>CM034298.1:13248045-13697026 GCA_019925795.1 Dendrobium chrysotoxum | reverse complement strand
GAAACCAGTGCTTGAATTGAAAGGAAATCGAAATTCAGGTGCATCCACTTCCAGTCATCAACTTGGAGGCGTTCTAATACGAAGCTGTTTTATAAGGCGTCCTCCAAGAAGTCTGACAGCTCAAACAAGCATAACAGGCTAAAGAAGAAGAGGACCGTGCTTCAAAAGATCATCAACAATTTGGAGGATTATCGTCAACCATTGAGACGACCCATAACACTTGCAGATTTTATGTCTGAGCTTCAAATAGACCAATCAAAAGTAGAAGATGATGAACAAGAAGATGAAGAATCACTCAATTTAGAAACATGCCGAGTCATCTCAGTAGCATCAACTGCATGCCAACGAGACTCTTTTAAAGGTCATGATGGAGTCCAGATAGCAATATCTTCTACAAAAATGACTGATAAAAGAACATCTGAGTCTTGTCTGATGGTGCTACAGACAGATTGTAACTCAGAAGAAGAGTTGTGTTTTCCAAGTGACGATGAGTTAGATCAAAAAATGGCTTCGCAAATGGAGCGTGTAAAGTTGAATGAAGACTCTGAAAATGCAAAATCTTCATCAGAAAAGGCTGAGTCAAATGAGGTGGCTCAAGTACAATTGAGAAGTGGCAAAGTGCTGCCACCGCCATTAAAAAAGGGTTATCAGGCAAATGAAAGTACGAGATGCGCCAAGAGGGGGGGGGTGAATTGGTATTTTTAAAAATTTAACCCTACACAAGAGTTCTAATTTTTTTTTTTATTTTCAAAACATAATTTAACGACCAATGTGCGGAAGCAAATACAACGTTCACAACTACGAAATTGATAGTTCAATTTTAGATTTTACACTACAACATTTAAAAACTGATTTTTCACCAAGCAATTAAACGCACAAATTTAAAGCATGAAAAGTAAAGTACGTAAACAGGAAAAAATACACCAGAGATTTTTATAGTGGTTCGATCACTTGACCTACGTCCACTCCCCGGAGTTCTCTACTCCGGGATTTGCACTAGTAAAAGTTGACTCTCCTTTTGCCCCCACAGCAAGGCAGAGAAGCCTTTACAATACTCACTTTCACCTCCCTCGGTGCGGCGGAATACCAAACGCTATGTCACCCTCCTGGTGACGGCAGCGGACCTTCTCCTTTTTCTCCCTCCTGGAGATGGCAGAGTACCTTGGCGATGTTGATCTTGAAGTGACTCTTCCCTCGAGAACTTTCTTGAAGCCTCCAAAGCCACAAGAGGAGCAAAGCATGCAGCTAGCTTGGAGCCACCGTGTGATCCCCTCACACTACTTCTCCCTCACGCTCAAGCTCACCTTCACCTTCCTCTCTCAAGCTCTAGATCTCTCCAAAAACTTCTCTCTACCGAATCCCCTTCTTTCTCCTCCAAGCCTCTCACAGCAAAAGATTGATCAACAACTCCCTAAAGAAAATTTTAAGTTATTTTTATATCAGGCTTCAGAAAACCCTAAAAGTTTCAACTTTTGCGTTTCTGTTCGTACAGTACGATTTATAATCGTACAGTACGATCAGTTCAATTACAGCTCCGTCCAGTACGAGTACAGACGAACAGGTATCGAATTGTATTCATATCGTACAGTACGATATGTATATCGTACAGTACGATACTATTGATTCGTACTGTTTGTACGGGACGAACTGTGGGACGAACCTTGGGACAAAAGAACTCGTCTCTGACAATCGTCCAGCACTCATTTAATCATACAGTACGAATAGCATTTTTCATGATATCGTCCTGTACGATAAGAATTTCGTCCAGGATGAATAGTTCAAAAATTCTTGGGATCGTCTGGTACGATCGCTGGGACGAAGGAAATCGTCTTTGACAATCGTCCAGCACTCCACCAGTCGTACAGTACGATCAGTTCATTTCTTGATATCATCCTGTACGATATGAATATCGTCCAGGACGAACAGAATAAAAAACCTTAGTTTCGTCTGGTACGATCTCTGGGACGAATGAAATCGTCTCTGACTATCGTACAGTACGATATACGATCGTACAGTACGATCGACATATAAATAGAAACCAACGTTTATTTCCTGATTAGGGAGATAATTTTGGCAAGTTTTAATTAATCGTACAGTACGAACATTATCGTACAGTACGATCAGTTCAGAAAATCAAATTAAAAAACTTACCAAACTTATTCTGGCGGCTAGGGTTTCACAATTACATATTATCGTACAGTACGATATGGATCGTACAGTACGATAAGTTTGTAAACTTAATCATTCAAAAATTAGCCGTTAGCCTGAGTATTTTAATTAATCGTACAGTACGATCCAAAATCGTACAGTACGATTTGCTTAAAAAAAATTTTAATCATTTTAAAAGAAAAATCTCCCCCTGTGTGTGTGCATGGTTGCTCCTTTCACATGCATGCTTCTGTGGCAGACTCCAAAAAAGAAAAAATAAAAAATAAAAATTACAGACTCTTCAACATCCTATTCTACCCAATTTGAGTCTCCAGCAATCTTTAGCAGTGTGCATCTGACCTGAAATGTTAGTGCTCATATACAAAGATTAAATATTTGTAATCTAACGGAAGTCTATATGTACTCAGTAAGTATTAGTTGTCACCATCAAAATTAAGTGCTCGGGATCCTGGATTTCAATAATCTCCCCCTTTTTGATGTTGTCAAATAATATTTTCTAATTGTCAGATGTTCTGACTTCTTTAGCTCCCCCTCAGAAGAGTAGCTTATTAATTTTTAAATAGGAGGAGAAGAAACAATTTTTTTTTTTTTTTTTATTTTTATTATAACATAAATAAAACAACAAGATAAAAAAAAACAAATATAGTGAGAACATAAACAACCAATAACATTTAATAGTAAGCAAAAACATAATACAGAACACACAGAAAAGTCTCCCCCTTTTGACAGCACCAAAAAGGGAAGAAAAAGAAAAAATAAGTACACTGATAACAAACAGAAAACAGAAACATCTACAACAACTTAAAAATCTGGATCCTGATCCGGAGGTGGTGGTGGAGGGTCGGGAAACAGCTGGTGGTACTGATGAAGGGAGGCGAACTGGTGATCGATCGATTGGAAGCGCTCCCTAAACCATTTCATATCCGTGTCATGCTCCTGATGTTGCTGAGCAATGTGAGCATCCAACCGAGTCTCCAGACGATCAAGTCGTCGAATAATGTCGTCGTGAGGGTAGTCGGGAGGAGCAAGGCCAGGTGGTTGGATTGGTGGTGGCGGAGGTGCGTCAGCAGGAGCAGCAGCCTCCTCGTCATCAAACTCGGGATCGGCGGGAGCGGCCCCCCGATGGAACAGGATACGAAAGGAGGCATCCGAGTAGAAGATATGAAGGTGATCAGGAGGGAGCGGATAATGAAGCTGGTATTTTGCATCTAGAATGTAGCCTATGACATGCCCTAAAGCAAGGTTCAGTTTACGACGGGCACCGGGATATCGGAATGTAGATAAGGTATGAATGTAGTCAAACACCATTTGGGCTTCATTGAATTTTGTGCCCGACATAATGAGATAGGTGACGACAGAAAGTAGGGGAGTAATATGGATGCGATCTCCAGCCTTAGGTATAATAGATGTGCGTAGGACATGCTGGATAACGCGGGCATTTTGATTTAAGGTTTGGACCAGGGGTAGGTGTTGATTGGAGGGGACACCTCTAAGGGTCATATTTACGGACGTCCAATCATAGTCGTGGGAGATCATGGATTGGGGACGAGGGCCGTCAGTGGACAGCCCGATGTGCTCAGCAATGTTGTTGACGGTGATAACGACATTCTGTTTACAGACATAAGATGTGAAGGTAGTGTTTTCAAGGTCGACTCGGATATTTGCAAAAAACTCAAACAAGAGTTCGGAGTGAAACAGAAAAGCAAGAGTCAGAAGGAATTGAAGGCTAGTGGAGGCGAACAGATTCATCACCTCAAAATTTAGGGCGGCCTGATTGAGCATGCAAGATGGAGTGAACTTTGCCTCATTGATTTTGATATACGCTTTCTCATCCGCAGCGGAGAGAAAATGATCATCGAAGCGCCGAGAGGAGGAAGAGCTCCCGACAATCATACGACCGCGCTTACTGGACCCAGACATTTTGGAAGAAAGGATTGGATGAATGAGGAAATTCAGAGGGATTGAAGGTGAGGAGAAAAGGCTAAGAATCCCTCCCGTTTTATAGACTTTGGGGGATATCGTACAGTACGATTGAACATCGTACAGTACGATATGCGCAATAATGTCGTCTGGACAACTTTTCAGAAAAGTGAGTCAAATCGTACAGTACGATCAGTATCGTACTGTACGAACGTGAGTGTAAGGCGTTCGTCCCAACGAGTCGTCTGAACGACTTTTGACCAAAATTATTCGTACAGTACGAACAGGTGTTCGTACAGTACGATAGGCAATAATGTTCGTACCGGCCGATTTAAATTCGTCCTAATCCGTTTGACACGTGGATCGTATAGTACGATTGGTATGTTCGTACAGTACGATGACCAATAATTAGTATCGTACAGTACGAGTGGTGAATCGTACAGTACGATAGGTATAAGACATGAAAGATCTGGACCGTGAATGGGAATGGACGGCTGAGATTGGAGTGATTTGAACCTTATCGTACAGTACGATAGTGTATCGTACAGTACGATTGTCAGAGAAGATCAAGGTTTGTTAGCAACATGGGAAGAGGATCAGGAATCCAATTTTTTTGTTTTTTAATTTTAACAAAAACAAAACAACCACAAATTTTTTTTTTTTGTTACATTAGGCGTGAATGTCTATGACACCTAATTTGGTTCGTAAAGTGCTAAATGTGTCATAACCTAATGGTTTTGTGAAAATGTCTGCCAATTGATCTTCAATAGCAACGTGGTGCAGTTCAATATCTCCTTTGGCTACATGATCTCTAATGAAATGATGTCTAATGTCTATATGTTTGGTTCGTGAGTGTTGAATTGGATTTTGGATATGCAAATTACACTAGTGTTGTCACACATGATCGGAATGGTTCCTACAGGTAGTCCTAGATCTACAAGCTGTTGTTTTAACCATAACACTTGTGCAACACAGCTACCTACCGCTATATATTCCGCTTCGGCTGTGGATAGGGCTACTGAATTTTGTTTTCTACTGGACCATGAAACTAATGATTGTCCAATGAATTGACAAGTGCCAGAAGTGCTTTTTCTATCTACCTTACATCCTGCAAAGTCTGAATCTGAGTATCCTAAGATTTCAAACGAAGTGCTGTGTATAGGATACCAAATTCCTAAGTTCGGGGTGCCTAGAAGATATCTAAGAATTCTTTTGTCAGCAGTCATGTGAGATTCTTTCGGGTCAGCTTGAAAACGGGCACAGAGACACACACTAAACATTATGTCTGGTCTACTAGCAGTCAGATAGAGAAGCGATCCAATTATTCCCCTATACCTCTTTTGATCTACAGACTTCCCACTGGGATCTTTATCCAATTGAATATTAGAGCTCATGGGTGTATTCATAGCCTTAGCATTGTCCATTTCATATTTTTTCAAAATATCGTTGACGTACTTAGACTGGCTAAGAAATGTTCCACCTTCCGTTTGTTTTACACTAAATCCAAGGAAGTAACTAAGTTCGCCCATCATGCTCATTTCAAACTCGTCGCTCATTATTTTTAAAATTCATTACACAGGTTTTTCTCCGTCGATCCGAACAATATGTCATCTACATAAATCTGAACAATGAGTACTTCAACTCCTACCTTCTTCAAAAATAAGGTGGTATCCACACTACCCTTTACAAAGCCTCTATCTAGTAGGAACGTACTAAGTCTTTCATACCAGGCTCTAGGTGCTTGTTTTAACCCGTACAGTGCCTTTTTCAGTTTGAACACGTGGTTTGGAAATTGTGAGTTTTCAAACCCCGGAGGTTGCTCCACATACACATCTTCCTTGATTACTCCATTCAGGAAGGCACTCTTTACATCCATTTGATACAGCTTAAAATCCCTAAAATAAGCAAAAGCTAATAGTACCCTGATGGCTTCTAGTCTAGCTACCGGAGCAAAGGTTTCTTCAAAATCTATTCCTTCAATTTAGTTATACCCCTTCGCTACTAACCTAGCCTTGTTTCTTACTACTATTCCTGAGTCATTCATCTTATTTTTAAAGACCCACTTAGTTCCAACCACACTTTGTGAAAGTTCGATAGGGATGTTAAGCCCTAGTGAACTAGTCCCGAGGCTAACCAAGAGAGGGGTGAATTGGTTATTTAAAAATTTCACGATAACTATGAAAATCTTTTTATAACGTGCAGCGGAAACAAATTAAAACAACGATAAAAAGATCAACCACAGATATTCACCCAAGCAGTTAATATCAGAAAAAATAAAGTGCAGAATTGAATCAGAAAAGCAAACCATTTTATAGTGGTTCGGTCAACTTGACCTACGTCCACTCCCCGGAGCCTCCCCTCCGGGTATTGCACTAAACAGAAGTGTCTCTCCTTTTGCTCCCACAGTAAGGCGGAGAAGCCTGTACAAAAATCTCCTTTTCACCACACGGTGAGGCAGAGAACCCGACCTCCTTTCGCTTCCTCCTGAAGCAGGCAGAGAACCTTAGAACTCCTTTCGCTTCCTCCTGAAGCAGGCAGAGAACCTACGAACTCCTTTCGCTTCCACCTGAAGCGGGCAGAGAACCCCGGATCTTCTTGCGAACGATCCTCCCACGACGAACACTGACTAGACGAAAGACGACGAGCGGAGAAGACGACTCTGATCCGTGCTCGGAGCAACCTTAGTGAATCCCTCACTAACTCCCCCTCACAAGATCTTCTCTCTCTCTCCCAACTCTCTCTCTCTCTAGGGTTTCTCAGGGAAGGAAGGCAGCAAAAGATATTTCCAAAAATTGGAAAAAGTTCTTTAAAGGAGGGCTTAAAATTTGCCCTAAATCTCAACTGGTCGGCCAAGATCGTCCAGGATGATCGGTAGATCGTCCTGTACGATCAGTTCAAATTCAGCTGTTTTAGCCTAGACGATCTGGCTCTTCTGGACGAACAATAGAAAAAGTTGTTCATATCGTCCCGTATGATCCTGCGATCGTCCGGGACGATTAGTTCAAATTGAGGGAAATTGTCCAGAAGATAGTTCGGGTCATCCAGAGAAATTTGTGCTGGACGACCAAAAAATGACTTGATCATCCCGGACGATAGGGTCATCGTCCGGTACGATTAGTTCAAAAAGGCCCCAAATCATCCTGTACATAGTTCTGGACGTACAGCTTAAATGCACTAGACGATCAAGATCGTCCGGGACGATCCTGCGATCGTCCAGGACGATCCTGCGATCGTCCAGGACGATATGATCGTATCAACCAAAAATTAATTGCTTTCCTTAATTACCATATTAAATTAGGCATGATTATACTGGATCGTCCGGGACGATACACGTATCGTCCGGGACGATCAGACCAAGTATCTAAAAATAAGAACTTACCTAACTTGATCTGGCGGTTGAGAATTTCTGATTTGGGAATATCGTCCCGTACGATCCGTAGATCGTCCAGGACGATCGGCTCAATCAGACCCTCTTAACTTAGTCGCCCTAATTAGGGTTTCTGTTTTAACTGGATCGTCCAGGACGATGTGGATATCGTCCAGGACGATCTGAACAAATTTTTAACAGAAACTCTAATTCACTCAATCTCTCTCCCTGAGTGTGTGTATGCAAGGTTACTTAGCTAGGGAATCAGTTACATTACAATTGACTCAATAAAAAGAAAAATCATACATTTGACACACTTGGACCCGATCTTGAGTTGGCTTGAGTGGCTCGCGGTCTTTTGTGCCTGAAACAGATTAGCCAAGCAAAACACACTGGAAACATGTTTGTCATCATCAAAACCAGATTTGCAACACTTTGCTCTTTAGGCCTTTTGACTAACTCCCATACATCATTCCTAACGAATTGGTTCAACTCTTCTTGCATTGCTAGGATCCAAAATTCATCTCCTAAGGCTTGATCTATACTCGTGGGTTCAATCATAGATATGAATGCAGAATGGCTAACCTCTTTCCTAAGTCCATGCCTAGTTTTTACCCCTTCTGATGGGTCTCCTAAGATCAGCTCTCTAGGATGACTAGAAGAAAATTTCCAATCCTTAGGCAGATGTTCTTGAGGTTCCGCTCTAGTCTCTATGGTAATGGTTTCTACTCCCCGTATAACCTCAGCTTCTTCTTCTTCATGATTAGATTCAGATGTCTTATTGGATTCATCAAATACCACATGAGTGGACTCTTCTACTACCAGGGTTCTCTTATTGAATATTCTATAGGCTTTACCTACAGATGAGTAGCCTAGAAAAACCCCTTCATCAGATTTAGGATCGAACTTTCCTAAGGGTGACTTGCCATTGATTAGGATGAAGCATTTGCACCCGAAAATGTGTAAGTGGGAAAGATTAGGTGTCTTACCCTTAAGCAACTCATATGGTGTCTTATTAAGTTTGGATCTAACATTTACCCTATTTAATATATAGCATGCGGTATTTACTGCTTCTGCCCAAAAGTATCTAGGGAGAGTGTATTCAGCTAACATAGCCCTAGCGGCTTCAACTAAAGTTCTATTCTTTCTTTCTGCTATTCCATTTTGCTGAGGAGTTCTAGGGGCAGAGAAAATATGTTCTATTACAACCTCTTTACAAAAAGATTCAAACTTATCATTCTCAAATTCCCCACCGTGATCACTATGAATTGTTGAAATTTCACATCCTAATTTTCTTTGAATCCAAGTGGAGAAAACTCTAAATTCTTCAAATGACTCACTCTTATGAGCTAGGAATTTCACCCAAGTAAACCTAGAGTAGTCATCTACTATTACAAACCCATACAACTTCCCTCCTAGGCTGGCTGTACTAACAGGTCCGAACAGGTCCATGTGGAGAGTTTCTCGTGGCCTAGTGGTGCTGATATCCTTGATTGCATGAAATGAAGATTTAACTTGTTTTCCTAATTGGCAAGCATCACAAAGATGGTCCTCAGTAAAGTCTAACTTTGGTATGCCTCTAACTAAGTCTTTCTGAGTGATGTTCCTAAGTGTTTTCATACTAGCATGGCATAGTCTCCTATGCCATAGCCAAGAGTCATCTGCTATTATTTTCAGACACAAGGAATTTGAGGTTTCAATGCAGTTCAAATCTAACATGCAAACATTATTTATACGTTTTCCTTCTAACACAAGTGAATCATTTAAACTAATCATGCATTTGTTAGACAGAAATTTTATATCAAAGCCCTTGTCACATAGTTGACTTATACTTAACAGATTGTGCTTTAAACCATCCACTAAAAGTACATTCTCAATAATTAAATTTTTAGTATTTCCAATGTTACCTGAGCCCACCACTTTTCTGGTGGTGTTGTCTCCCAAAGTTACCTTGCCTCCTGACCTGGCCTCCAGTGTCACGAACTGCTTCATGTCTCCAGTCATGTGTCTCGAGCAGCCACTGTCCAGGTACCACATGCTCTCACTAGGTCTTTTGTGAGAGCATCCCTACAATGTCAATCATGGATTAGCTTTGGGAACCCAAGTGAGTTTGGGTTCCACATCATGCTTATATGAATGAAATGTATGCATGTTATGCTGTGATGATTACGATTTTGGTCTCCACACTAGATGTGTCCTATAGTGAATTGAGCACGTGCGAGCTATGTGACCTAGCATGCCACAAGAATAACATCTAACACCTGGAAATGGGTTCACTAATCTACGAGGGTGGTAGTGCCTATTTCTGGGTTTGGATGATGCATGTCGTGTTGGTTTTGAATGAGATGATTCACATGGTGGAGGCTGAAAGAATTCAGCACACGTGGGAGGTTTTTTGTTACATTCGTATGCATGAAGTTTTTCATTTAAAAATTTGTTCTCTTGGTTAAGACTAGCATATTTGAATCTCAATGCATGCTCACTACTACTAAGTTCCCCTGATAGTTCTTCTAGTTCCTTAAATGCATTATCTAATTCAACATGTGATGATTTCAAGGTATCGTGTGCAGTGGTTAACTCAATATGCTTCTTGTTTAATGCATCGTATTCATCAAGCAAAGACATATGATCTTTATCTAAGTCAGAAAAATTCTTTACTACACTAGTATGCTCCTTTTGTAAAGTACTAAACTCAGTATTAAGATTAACATGCTTTTTCTTCAATTTTCTATACGAGTCATGGATTTTTTCAGAAATAACAAGCAGTTCATCGTAAGACAGTTGACATACCTCATCTTGATCTGATTGATCAAGATTATCATTAGTCATAAGACACAGATTCGTTACCTCCTCCTCTGCTTCTTCTTCCGATGATTCTGAGGCAGAGTCGGCCCAAAATGTTTTCTGAGTCTTAAACTTGCCCTTCTTAAACTTTGATCTTTCCTCACCCTTCTCCTTGGTTTGATGAGTTTTGATGTTGGGGCAATCAGCTCGGAGATGACCAGGTTTTCTGCACTCAAAGCAAATTGTTTCAGATGCAACCTTAGTATACTTTGAGTTCTTACCTTTGTTCCAATTGCTTTGATGATGGCGCTGCTTTTTTTTTCAGAAAATTTTTGAACTGACGAGTCATCAAAGCTATGTCGTCATCTTCCTCCGCTGCTGAGCTGTCACTTTCAGAATTATTTGCTTTTAAAGCCACTGCTCGCTCCTTTCTCTTTTCACTTGCATCACTTTATCGTTGACTCACTCCTTGCTCGTAGGCAATGAGTGACCCAAGCAAATTATCAATAGAATAAACATTTAGGTCTTTTGACTCAGTTATTGCAGTGATTTTAGCATCGTATGAGCTAGGCAAACATCACAGTATTTTGTTTACTTTTTCCGAGTTAGACAGCTCTCTTCCTAAAGCATGCAGTGATGTTACAATCTGGGTGAATCGAGTGTACATGTCAGATATAGTTTCACTAGGTTTCATGCGGAATAGTTCGTAATCATGTAACAGTATGTTCAACCTAGATTGTTTGACCTCACTAGTTCCTTCGTACGTGATACACAGTTTGTCCCAAATTTGTTTACCAGTAGTACACGTTGATACTCGCATATAGTCTTCTGATTTTAATGCGCAAAAGAAACAATTTAGACATTTAGCATTTAGTTGTGCAAATTCTCTATCCTCAATGCTCCATTCATTAAATGACAGTTCAGTTTTAACTCCGTTCAACATACGAAATGGTGCAGAATAACCTTCTTGGACTAACATCCACATGCGATAGTCTAAAGACTGTAAAAATATAGACATGCGTATTTTCCAAAAATCAAACGGTATGTTATCAAATAAAGGTGGACGAGTTATGGAATAACCCTCCGTAGTGTTACGGTTACCAAATTGAGCCATGGATCTTACGTTTCTAGGTTTTCTAAAACACTATTTTGAAACCTGTCTCTGATACCACTTGAAAGTACGAGATGCGCCAAGAGGGGGGGTGAATTGGTATTTTAAAAATTTAACCCTACACAAGAGTTCTAATTTTTTTTTGTATTTTCAAAACATAATTTAACGACCAATGTGCGGAAATAAATACAACATTCACAACTACGAAATTGATAGTTCAATTTTAGATTTTACACTACAACATTTAAAAACTAATTTTTCATCAAGCAATTAAAACGCACAAATTTAAAGCATGAAAAGTAAAGTACGGAAAACAGGAAAAAACACACCAGAGATTTTTATAGTGGTTCGATCACTTGACCTACGTCCACTCCCCGGAGTCCTCTACTCCGGGATTTGCACTAGTAAAAGTTGACTCTCCTTTTGCCCCCACAGCAAGGCGGAGAAGCCTTTATAATACTCACTTTCACCTCCCTCGGTGCGGCGGAATACCAAACGCTATGTCACCCTCCTGGTGACGGCAGCGGACCTTCTCCTTTTTCTCCCTCCTGGAGATGGCAGAGTACCTTGGCGATGTTGATCTTGAAGTGACTCTTCCCTCGAGAACTTTCTTGAAGCTTCCAAAGCCACAAGAGGAACAAAGCATGCAGCTAGCTTGGAGCCACCGTGTGATCCCCTCACACTACTTCTCCCTCACGCTCAAGCTCACCTTCACCTTCCTCTCTCAAGCTCTAGATCTCTCCAAAAACTTCTCTCTACCGAATCCCCTTCTTTCTCCTCCAAGCCTCTCACAGCAAAAGATTGATCAACAACTCCCTAAAGAAAATTTTAAGTTGTTTTTATATCAGGCTTCAGAAAACCCTAAAAGTTTTAACTTTTGCGTTTCTGTTCGTACAGTACGATTTATAATCGTACAGTACGATCAGTTCAATTACAGCTCCGTCCAGTACGAGTACAGACGAACAGGTATCGAATTGTATTCATATTGTACAGTACGATATGTATATCGTACAGTACGATACTATTAATTCGTACTGTTCGTACGGGACGAACTGTGGGACGAACCTCGGGACGAAAGAACTCGTCTCTGACAATCGTCCAGCACTCATTTAATCGTACAGTACGAATAGCATTTTTCATAATATCGTCCTGTACGATAAGAATTTCGTCAAGGATGAATAGTTCAAAAATTCTTGGGATCGTCTGGTACGATCGCTGGGACAAAGGAAATCGTCTCTGACAATCGTCCAGCACTCCACCAGTCGTACAGTACGATCAGTTCATTTCTTGATATCGTCCTGTACGATATGAATATCGTCCAGGACGAACAGAACAAAAAACCTTGGTTTCATCTAGTACGATCTCTAGGACGAATGAAATCGTCTCTGACTATCGTACAGTACGATATACGATCGTACAGTACGATCGGCATATAAAATAGAAACCAACGTTTATTTCCTGATTAGGGAGATAATTTTGGCAAGTTTTAATTAATCGTACAGTACGAACATTATCGTACAGTACGATCAGTTCAGAAAATCAAATTTGAAAACTTACCAAACTTATTCTGGCGGCTAGGGTTTCACAATTACATATTATCGTACAGTACGATATGGATCGTACAGTACGATAAGTTTGTAGACTTAATCATTCGAAAATTAGCCGTTAGCCTGAGTATTTTAATTAATCGTATAGTACGATCCAAAATCGTACAGTACGATTTGCTTAAAAAAATTTTTAATCATTTTAAAAGAAAAATCTCCCCCTGTGTGTGTGCATGGTTGCTCCTTTCACATGCATGCTTCTGTGGCAGACTCAAAAAAGAAAAAATAAAGAAATAAAAATTACAGACTCTTCAACATCCTATTCTACCCAATTTGAGTCTCCAGCAATCTTTAGCAGTGTGCATCTGACCTGAAATGTTAGTGCTCATATACAAAGATTAAATATTTGTAATCTAAAGGAAGTCTATATGTACTCAGTAAGTATTAGTTGTCACCATCAAAATTAAGTGCTCGGGATCCTGGATTTCAACAGCAAAGACAAGGAAAAAGATATAATCATCAATGAAAAAATCATCCCTAAAGATCATAAAAAGAAATATGATACAAATAAAGGGATAGAATATAATATCATTTCCCATTTGAGAAAAATCCCAGCATAGCTCAGCATCTATGAAGCTCTCCTAATGTCAAAAGATCTTCGAGAAACCTTGATACAAGCTCTTAAGAATCCAGAAAGATATGAAGCATATTTCACAGAAAGATGTTTGAGCGAAGTTCTTCATGCCAGAAATGAACATGTTGTTACGTTCTCTGAAGAAGATCTCATGCTGGGGACTACAGAACATAATCGCCCTCTATATGTTACGGCAGAAAGTGATGGCATCATAATCAAGCGAATCTTGATTGACCCCGGGTCTTCAATAAATCTCATGAGCTTGCGTACACTAAGATCACTATCCCTAAATATTCAACATCTTGGGCCAGATAAACTTATGGTGCACGGTTTCAATGAGAAATGGCAAAAAACTATAGGGTCATTTGTCATTCCCCTAAAATTTGGAGAGCTGTGCACCGAAGCCAAGTTCCATATTATTGATGCAGACACTTCATTCAAGGCACTCTTGGGTAGACCTTGGCTCCATGAGAATGGTTTAGTTCCATCAACTATGCACCAATGCATGAAATATCTAAAGGATGGAGAAGAGTTCCGGATCTCTGGAGATATACAACCCTTCGCAGTTCACGAAGTGAAAATTTATGATGATGCAAAATACTTCATTCCAAATGAAGTAAAGCTGACAAAATCTTCTGAAGCTAAAGCATCGACATCAAAGAGTACAAAAAAGCCCAAAGAAGTTGAAGAAAAGCAGACAGGAAGAAAGGGCGTGTCACCCAATTTTCTTAAAAAGACTAATATATTCACTAAATCAAATAAAGTTGTACTTCATCTAGGAAGTGACACGGAGGAAGATGAGGATATCTCCGAAACCTACAACCCTTTATTGAACGAAAAGTCAAAGGAAAATACTTTTGTAGTTACTTTGATCCCTCCACAACACTTCAGAGAAATAGTATCCCGTGAGATTCATAATGTTGAAGAGCTTAAAACATTTTATGTACCTCCCCTACACGGAAGTAGAGGACCGGGAAGCTTATTTTATAAATTTGGAGAATATCAAGAAGAGAATCTCAATGAGCATGGGAATTTCAATGAAGATGTAGAGATAATTCCTACAGAAATGCCCAGATATTGTCCCAAAAGAATTCAGCAGATGATACGGAAAGCCGGAATTCATAATATGGTTACTTGGCGACGAGCACGTTTCTTTCAAAGAATGTGGTATCAAGAACTATCAAAAATGGGTAGTCGTGATACAAAAGGCCTCGGATTTATCGTAGCAGAACATGCTCGGAAAAATACATGTTATGCGGTAAAAGATAAACATCTGACTACTGAAGACACATATACGAATGAAGAGAAAGATATGGAAGCTAAACCTGCACCAGAAGAACTTGAAGATGGTGGACAGGCTGCTACCATGGATGAGCTAAAAGAAATAAACTTGGGAACTGATGAGGACCCTCGCCCGACCTTCATCAGTGCTCTTCTCTCCAAGAATAAAGTTGAAAAGATGAAATTATTACTCAGTGAATTCAGGGACTGCTTTGCTTGGACATACGATGAAATGCCAGGCTTATCCCCTGATATAGCTGTTCATAAACTAGCCATTAAACCAGGTGCAGTACCTGTAAAGCAAGCTCCAAGGCGAATGAGGCTAGAAATCGAAGAGCAAGTGATTGCAGAAACTAAGAAGCTTATCGAAGCAGGTTTCATTCGAGAAGAGAAATATGCTGATTGGATAGCTAATATTGTCCCAGTGAAAAAGAAGAACGGACAAATTCGTATATGTATTGACTATCGAGACCTGAATAAGGCGTGTCCAAAAGATGACTTTCCACTTCCAATATCAGAATTGCTGGTTGACAATACGTCCAACTATGATATATTCTCATTTATGGATGGATCGTCGGGCTACAACCAAATCAGAATGGCACCTGAAGATGAAAAAGATACATCTTTTAGGACTCCCATCGGCATATTCTGCTACACAGTCATGCCCTTTGGCTTGAAGAATGCTGGAGCTACATACCAAAGAGCTATGACGTATATATTTGATGATCTCATCCACCAGAAAGTTGAATGCTATGTGGATGATTTTGTTGTCAAAAGTATAGATCGAAAAGATCATTTTGAAGATTTGAGAATTGTATTCGAGAGGATCAGAAAATTTAATCTCAAAATGAACCCGCTCAAATGTGCCTTCGGAGTTTCCTCAGGAAAGTTTCTCGGGTACGTGGTACGACATGGAGGGATTGAGGTTGATCCTAACAAAGTCAAGGCAATCATAGAAATGCCTCCTCCAAAAAGTCTTCGTCAACTTCGTTCTTTACAAGGACAACTTGCGTTTATACGGCGATTTATCTCAAATATATCTGGCAGATGTTAACCATTTGCAAAGCTAATGAAGAAAGATGTTCATTTCAAATGGGATGATGAATGTCAAGAAGCTTTTAATAGTATCAAGAGATATTTGTTAAGCCCACCTATTCTTGCAGCACCAATTCCAGGGAAGCCTCTTATCCTATACACCGCAGCGTTGGAAGAATCCCTTGGGGCATTGCTAGCTCAGCACAATGAAGAAGGCAAAGAAAATGCACTCTACTATATCAGTCGAAGATTGATTGGAGCAGAGATACGTTACTCCCCAATTGAATGGCGCTGATTTTCGCAGTTCAAAAACTCCGCCACTATATGCTATCTCATAAAATTACACTGATATCAAAGATCGATCCGCTGAAGTTCTTGATGACAAGACCAGCGTTGACAGGTCGACTTGCCAGGTGGGCAGTGATACTTCTGCAGTTCGATATCACCTATGTTCCACAAAAGGTAGTGAAAGGGCAAGTCCTAGCAGATTTTCTTGCCGCACATCCCGTTCCTGCAGAATCGCCGCTCAATGATGATCTTCCCGATGAAAAAATCCTATTTGTTCTAGAACGAGAAGAATCACAAATATGGGAAATGTATTTTGATGGTGCATCGTCAATTAAACCTGCCCAACCTCCAAACCTCCCAAAAGCACGAGCTAGTGTTGGTCTTATTTTCATAGCACCTAATGGAGGGATAATGAGATTTTCATTTGGTTTAACTGAACCCAGAACCAACAACGAAGCAGAATATGAAGCTTTAATAGCGGGTCTCGAGATCGCTATTTCAATGAAAATTCAAAACCTCAAAATTTTTGGTGATTCTCAGCTCGTTATAAATCAAGTACTGGGTATCTATAAAATCGGTAGAGTCGGGTTGATTTACTATCATAGACGAGTCCTTGAACTCTTGAAGCAAATTACAAATATTACATTAATCCAAGTTTCTCGAGCCCATAATAGTAAAGTAGATTCTTTAGCAAAGCTTGCTAAAGAAATGGCGAGCATGAATAACGAGCCGGTGCTAATCAGTGTTAACACTCGTCGAGTACTTGAGCCAGCAATCTTATGTTCCCCGCAGGTAGAGGGGTCAACAAATTCAAGTAAGCAGGATACAACTTTGGTTGTTCCTCAACCTCCCCAACAAATTATTCTGAAAAATCAAATAGATAAACCTCCAATATTTACAGGAAAAAGATTTGGCAGAACCTCTGAATCCTGGCTTGAATGCCTAGAGGTTGAAGAGCAAAATGACTGGAGGCAGCCTTTCATCGACTACTTCAGAGAAGGCAAACTCCCGACAGATAAATCATTAGCTAAACAGATCAAAAAGAGAGCGTTGCGATATGCATTTGTTAACAACACACTATATTGAAGGTCGTTCGATCAAATATGGCTACGATGTTTAGGGAGAGATGAAGCTGATAAAGTTATCTCTGAAGTTCATGAAGGACTATGTGGTGCCATCAATCGGGTCCTAAAATGGCCATTAAAATTAAAAGAATGGGTTATTATTGACCATCAATAGTAAAGGACTGCACAAATCATGCAGAGATATGTCATGAATGTCAAATTCATGGCAATATTATACATCAACCTCCAAATCCTTTACATCCTACTATAGCATCTTGGCCTTTTGAATGCTGGGGGACAGATGTAATAGGGCCAATTGATCCACCATCATCTGCTGGACACCGCTTTATATTAACTGCAACAGATTATTTTTCTAAATGGGCTGAAGCGGTACCATTCAAAGAAGTCACTGTTCATCATGTGATCAACTTCTTTACTCATAACGTTGTCTACAGATTTGGTGTACCACGCCGCATAATATCAGACAACGGTCCAGCTTTCAAAAGTATAAAGATATACAAATTCATTGAGCGGCATAAAATTGATTGGCGATATTCATCGATCTATAATCCAAGAGCAAATGGATTGGCAGAAGCCTTCAACAAAACGCTGGTAAAGCTAATCAAGAAAATCCTCACTAAAAATAAAAGAGAATGGCATACTAAGATGGCAGAAGCATTGTGGGCATATCGTACTACGTACAAGACACCAACAAAAGCAACTCCTTATGCATTAGTATTTGGAGCTGAAGCAGTACTTCCACTCGAAGTTGAATTGCCATCACTTCGAGTAGCTGTTCAATACGACCTCATAGAAGAACAAAATGCTCGCCTACGAATGGAGGAGCTTGATGCACTTGATGAGGTCAGGCTCCAAGCTCAACAAAATTTAGAAATTTATCGAGCAAGAATGATAAAATCTTTTGACCGTATGGTACGTCCTCGAGCATTTCAAGAAGGAGAATTGGTCCTGGTGCTGAGAAGACCAATTATCCCACACTGAAGAATGGGTGGTAAATTCGAGCCAAACTGGGAAGGTCCTTTTGTCATCGAGAAGGTGTACCATGGAGGAGCCTATCAACTCATCGATATGGAAGGTCGATGACCCATGCCTCCGATCAATGGGAGATATTTGAAGAAATATCATTCTTAAGAAAACAAGATAAGATCACTCCCTCACAAAGAAAGAATACATATCTAAGTTATCTTAGAAATTCTCCTGCAAGAAAGGGGGCATTTTTAAGTTTAAAAATGCCAAAAATTTGATGATAGTTGAAAATTCCCTTCAAGACTGGGGGCATTTTAAATATTTATTTGGGTTAACATTGATCCCCAAATAAATATTTAAAATCATTCAGAATGCTGCATAAATACAGGGCAGAAGCTCAAAAGCTGGTGACTTCAAGCAAGCAAATATGCAATCATTGAAGATTAATCATCAAATACGCCAAACTCCTAAAGTTCAAATGAAAAGACTTTTGGTCTGATAACCTCAACAAATCAAATTCAACAAGTACAAGCTGTTATAATACAAGTCCAGTGCTCAAACAGGTATAATATCAGTCTCAAAAAGCCTATATACGGCCGAGCTACTGACAGCTTTACCTACTCAACAAGCCATGATAAGAGGCCGTAGTAGGAAGGCACCTGTTTTGTTAGCCCGATGACAAATACTATCAAGTCCAATATTTGTCAAATTTATCAAATCAAAGTATTTAGATTCAGAAGATTTTCTCAACTAACAAAGGGAGTGATGCAAAATCCAGAAGAAGATTCTCAATCAACTTAAAGGCACAAAGCCACAATGAAAATTATCGTCAAGTTAAAGGCATTATTCTTCAATAAATCTGTCAAGCACAAAGCTAAGATCGAATGAGCTTCTCTTCTTCAACATGTCCGATAAAGCACAAAGCTCAGGACCGAACAAGTTTTTCCACAGTTCTTATAAAGCCATAGGCTGAACTAAGGGAATATTACTATCATCAAAGTCCGTCATGCATAAAGCCTTGGACAGATGACTATTTGCCACCGACCTAATATAAATCTAAAAAGTGTATAGGTCACCGATATTGATTCTTCATCAAGCCCAAGAAAGCACAAAGCTAGGGCAGAAGATATGTTCTATTCCTGACAAATCAAGAAGATAAATCAGGGACATCTAAAAGACCCTCCACGTGACATCTAAAATCTAATTTTAGAGATCCGTAGAGTACACTAGCTTGCAACAAATATGATATGCTATAGGGCGCATATCATATTTGTTGGGGGGCATTTGTTGACTCAAACTGTCGGCCAACTCACGACCTAACCAACTGCTCGACTCAACCACCCGACGAAACCACCCACGATCTCGTGTAATCGCTCCTCACGACACAAAAACAAAAACTCCTCCCATTCGGAGGTTTTACGCACACGGATCCCGCTCTCACGCTCTCAGAACAGTAGGAAATCGCAAGCAAAGGATTCTGGAGACTTACCTCTGGCTCGTGCGATCTCCGTCGAACTCTGGACCAGACGCCAACCTCCGCCTCTTCTCTGCCTCCGACCGTCGTGCCCTAGTCGCACCGGCCACCGATCTGTCACCGTGCCCTAGACCCGCTGACCATCTATTGACCCCGCCGTCGTCGACATCCTGAACTCGCCGGCCACCGGACCCGCCAGCCTAGCCGCCGATATCTCCACGACCTCCCGAGCCAGACTCCTGCTTCTGCCTCCAACTTCCACTGTGCCCTAGACCTGATGCCGGCCAGACTTCTTCCTGCACCAGCATCTCCGGCCAAACTCTCGCCGGCTTCCATCGACTCCAACAGCCGAATCCCGCCTCCTTGCCCTAAGCCGAAGCAGACCAGGGACCCGCCGACTCCAGTCGAACTCCGGCCGCCATCTTCGCGTGCCCTAGCCCTGACGCCGACCCGACTTGCTCCCGCGACCCGTGCCCGAGCTCCTGCCTCCCTGGTCTCCGCCTCCGACCTAGCCCGATCGGGCTCTACCCGATCCCTCCTCCCTCTCTCTACAATATATTATATATAATATATATTATATATATATATATATATATATATATATATATATATATATATATATATATATATATATATATATATATAATTGTAATGAAATAAAGAAAAGAAAAGAAAATAAAAGAGAGATAGAGAGGGAGAGAAATGAGAGTATTCCCAAACAGGGATCGGCAAATTTCAGCAATCAGTGATCAACAACCAGTCGCCGGCAACCATTCAATCTGCGTCCAATCTTCTACAACTAATCTGCAACCAATCTTCATCGATCAGAGCTTCTGAAGATCAATCCCGGGCCCGACAACGCCCTGAAGCCCCCGGCCGTTGACTATCTTTCCGGCCGGGTGGACTTGAAAGGGCAAATGCCCTCCTTACCTCCTGGCGCCGGGGAGGGGACGCCGGAAGGCTGCCGAAATTTTCTAAAAAATCTGGGACTTAGCCAAAATTTTGAAAGATTGAAGAAACGTGCCTTGATTTAATTTGGATTTAATTAATTAATTAAACATTAAATAAAAATTTAATTTTAATTAATTTATTTAATTAATTAATGTAAAGAAAGAGGAGGAAAAGGATCTTCAATCGGCAATCGACAATCGTCTGCAACCATTCGTCGTCAACTAAAGCTTCTGAAGATCATTCCCGGGCCCGACAACGCCCCGAAGCCCTCGGCCGTCGATTATCTTTCCGGCCAGACAAACTTGAATGGGCAAATGCCCCCCTTACCTCCCGGCGCCGGGGAGGGGACGCCGAAAGGCTGCCGAAATTTCCAGTGAACAACAGGGGATTTGGACAGAAAATTAGAAATTGCTTTGAATATAATTCAAACATAAAATCAATTGTAAATCAAATTTGATCAAATAATTTTGGACTCAAAATTGAACTCAAATTAATGAATAATTAGACCAGAATTGGAACATTATACAATGAGTATGCTATAATGTTTAAATTGAAATTATAAATTGCAAAATTATAAGGTCTAATTTAAATGCAAATGGATACTAATAGAAGAATTGTAACGATAGTTGGCTCACGATCAAAAGAACTTGTGATTTGAACAACATCAACATGCAATAGAGGTAATAGCTTGCCTACATACATGTATAAGGAGATTGCAATAATGATGTCTATGAACAATAACAAATGACTATCATGATAAAGACCTCAAAAAGGGGGGAGGAGCTTAGCTCTAATGATGAAAATATCGGGCGCCTTTCTAAGGCTTCTAATGATAATAAGATTGAGCAAGCTGATGTTGGAACAAGATTTGACGATGATTGTGTTAGTTTATAGCATGATGATGAGGCAACATCAACCAATGATTAGGTTAATGATATACAAGGGATCCAGTTGAATTCAATAGTGATACTTCTTTCCAGTGCTCTTTAGTAATAATTATCCTTCATTTTACTAAAAGAAGGCATATCACTAATGTATGAGGAGAAGAAGCAATGAATTTGTAGTACACTTAATTGATCTATAGGAGATAAAAGAATATTCGTAGCAATCAATGTAGTTCATTTATAAGCAAGAACACGATCTTCTAATGTCTATTGGATAAATATCCCTTACAAGCTATAGTAGATGATATGACAAGCTTGAATAAATTAAACAACACGTCTTCTAGTAGTATAACTCAAACCTGATTTAGATTTAACGCCACCGGATCCGAAACATGTGTACAAGCAGACAGAAGGCGTTCGTAGGCCCTTAAAATGAAATCTTGGGCATTGCTAAGTAAAATTGCTAACAGAATGGGTCATATTTAAATACTTTAAAATACCCCTTATGTATTAGATATGACCCATTAAACTGAAACACAATACCCCTGCATGTGCTCCGGTCAACATTTTAAAGTTACAAACACAAATGTTCGAGAATGCTGCGCAGGGTCAAATGCTACAACCCGCATGTGCTCCGACCACCGCATACGATTTTTAAAATTTAATGGTCTGAGAATGCTGCGCGGGTCTAAATATTCAAGTTTCATCCTCCTCCTTGAAAGGACTGGAGTCGACACGACTTAAATCACAAAATGCCTTCCAAAAATCCTACGAAAATACTAGTGACTTTAACGTCACCCTGATGATGGCCATGTCGATCGGAAATCTCAACCGGAGGGGTTTCAAATCTCAAATCAAACAAAATTCCAAATCTCTGAAATGAAATCTATCAACTAAAAACTAAAAACCAATCCACCTCCCGCAACTGTTTGTCGGGGGTGATAAATTTGAAATTAACCTCAGCTCACAAAGAGCAAATGCGTGTCGGGTGTATCGCTACGATTCATCCTCAAATAGTCTCTTGCCAGCAGGGACGTGGCACGTGCCCTCTGATCGGGTGGTTTTGCCACGAAATGGCACCATTATATTACGATCACGGCCAAAGCCCGTATGTTCCCTAAGGGCGTCAAACCCTTGAGCGATGAATCATAGGGTATAGTCGATAGGCACAAAGCCCTCTGTCAGCTAAGGTGGATTCAGATATATCCCCTTAGACAAACACCAACCCAGGTCTACAAGGTATTCTTGGACGAAGCAACCCATGGCTGCCGATAAGGTGCCTTCTGTCAGGTTGGGTCGACTACCTCCTCTGACTAAGTAGACCAGGGATCATGACAGCCCGGGACGACGGAACCATGGGATCTTGATCGGGCTCGTCTTCACTCCCCCCACCACCAGTTTTAAATTTATGGTGATAATTTCTAAATCATGATGATAAATTCAAATCTCAAATTCAAACCCTAAAACTGTTACTATTATACGATGGGTTCATAACCTATACGACCGCTTTAATAACTAGCCTTAATCGAAAGTTCTCTCTTGTTATCAGGAGGGGTAATTAACTATAGGGGCTTGCGCCTATAGGAAACCAGAACTCAGATCATAAAGTCCTCACAAAATAAGGGCGAAATCTCTGGGTAGTGTCTTATCTAAAACCTAATCTGCCTTCTGAAAATTCACCCGGAACCTAATCTCGTTAAAACTCTTCGTCGTCATCACTATCAGAAAAGAAAAATAGACCGATGGCGCGGAGAGGCTGGGAGTGCATCCTAAATGAAATTTTCGGAGCCCACACACATGTCGATACAAGTAGATTTTTTAGGACCGCTAGGTATCCGTTTTGCAAACAGATTTCACTAGAATTTTTAAACATGCTAGCTATTTTATGAATATTTTTTTTATAATTTTTAGAATTTTGAATTTAAATGTATAAAAAGATTTATATAATCTTTATATTTAAAGCCATATAATTCATATAATTATATTTATATCTTAAGATATTTTATTATAAAAATATCTAAAGTCACTTACATAATTTATTATAAACAACATTCCCATTAATTTCATTTGATAGAGAAACATAAACAAGATGAGAGAGAAAAGTTAGGGAGAGGAGAGGAAAAGTTATGATTCAGAGGTCTTAGAATCGATTTTGCCAATCCGTCCTATTGTGAAAGTTACTCATATCATTATAAGAAATCATTACATTACCTCCGATTTTATAATTTTATGTATTTTGTATTTTATTAATTTTAATTTGATCAAAACTTGTAAAAGTTATAATATCTTAGTTTTTAGTAAACTTTCACTGTATAACTTTTGATATGTGATAGATGTCATCAATATGAGCATTTTGACTGAAACATATTAAATTTTCCCAGAGTAAATTGGAATATATGATTATTTTAAGTAAGTGTATAATAGAAAATAATTTTTGGTTGATTTCCCTGTATTTTATGAATTATTGCATTTGATACATGATATTAACTTATATCGCATAGAAAAATATAGCATTTGCATGTAAGCAAGGAAAGCTAACTGTTAACACTATAATTAATATGGATTTGCTCTTAAAATATAATACCCTAAGCTAGAGGGTGGGCTGACGAGCTTTCTTTTAAATAAAAAATTGGTGATCTAATCCTAGTTTTAGCTTAATCAATTGATCGAATTATACCGATAGGTAGAGGGTGACAACTGATAACTTTTAAATGATTATTGAAAGTCATATGTGAAAATAAATAATTAATAGAAATAAATGAAAGATGAGATAAGATTGATAGATAGATAGATATGACAGATAATAGATGTAAATATGAAAATATCATATTAAAGCTAGATGTCATACCTTATTTTCATAATTATATTTACGTAATAGTGCATGAAACTGATTGATAGATATAACTGAAATTATACTGACATTTATATTGATATAAGAGAGCATAACATACTAACATGGCTTATTGGCTGATAGTCCTCTTTACTGATTTTTCTTATAATTTGATATATCTCTTTTGATCTTATTGAGCATATTGGCTTTATTATTAATTTTAGAAATTTCATATTATGCATATTAGTTGATGATTGATATTAGTTAGAACTAGAGTAAGTATATTGAATATGATGTTGAGTAGCTGATGTTAATTTTTTAGTATTTGTTTGGTTTATAAGTACCTATTATATTTTTTGTTTTAGAATTTTTGAACAGTCTTATAGCAACACTCCCACAACCAATTTCCCATAAATAGAAAGTGCAATGCCACCACTACAATGTCATAGTGCTCCTAAGAAGCTTTTTCATTTAAAATTTTATACTCTCCTAATTCAACTGCGAACTCTTTTAGACTTAATTAAACATAAAATAACCTAAAAATTCACAAACATTTAATGAACACAAAGATAAACATGAAATTATTACCATATTTATTTTTGGTTATTTCGGGTTAAGACTTATTTTTTTAGCAGTAGTCATTACAGAATCAATCATCGATAGGTAGAATTAGACATAAACCAGATTATAATATAATAAAAGATAAATTCAATAATGCAAAAGATTTCTCAGCTATGAATAAGTGGCTACTCCAGAATCAGATAAAATTATACAAGATTGAACATAAATAAAAGTCATACATGTTACCACATTAGAAGCATCTCTAGCCTCATGTTGGGCTAAGCTATACACTCTTGCTTGTAATAGAGCTAAATTAATAGCAGCATCACACTT
The DNA here is from genome assembly GCA_019925795.1 of Dendrobium chrysotoxum. Taxonomy (NCBI): domain Eukaryota; kingdom Viridiplantae; phylum Streptophyta; class Magnoliopsida; order Asparagales; family Orchidaceae; genus Dendrobium; species Dendrobium chrysotoxum. Next base: position 13,671,809 of record CM034298.1, on the reverse strand, counting down.
TCTCGTAGTCAATTATTCTCTACCCCTACTAGAAGATCCTTAACTAAAAGATTTGGGTGAGCTTGGGATATGCCTTCCCATTTCTACCTCATATCATCTCTCTAATCCAGACTATGGGCAATAAGTTACTCTATGCATAGAATGGCCACATCTAAAATAGTGCCCTATCATCCTATAGCATTGGCCCAAATTCCTTCTTCCATAAGTCAGACATGCAAGTACACCACTAACAAAATTAATTGAGCTACCACTACTAATACAGTCAGACCTCTTTTAGAATCTCCCAGCCCGAATATACTCTTCTTCCCATTGAAGCCACTTCTAGAAGTATGTCCCCCAAATATTTTCTTACAAGTATTGGAACGTTATTGAGTTGTCGTCGAATCATTTTCCGTCAGTATTGCCCTCTTCACAAACACAAAATAATAAAAAAAATTGGAACAAAACTAATGGTTGACTCAGACTATGTCTGACTCCCCTAAGAAATTATTAATATTTCTCTTCTGAAGTATTGACCAGTTGTGGGGCATATATAGCAGGTGTAGTAAATTATGCCTCATACTTCATTATTGTTTTTCCTTCTTGTACTAACCTTATAAATGATTCTTATATTTATTGTCTAGTAGAAGGGGAATACAAATCACTCCCTGAATGAATTAGTAAATTCCTCCCAAGAAATTAGAACATTCAATATACCTTGAAATTTCTCTCTCTATTGGCCCAACCATTCAATATACCTACATTCACTACCAAAGGCACCTAACAATCCTTTGGACACTACATCCCATCAAAGGTCTTTTCCAATCTCATCTACCAATCCTTCATTATTTAAGGTTTCACAGAACCTTCAAATCTAGGGTGCTTCAGTCTCAAAAGCATTTATAGATGCATGCCTAATTTTTTGTTAGGATAGGAAACATCTTGCTCTGGGCCTTGCCTATTAAGTAATACACTAAACCAACAAATTATGATGTAGAATCAAAACTAGTGGATCCCACTACACTCAATCTTGGCAAATTTTGGCAAGAATTCTGACTCTTTAGAATCTAAATTGGAAGCATTACACATATTTTTATCTTTTAAATATCAACCAAAGCTCACAGAGGAAATAAAAGCAAAAATATATATTATAATACTATTCATTAAATATTTACATAACTAGCAAGTTTTCAAAAAAATATATAATATAAAATATATAGCCAACAATAGGCTACAAAATAACTGATAATACCATAGAGTGGGAAATAAAATATAAACTATCACCCACTAATTAGCCTCACTTTACAGGCTCCTTACTCTTAATTAAAATCATATAAAAATTATATAATGAACGCATAGCTCAGTAAGTAACCAAATTATTACAATTGAAATTAATGCATGAAAAGAGAAATAATATGTTGTAAATCTTATAAGGAAATCTATGAATAAATATATATGTTATGGGTATCAGTCACCCAAATTAATTTACTAGTCTTTTACATATCACATCTCAATCTATCAATTACATCGGCTATCAATTATCTTCATTATCAATAATGATCATAAATTAATCAATCAATCTCTTGTGTCATTAATCTTATATGTTATCAGTCTTATATATCATCAACTTAAACTAACTAAAATTTATCACCCTTCTACAGCTCTATTACAATTAATTCCTCCAAAACATTATTGTGATACTAAAATTTACACTATCACAAGCCAATATGACTCGAACAAGTCATATCTTGTTAGATCGTGATAGGATAGTTACCAATATCTATTTAAAAGTATTTTTTTTTCATTTTATTTATTAACAAAAACATATAACCACTAAACATCAAATTTAAACCATAAAAAATAGCTTATCAAAATTTTCTATTTGTCTCCAAAAAGCTATACAAACCAAAATATCCATCAAAACTATAATCATGATACATAATCAACGTATAATCCCAAAAAACACACCATGATTACTAGAAAAAAAAGCCATCAATAAAAAGCATACCTCGCACTTGAATCTGCAACCTCTATTTACTCAACCTACCCATTTCTCTTTCCCTGACTTGAAATTAACACATAGAAAAAGCATGTATGAGCAAACCATGGCTTAATAGGCTACACAAAACCTACCCAAATTAATAATAATAAGTAAATAAGGATTATTTTATTATCATAGAAGTAGTAAAAACATACTATAAATAGAGAAACATTCAATAGAAGGGTAAGAATATCACTAACTACAACGTCTCACACGTCAAAAGTTTAGCTATTTTCAATTCCACGTCAACATAACAAATTAATCAAAGAATAAGATAGCACACATTCACACATAATAGAAATAAGCACATCATATTAGTATCCATTCACATAAGATCAATCTTCAATCATAACAGATTAGTCTCCTTTTCAAGCCCTTATACCTCTAAAATATCTCATAGATATAAATCATGGCCATATAACTCCTTGTGCATAACACATCAATATCAAAACCCTTGTGACTCTCAGTGTAGCATAGTAGTATCAAGCCCTTATGACTTACATTGCATAGCACCATTCATTTATTTAGAATCAGACCCTTACATCGCCACTTAGCTACACACGAGCATTAATAAACAACTGTCAACATTTTCTTCTTTCACACAATTTCAATCATATAATTACAAAAACTTCTACACTTTTAATAAATATAAACATAATCAGAAACATCACGGAAATATAGAAAATTTCACATTTATGATAGAGCGGTCAAAATTTCAATATAAATTTATACGAACCTCAACAATTTTTAATCATAAAAATATTTACAAATTGTGGGGAATGATTTGAGATGGTGAAAATTTTAGTGTATTTTGATATTTATAGAAATTTAGAATATAGTGTCGAGACGCCCAAAGGCCGAGTACCATAGTACTCCCAAAAAAACTCTAATCCTTATTCATACTAAAAAGAATAATAGTACTCATAACCAATACCGCAGCTCTCAAACATAAAGAACCCACGCCGTAGCGCCAACAAACCCAATGTTACAGTGCTCCCAAGAAATCTCTTATTCTACCAAAAAATAAAGAAGATAGCGCCACATCATCCAGAAAACTTTGCGTAATGCTCCCAAGGAATTTTCACACGCACACATAGATTTTTACACTCATAAGTCCTTAAGAACAAATTTCAAATAGAAAAATGATGTTGAATATTTACAAAAATTCAAAAAATGCATAAATGTTAACATGCCGGTCTTTCATGATCAGTTCAGGTCAAATTTTGATCCCCTTGAGCATTTCTGCATAGATCTTTTTCCAATAAATTGCTTTCTTTTCATTCCCACACAAGTTCTAGGTCATCTATCACAAAGTTCGCCTGCTCGTAAACTTGTGTTACATTTTTTATTAAGTTCTTTAATTATAGTTTTGATTTACAAAGTATGTATACAAAATTTAGGAGGGTACATATACACCCAATTTCTTGCCCTATGTTGTGTCTTTAAGCTTACAAAACAAATGAGATGAGAGATAATTATAAATTAATAATAATTAAAAAAGAAAAAAGAAAAAAAAAAGCAAATGAGATGAGAGTTGGATATAGCGCTGAGTTGAGACATCTCAGTATATGTTATAACAGCTGTAAGTTCGACCTGAAGAGAAAGCAAGCAGCCCAAGGCAATAATGTGATAATGATGGCGAAGGAGTAGTCACATCCAAGAAATAAATGTGTTGAATTTTCTTCATGATTGTTGCAGAAGCTACGCATAGCCTGGCAGTGATATTCCACCTGATTTTTAAGATTTGTTTGAGATTACTTTTTTTATTACTCTTAAAGTTATTTTTTATAAAAAAATACTAAGAAAACCCTTTCAAACAAAATCTAAGCCTCCAACTAATGACAGCGAGCCATAAAACGAAGAGCATAATTTCTAGGGGTGTAAAAATTAGGTTTTGAATCGGGTTCGGGTCGAACTCGTAATGACCCGCGTTCAAATTGGTCGGCCCTAACCCGACCCGGGTAGGAAAATAGGTTAGAAATTTGGACCCGGACCCGACCCGTCGGGTTGGCGGGTTGACCCGACCTGACCCGGGCGAGCGCAGGCAGAGGGTGCGGGCGAGCGCGGGCGCGCACGGGCAGGGCGCGGGCAGAGGGTTTTTAACGAGTTTTCGGGTTGACCGACAACCCGACGGGTCAACTCGAACCCGACCCATTTTTCAAAAGGGTCAAATTCCTGAACCGGAACCCGACCCGTTTTAAACTCGGGTCGGGTCTAATACAAAATTTTTGAGTCGGATTTTCGTGTCATGTCAAATATTGACACCCCTAATAATTCCTATACCAAATGAATTTGTACGAAGTGAATTGCTGCCTTTCATTATAGGCAAAAGAGTTGAGCAGCGGTTAGTCTGACCTGCACCGCCAGAGCAAGCAGGGAGGGGTTCCAGCAGAAATTACAGTAGCAGAGATGGCCTCACGAAGGTGAACAGGGAGGGTGGGGAGAGGTTCCAGTTGTTATCCAGTTATATGGAAAACTGGACTCTTGCAAGCAAATAATTCAACTAAAGGCTCATTTGATCGGTGTAAATAGAATGAGTCATGCTAGGTACAGTAAAAAAAAAATTATCAGAAAATTGACAAAATGAAGATTTTGTTATTGCTGTTTTTTTTTCTTTTATGTATGAATCTATTTTTTTAATTTAAAAATATAATAATTTATATATTTATTTCAAATGTAAAGAAATAAAAAATTTTATTTATAAAAATGCGAATTATATCTGATTAAATAATAAATCTAATTAATTTATCACTTTTTTTAGATCATATTTTCTAAGTTAACAACCCAAAAAATCTAATAGTTTCATTTCTTTTATCGCAATATCTTAAAAATCAAACTACAAATCACATATAGATTTATTATAATGCTCAAATTCTTTATCTGAGGAATTAAATGAAAGTTAGAAAAAAAAATTATGAGAGGATGTACGAATCAAAATTTTAATCTGAAATTTAAAAATCTTGAAATTTTTTTTGTTTTTTGAGATGATATATGGTTGCAAGCCAGTGGAGTCTATATTTTTATTTGGCATTCCGAGATGAGTACCACACTTCCCTTAATTTGTTAGAATCATAGATTGGGTACCCTAAGGCGCCTAACAAGGTAATCTAAGATTTTGTTTGGGACAGTTTTATTATTATTTTCTTATAAAAAAAATTTTGTACTAAAATATTACTTTAAAAAATAGTAAGAAAGACATCCCAAATGACTAATTTTAAGAGATTTATGTACTAAAAAATAAATTTACAAAATACTAAAAATATTGTCCCAAAAGGAAGCCTAAATCTTTCAAAATTAGATGTTTGGATAGTACTCACTCATGAAGAGAATGTGAGATATAAAACTTCTTTGCCATTGAGCGGAGGCTTGTAGTGGCAAAGTCAATAGATGTGAAAATTATAGTACAAATAATGGCTAAGCGTAGCGTTGATTAAACCACATAAATGTTCTTGTATGTTATCTCTTTGTATTCTTTACTTATTTATTCTCCAAATAATGAGCAGGCGTAGTGCAGCATTCATCTCCTTCTGTTGTTAGCATTCTGCCATCTACACAAACACGTCCAAACAGCAGATAAGACCTTGCATGCCCTTTCAGTCACCAACGCAACTTGCGCCTTTGGCTTGCTTACACACACCCAAACATCACATCTACAAGCATTTCCTCCACCACTACATGCGCAAATCACAATGCATGCCTGCACACTAGTTGCACTGCCTTTACACATATGTAGCTTCTCACACAAGCACCCAGCAGCATCGCCGAGCATTTTACACCAGCTTCGTCACTCAACACTCACAATCTGCTACTCCTGTGCAACCAACATGGCACCCTCCTGTGAGCTAGATGGCCTGCTTCAACGTGCAAACCACATAAACTTCCTAGGCCTGCATGCCATATGCTTGCTCGAATGCTCACTGTTATGTTTCCACACCCCCCCCCCCCCCCCCCCCCCCCCCCCCCCCCCAATTTGAGGTGCATTTCATTGATATAAATCTGCTTACATATATTTGATTATTAAACAAAAAGATAAACAGGAGCTGGTAAAAAATAACTATCATACAGAACAAAAACAGCATTTCAATGCAGATGAGTAAAATGTAGCAAATAGAGCTTAACTGGATTTCAGATAATTAGCAGTCATGATACCGTGATTGACGCATTTGAAAGGGGGAAGGAGTTTTGTTCGACTTCATTTGGGACAATTTTTTTTATTGATTTATGAAGCAATTTTTTAGTACAAAAGTTTTTATTTCAGAAAGCAATGAGAAAGTTAGGACAATTTTCTTTTTGCTTCTTAAAACGACTTTCTTGTATAAAAATTTTAAATTCAAGAAATTTTTGTACTAAAAAGTTGCTTTAGAAAGCAACGAAAAAGCTGTCTCAAACAAAACCTTAACTCGTGAGCTGCTTATAATCATGATTTTAATTGTCACCAATATAATTTGATATGAGCTGATAGGTTTATTTAAGGTTAATACATCAGTGAGCTAAATTGGTTTAGGTAATAGTTAAAATAAAAAATGAAGACTAAAAACAACCTAAATTGGATTTATGACTCCAGTGAAGTTTGAGAACTGATTAACTCAAGTGAAAAAAATTTTATTTATTTTGTTCAGTAATAAATTATCATATTTTCAAGTATTGGGATGTTAAAATAACTAGCACTTACTCACATTAATTAAAATTAAAAATTAAGTAAATCAAACAATAAGCTTAATTGAAATCAAACGATAGATTCGGCTCACTTACACTCCTAATCGTATATTGCTAATGGTGACATTTTGCTCTGAATTTTGGTATGCTGAGCATATTATTCTCTGATTCTCTTTTAGATTGGTCTCAATTGGCTAGATCAATCAATTGCAATTGGTTTTTGGATATTCAAATAATATTTTCTTTAGAGGCAATTGATGAATCAGTTTGTTGAATCGGCGTTCAAATGCAGCTCATATTGATCTATTGGTTGGGAGCTTTGGCTATCAGCTAAACGATCTTGAGTTCAAAGCTTACGTATATCTTTTATGTGTGAGTTTGTCTTCATTAGCTCAAATGTCCCCAAAAAATTCAGAGTTCGAAGAGTCTAAAGTTTAATTATGAGAGTTATCAATTCTAATATGTATCGAAATTTGTGCTAATCAAATGAATTTTTTGGTGTCATATCCAACACAATTATGATCATAACTCCTATAATTTTAGTTAAATGCTAGTTTTATATTTTATACATAAAAGTATTGATTAAATATTAAAATAACATATAAAATTATTCAATTGGAAAATATTAGATATAATTTTAAATATAAAATTGAAGTAAAAATGAATATAAGTTATAACCATGGTTTTAAAAATCAGACTAGTGAATTGGTTGGTCAGCTGGTTCGATTATGTCTCAAAACCAGTTTCAAATCAAACAGGGATAAAACTGCCAGCCTGGCCGGTATGACTGGCAAACAGTAGAACTGATGTTGGTTCTTAAGAACCGCACGGTTCAGAAATGACGGGTTTTGAGGCGTTGATTTTAGATCGAACAGCTAAGTAGTTAAGTTATGAAAATAACCTAATGAAGACCAGTTCATTCCCCTCCTGTAATTCATTTCGCTTGCGAGTCGCATGTAGTTCCGTTCGTCTCCTGTTCGCCTAGCTGCTCATCAGTGATTCACGAAATCGACGACGATGAGGTCACCTCCCCAACGCAATATTCTTCTCCGACATCATCCGCTTCTTCTCTCTTCTATTGGCCATGAGATGTAAGTTTTTTTTAACCCTAAATTTCTAGATTCTTCTCTAATCTTTTGTTTTTTGCTGAGCATGTTAAACATCTTCACAATGACATTAAACTCCTGTTTTTGTGCTAAATAGGATGGTTTTTTGTTGTATATGTCTCCCCATTCGGCATACTTAATATTTGAAATTGTTTCTTTCTGCAATATCAATTCTACATAGTTCTAAGAACTTGGCTCTGCATCGTAATAGTCTTGAAAGAGAATGCCTTATAGATTTATATCAAAGGTAAAGAACAATGCCTTGCACCCTTGAATGCTTGATTAATAAAGGTTTTGATTGATTTTAATGTTCAAACTCCGATAAATATTATTGTTTTGTGATGAAGGTAGCTATTTATTCAATTAAGAAATTAAAATCCAAAATTATATGATATCTCCATAATTAAGTTTAAATCATGGTTTTGAAAACCGGACCGGACCGGCCGGTTCGACCGGTTCAACCGTGAACCGGTCCTGTGGCCGGTTCGGTCCTCTTGAAAAACCGGTCTAGCATTAAACCGGTGAAAACCGGTTTGAACCGGCAACTGTTGAATCGGACCGGTTTTTAAGAACCGGCCGGTTCAATTAATAATCTATTTAAATGATTTAATTTAATATAAAATATTTTATTAAATATTAAATTAATTTAAATTATGATATAATTCCAAATTTTTTTTAATAATATAAATCCAAAAATTTTATAATATTACATATTAAATACTAGTTAATCATGCCCACATGATTCATTCACCCCATGTGGGCTCTTAACCCATGGATACAAGAAAAGGCATATAAACAACACAACATAAAGCTCCTAAGTGATGTGGGACTAAACAACTAGTAGTTTCTAGTTTCAACAATGTGTGCGTGATGATGCTTCTATGAGAATTTGTTGGGAAAATTTTATATAGAATATTAAAATAAAAAATAATCATAATAATTTTTAAAGTTATTAAATATATAATTTTTTTTATATTTATAATTATTCAAATAAAAAATAATTAATTATCATTTTTAAAATTCTAAAACTAAATTAAATGATATTAAGAAAAATAAAAAATCTAAAAAAATAATATTGTATGACTTTATAATATAATTTTATAATGCAAAATTTATATATAATTTATAAATATAAAATTATAATAAAATATATAACATAAATTAGTAATTATTTATATTAAATATATATTTATATATAAACTAATTTTTTGTTAAATATAAATTAAAATCAAAGATTAGAGATATTTATATTTAAATTTAAATTTATTAATTATTTATATTTAAATATATAATATAATTATAATAATTATTTATTTTTAATTTTAAAATTATGTAATATATTATATATGTATGAATTTTATTTATTTTTTAGTCTCAAAATTCTTAGAATTATGAAAATTTTAAGATTAAATTGGCATCATAATTATGTTAATTTTATTAATTTTTTATAATATTAATATTTATTACGTCATCCGGTTCGACCCTGGTTCGACCGGTCGAACCGGTCGAACCATGAACCTCTCCTTCTTCCGGTTCATTATCAGGTCCGGTTTTCACAACCTTGGTTTAAATGATTATACATCTAATCATTATTTTTTAATATAATTTATATTTATTATATCAATTCAGTTCAACCTGATTTGACCCGGTTAACCCATCAAATCATGAACTCTTCCTTTTTTTAGTTCGTTGGTCTGATTTTCACAATCTTGATAATATTTTTTTTTTAATTAGGGATTTAAAATTATCCTCAATAATTTAAATAATATATATAATAATAAAAATAATAAGATAAATCAAGCGTGGATTTGACCGGCTCTGAGGTCATCTTCTGGTGCTGATAAATCCACTCCATTTAACAGTCTCTTGTTCCTCTTGTTAGAAAACAGAAAGCGAAAACTCTCCCTGCAAAGATTTAAACCGGGGTGCGTTTATTTACCAGAACAGAAATTCTTCTCTTCGGAACGAATGGATCCAAAACACGTGCTATTGGGAGCCTCCCGGCTCACCGGAAGTTAACCTGACCTGGCGCAGTGGGACCCATCTCTTGGTCAAGACAAAGATTGGTGCATGTAGGTCAGGCATTTTTTTTTTACCGAGTTAAAAATAAATAAATTTTTAATTTGACTCGTCATCTATATTTTTTAAATTTATATCAAATGTTTAATTTAATCTATCATTATTTTTTATTAATGACTTAATTATATATATATATTTTAAATTTTTAATAATGCGAGCTATATTAGAGCCGAACAAATTTATTATGGTTTGAATGAATTGGACGATAATTTGGTATTGATGACATAGATCTAATTCAAATAAAAAAAATCGAGTGAGATGAACAAGTAGACATATCAAGTTTGTTTATACTCGAAGTGTTAACTCCGCTAGCCTTTTAATTAATATGTTGAAAGATTTAACCCCAATTAAAGCTTGAATAATTTGGGTCGTGTGATTAATTATTTATGTGTGACACCTCAAGATCTAATTTTAGAAGAATTATCTATTTTAAATTCTTAATTAATCCATCAGAGTCGTTAATCTCATTTCAATAGATTAGAAAGTAGTGCAAATAACTATAAATTCTTTTCTTCAATTTATAATTTCATTCATTTCCCAAAATTCATATTTACAATAACTAAGAGTTCAATCAATTCATCATTATGTTTTTTTACTCTTAATTATAAAAGAGTAATATAAAAATACATAAGATAAAACAAAACATGAATCCTAATCGATCTCACTCAATTGGATCTAAACCTCTTCCTATAAACATGTAAAAATCACGGAGTGAGCTAACTACTCAGTAAGTTACCAGAACCTACAACTGCAATTAATATACGACAAAAGAAAGCAATATACATGTAATCATTTAGCACATATCAACATGAATATATAACTGTAAAAATATGTAGCGTTAATGTGAACAATGACATCTCATATGAGCAATGAAAATCAATGTAAGCAATGTAATTCATAATCATTGATCAGTAGTCATATAAATGTTCAGTAGATTATTTCATTCCTATATTCATGTCAAGTGCAATGCAACAAGTCTATCATGAATCCATATATGCTTATAATTATGCTTTTTTTATCTTAATTTTTATGCTATCTCATATGTATCAGTATACCTGTCATATAAAATAAGTGTTCTATATCTGATCTAGGAATGTTGTACAGTATTAAAACATATATATCAAGTACCATATCATATATAAATACAATGTATACAATGCGATTCATATGTATCGAATGCCTTTATATCAATTTTATCAATCGTATCATGTGTCTGTATTATTCTTGTCTAGTATCATGTGTATATCATATTATATCACGTCACTTATGCAATTCATTAGGTATGCTCATATCATATGCATATGCAAGCAACATTGGACATCCAACTACTTGTGTTATTTTTCTGTATCAAGTTCTACAAGACAACTCCATAGGAACTAGTCTCAGTCATATCAATATTGTTGCCAGAAATCAATCTCATATCACATATTACAAGTTAGGTGACTTTTATGTAAGAAGTTGTCACTTTTTGAACGTCGGCGCATCATATCAATCAGTTAGTCTCCTTATACATTTTTTTTTCATATCACTTAGGATTACACAACAAATCTTATTTAAAAGAAAGCCCATCGACCCACCCTCCTATATAGGATAACATATTTCTAGCCAACCTCAATCAACCAATTATTTTCAGTCAGCCTTTTTTGCTTTTACACACATATTTCACATCATAGGTAACATAATAAAAAATATCAAATGCACCAAATGTGACTATCATTACACTCATTAATATGTCTGTAGTATGCAGAAAAAAAAAGAGAGAGTAGAGTTAGGGTTATCTCCCATGATCAGAACACTTTTCCCAACTAGAGTGACGGATAAAAAAATGTCCCAAAGCAAACATTCTCTCTCCTCCATTCTCTCTCTTCTTTTCTCTCCCTTTCTCTCTCTTCTCTCACTCAGCCAAAACAAAAAATGGGGAGGGGGAGGGCAGAGGTGAGGGTTTAAATGGATGGAATTTGATATTTTATATACAAATAATTTTCTGGCCTAGCACCATAACGCTCCCTCAAATTCTAGAAAATTTATGAGCTTAATGTCGCAGTGTCATCCAACCTAGCATCGTAGTGCTCAACCAACCAAATTTTCAAAAAATTGGAAAATTTAAATTAGGGGTTATTATAAGATGATCCTACATAAGTCAAGTTGTCAAGAAACTAGTTTTTATGGTTGAAGTTGGCATTTTAATTATTTCTTTAAAAGAAAAGGCTTATGGGTTATTTGGGATCATATTTATTATTTATTATTTATTTTATTTTATTTATATTTTGACATGAAATAAAGCATGTTGGGCAATAATATGTTGTTTTGTTTATTTATGTCATGCATTGAGGTAGTGGCCGCTGATAGGGCTGTAATGATGGCTGCCTGATGTGTCACATGGAGGTGATCCTATCACTAGAGCAAGAGTAATAGCATAGGGTGGACCTATAACCAAATCTAAAGCTTAATTCAGGAAGAAACAATAAAGATTTATAAATATTTATGTCATTTTGTGTTGCATTTATGTATTTTTCATGTTTATTATGCTCTATAGTATTGTGTGGCCTTCATGATGTTAAATTTTGCTCTTACAATGCTTAAGAGTTGAAGTCAAAATCATGGTCTAAGTCTAGGTTGTGATATATGTAGGGGTTGGCCTCCCTCCACACCTATTCCCTCCATTATTTGAATTTGAATGCCAAGAGATGTATCACTTTAGTTGTGTGAGTTGTATAAAACCTCATTTATGAAATTAAATGGATTTTTGGTCATCTAACACACTTTGAAAAGAAATTTCAAGGAGAATTGGTGGTTTTATGGCCAGCCAACCTATGAGGATTTTGTCATCCACTTAAACTCTTTACTTGGATGAGTAGAATTTTACTTTTCTTGCACTTCTTTTATTGCAATCTTTTATATTTTTATTCTTATGTTTATAATCTATTATAGAAATATTAAAAAGTTTTCTCTCTCTCAAAATCAAAGGTAAAATCCTATTGTTAGGGCCAGCCAAGTCCTTCTGTTTTACTAGACTAAATTTGTTTTCACAAGCAATTGACCAACCCAACCCCCATAAAATTTCACCAAAATCTCCACATCATTAGTACAAATCCTCTACTTTAATAATCTTAAATTTATTTGAGATTGTTGTAGTCGAATTTTTGGAGAACAAACCAACCTCAGTCAAGTTTTCTATTTATTATTTTTTTCCTGTAATCAGTTTCAAGTCCATTATAAAATCATAAAATAATATTAAAATTCTTCAAAAAATAATTTAACCCTTTTAGATCAGATTTAGGGAGTGACCTAGGACTATTCCAAATAGAATTTTTGAATTTCACTTGATTTATATAGGATCACACTCAAATTCCATGCATTGGTCAGTTTTGGATAGAACTAACTAACCTCACTTTGAGAACACAATAGCCTAACCAAAAAAATATAAAATTTAAAATTTTAATAATTTGAGATAAATTATAGCTTAAAAATTTTATTAGGGTTTGCATGAAATGAATGAAAACTTGTTGTTCATGAAACAAATCTAATTCAAATAAAAACAAATTATGTTTGTCTATATTCAATGCATTTACTCCTCTATCCTGCTAGTTAATATGTTGAAAGATTTAACACCAATTAAATATTGAATAATTTGGCTTATCTGATTAATTGTTTTGATGATGCTAAATAACCTAAGTTGTTATACAATTAGTTTCAATAAATGAAGTTGGCATTCTTATTATTTCTCAAAAAGAAAAAAATCTATGATACCATTTGGAATCATATTTGTTGTTTATATTATTTTTTTATTATATTTTATCTATATTTGACATAAAATAAAGCATGTTTGACAAGAATATATTACTTTTGTTTATTTATGTCATGATGGTCATCTCCGATGGGGGTGTGATGGCAGATGCCCAGGTGATAAAGATAGGAGTGGTCAATAGCATTGGCAACATTAATAGACAGTAGTCGATAATGGAAGCTACTACTGCTGGTGGCAATAGGGATGCATGTGGCTAGCTGTGATGTTTATTTTTTAAAATACTCAAAATACCTAAAATTATTCTGAGTATTTTTAAAAATAATTTAATATATTTTAAAATAAAATTAAATAATTAAAAATATATTAAATAAATATATTAAAAAAATAAAAATAAAATGGTGATTGAAAATAGACCCAAAGGCAATCAAAAGGTTAAAAAATATTTTTTAAGCTGTAAAGGATAGCAGGAGAAAATTTTACAAGAAACATATTAAAAATGGTAATAATAAAATAGCATTATTATTATTATTAATCATTTTGAGAAATAACTTATCTATTCCATAGAAGGCAATTAGGATTGACATTAAGGTGATGGAATTCTATAGCTCCACCTAACAATCACCACTAACAAGAGTCCTCACCAGACTATGAATACACTTTTTGTCAAACAACATCGATGCATGCTATTGCCTATAAGATTGTTAAACATTGTTGAAATCATTGTCGATGAATGCCTTTGCCAACATGGTTGATGTACACTGTTGACACCAACATCAATACATATCACACCAACAAGGTTAATGCATGCCATCACCAACATAATCCATGCATGCTATTCACATCAATCTCAATGCCCATCATTGCCAACAAGGCTAATACAAGTTTTTGATGCTAATATTAATGCATGAAATCACTAATAAGGTTGATGTATATTGCCAATACTAACATCTATGCCTTTTATTATCAATAAGATCAATGCATATCATTGATAATAATAACTATATATGTCATCACCAATAAAAATGATTCTATTCATTGCTAAGAATGCTGACCCCTGCTATTTTCAATCAGGCCAATGCACACTTTTAACAATCGCAATCACTAACTAGCTTGATGCACATCAACAACACCAATGCTGACGCTCGTTGTCGCCAATAATATTGATGCGCATATTGTTATTAAGGTTAATGCATGCTGTCATTACTAACATCGACCTTCACCATCTCTAACAAGGTTAATTATAACAACGAGATCATTATTCTAAATTCAACTTTGTATTGTTACTATTGAAAAAAAAAACATACAAAATTATTGACCCAGTTTTATAAATAGATTAATCAAAATTGAAATATTATCATTATTTTTACTTATTATTTTATTTTATTTATTAATCTATCTTACCATGTACAAAAATTTGCCATCATGGAGAGAAAGAGAAAGTTTATCATTTTAATATTATACAAAAATTCCTCACACACACACATATAAGATAAGTTAATATCAACTCATAAAAAATATAAGATTTTTTATGTGAAAAATCCAAAAAAAGAAAGAATTATGGGGCATATCCCAATTAAAATGATTCTACTAACATAGTCATAGGTTATAAAAAATATTCTCCCCCATAATTGGATAAGGTTTATATATAGTATAGTAGTCATGAATTATGGAAGACGATTTCAATTGTGGAAATATGAGAAGCCTAAAAGATTCTTGATGATCTTCTAGATCATTCTTCTTATAAAAAAGGAGACGAATAAGTTGGTCAACATTTTTGGTAGTGACAATAAATGTCAATATTGATGTTGATGGTAAGCATTGACTTTGTTGCCAACAGAGGTATTAGTATTGATGTTGATGGTATTCTTTGACCTTGTTGGCATTAATGTCAATAGCATGCATCAACTTTGGTGGCCATGTTAAGCAATTACATTAGTGTCAGTCGTATCTATGTCAATATTGGACATCAATGTTGACATTGATAACGTGCATCAACATTTTTGTACAATGATGGATGTTAATATTAGTGTTATCAATGAGTGTTTTCCTTATTTGTGATGGGAGATATTGATGTTGTTATCAACGTTAAGCATTAACATTGGGTGGTGTCAATGTTGATATCAATGATAGGCATCAATATTGAGGGTCATTACAAGCATCAATGTTGGTGTTGAAGGAGAGCATAAGCTATATCGACGATGAAAGACATCAATAGAGGTGTCAACCTTATTAGCATGGCTAGCACTGAAGTTGGTGTCATTAAAGGGACTATCACAACCCAAGCCAATAAGGCTCACAGACAAAACATGCCTTATCGTGTTGACATACGACAAGCTAGCTTAAGATCGGAGTATTGAGAAACTTTTCAGATTTTTTTCACCTTCTTAAAATTGAATTATAAATAAATAATAGACTATAGAGCTGGTAATAACTGTCAATATACATAAAATAACTCAACCATAATTTTTTTCATTACTCATTAAAATATATATACAATAATTACACTACAGTACATGGTACCTACTGTGTTAAAGAATAAAATAATTTAAATAACTAGCCATGATTGTACAAAAATCAGAAAAAGAAATATTTATACAACCTCAGACACATCAAAGTATCAAACCCTGACTCAGCTACTCAACGGGCTATTTCTCTTTCATAGACCCTGAAATAAAATACAAATAAACTTTGGGGCAACACAACCTCAATAGGATGCACTTATCGATATAAATTTCTAAATAATCATTTATTAAGCATTTAATTGAATTTAAGTGCAATTTGTACTAAACATTGCACTAAATATAGTAGTACCTGTAGTTATCAGAAATGTAAATAAAAGGAAAGAAAGTAAATAAACAAACACTTCATATATTAGAATAAAAAGTTAAAAAATTTTCTTAAGCCCTTATATTGTCCATTAGAACAGAATTCAAAGAATTCTGATCCTTATGACTCCCGTGCAGGTATATCAGAAAACACACCCTTATGACTCTCAATGCCCAGTACTAGGACAAAATATATGTATAGCACTAAAATGTGCCTTTGGCACTTGAATGTGCCTTTAACACCATAATGTGTACTTAGCATCAGAACAAAACTTCCTCTATACCCACCATATCTCCTCATAATTACACATTTCAATAAAATAAACATATAATTCATTTCATTGCATTAAAAGAAACATAATAAACTCATTCCATAATTTAACATAATGTTTTAATGATAGACAGTAGAATATACTATTGAGCAGAAATGTATTAATTCAGAATATAATTAATTTATCAGAGATTATTCAGAGCATTATTCTGAAGCTTTAATTATACTGCAATATTATTTTTAGGAACAAAATAATTTTCTAATTTACCAAAAACAAAAAATCTCCCATTTTCTAATTTACCTGGTAAAAATTTCCTAAAAAAATGCCTAAATGTTCTAAACTTTTGTATCTATAACATATAGAATGTTATGTGGTGAAAATTTTGCATATATCAAGTTATCCTCATTTTTCGCTAATGGAATTATAGATTAAATCATAAAATTACTAAAATTCTCGTATTGTTTTTAAAACTAAGATAGGAAAAATGCAACCTACCTCGAGTCGGATAACTTTTAGAATTGGGCCGACAACTAAAAATGACCCAAAGCGGCCTAAAATAGATTTTTTTCTCTCAAGAATTCCTTCTCTCTCTCTCTCTCTCTCTCTCTCTCTCTCTCTCTCTCTCTCTCTAGCTGGTTGCCTTGAGGAAATGGCAATGGGTGGAGTAGTGGAAAATGATATTTTTAATAGAAAATTTTGGCTTAGCGCAGAGGCGCCTAACATAACAATCATCCCAGCGCTCCCTCTGGAAGCCCACAACACTGCAACATGTATTAATTTCTAACATTTTAGAGAGCTCAGTGCCGCCTACCCCGACACCACGCCACCCTAGGGGAAATTCCATGTTTTCAAAACATGCAAATAGATCATCTGGATTCGTTTCAGAATACATGCAAACTTTCACATGTATATAAAATATTTTCAGACACATATAGAATGATTTAAATGTAGGAATTCAGAAGATTGCCTCTTTCAAATCAGAGTAGAAGAGGTGCAATTATATCCTGGTTTAGTAGGTGTTAGAAATGGCTTCAACATTGATGTTAAAATTTGGTGTCTATATTGTTTGCACAAATGAACATTAGCCTTATTTGTAATAGTGAGCATTAATATTGATGTCAACGTTAATGTCATTAGTGTTGACATTAGGCATCGACATTGGTGTTGACACTAGGCATGAACATTGGTGTCGATGTCAGGCATTGAAGTTAGCATCAACGATGAACTATATTTGTGTAAATATCTATAGGTATCAAGATTGGTGTCAACAACATATGTTGACCATTAAAGATTATGGACGTTGATGGTAATATTGACATACTTTGTTTGATTTTATGGGCATCGATGTTGTTGATAATGATGGACGACTACATTATAGGCACCGGTGAACATCGACATTGTTAGGTACAACGAGAGATCATATTAACTTTGGTGGTGTCGTGTACTAATATGTTGAACTCTAGATTCTCTTCTCCGAAATCCTATTTGTAACATCATTTCAACTTTCTCAAAATGAATAAAAGTTGAGTTTACATATAGATTTCTAGATTGGGACATTCTAATAATTTTAATAAAAAATTAAAAAACTTCATTAGATGTTTTGTGTTAATCGCATTAATAAAATAAATTTATCTAGGTATTTAATTACCTTAATGACATCAAAATTACAGGATCTTGGGCTTATTGAATTTCACTCGTGATATCATCAACATTAAAAAATTATTTGGTTCTTTAAAAGGTGTTTTAAAGTCCTTAACTAAACTTTCGAGTATTTTTTTTATGAATTTTATTCATAAATTTGATAAAAAATAGAATTTAGACTATCACAAAATTAATTATGAAAATTTTTAATTTGCATATTTGCATCATAATTCATACTTGATCAATGCATTTGTCTAGTAATATATCACACCTAATTAAATATTTAAATGGCATAATTTTTAAAAATAATAAATTATAAATCATAAAATATTTTTTTATTATTAAAAAAAAAAACAAGCCTCTTCTCTAATATTAGGGGTGTCAATATTGACATGACTCGAAAACCCGATAGAAATTTTTGGGTTCGGGTCAATCTGAATCTGAACCAGGTCGGGTTCGAGTTGACCCGGAAACAACTCAGGTTGACCGAGGAACCGCCTCTGTCATGTCCTTTTGACTCGAGTCATGTCTGTCACTTCGTCTATCGCATTCGTCACTTCGTCTGTCTCATCCATCGTTCGCCTAAGAGCCACTGCCGCAACTGGCTTACATTTGGCTTCGGCCTGAAACCACAACAAGAGGATCAGAAGTAACGACGATGACAAGAGGAGCTCGCTACCTAGCCGTTGCCGCTGCCTGAATAAGCGCGAGAATGGAGCCTCCGCCGGTAGATTTATAGGTCTGGTCGGGTTGACCTGAATCCAAAGAGGGTCGGGTTCAAGTTCGGGTTCGAAAAACTGACCCGTTTATAAAAATGGTTCGTATTTGAATTGAATCAAATAGTGTCAGTAAGTTTCAGATTCGACCCAAACCCAATTTTGACCGCCCTTCCACAAATTTTTCTATGTTTTTTTGTTCGTTTTTAATACAGTTTTTCTCAATTCAATCGATCAAATACCTAATCGTGCAAACAAAAACCTAAATGCCAACAGACGAGAAACCGAAAATTAGGGGGGGACAAATAAAGAAAGCAGAAAATACATCAGCGTCCTACGATTTGTCCGCCAAGCCTCGATCCAGCTCAACAATCTTCTTCCCAAACTCGCCTCTTTCACCCGCAACTCAAAGGTCGGGAAACTTGACAGATCTCTCTCTCCCTCTCTCATTCAATTCCCGTAGCTGGCCGGCGATGGAGAACCGACCATGATCGTTGGATCTGGGTGATGTTTTCTTCGCCTTTCAATTAGGGATTAGGAGATCGGGATCAGACATCTCATCGGTGATTAGGTATCTGTTGTCATCATTTCAGGACAGAAAAATTGATCGGCTAGGAAAGGGAAGGAAGGACAGGGAATAAAGTGGAAAGGATGATGGGTGATGGGGTTAAGCAGATACTGGCGAAGCCCATCCAGCTCGCAGACCAGGTGACAAAGCTCGCCGACGATGCTCACTCCTTCAGAGCTGAGTGCCAGGAGTTGAAAACCAAAACAGAGCGCCTAGCGGCGCTTCTCCGGCAAGCTGCTAGGGCGGAGCTCTACGAGCGTCCGGCTCGCCGGATCATGGACGACACAGAACAAGTCCTCGATAAAGCCCTTGCTTTGGTGACCAAGTGCCGCGCCAACGGGCTCATGAAGCGCATGTTCACCATCATACCCGCCGTCTCCTTCCGTAAGATGTCGATCGGCCTTGATAACTCCATTGGAGACGTTTCTTGGCTCCTCCGCGTCTCTGCTGCCGGCGATGAGGACGGTGACATGCACCTCGGCCTCCCCCCCATCGCCCAGAATGAGCCCATCCTTTTTCTCATCTGGGAGCAGATCGCAACCCTCCACACCGGTTCCCTCGACGCCCGGGCCGACGCCGCTGCAAGCCTCGTCTCCCTTGCCCGCGACAACGAACGCTACGGTAAGCTCATCATCGAGGAAGACGGCGTTGGCCCTCTTCTCCGCCTCGTCAAGGAGGGACGGCTCGAGGGCCAGGAGAACGCCGCTCGAGCCCTCGGCCTCCTCGGCCGAGATCCGGAAAGCGTGGAGCAAATGGTCATCGCCGGCGTCTGCTCCGTCTTCTCGAAGGTGCTCAAAGAAAGCCCCATGAAAGTACAGGCCATGGTCGCCTGGGCTGTCTCCGAGCTCGCCGCTAACCACCCGAAATGCCAGGACGTCTTCGCCCAGAACAACGTCGTCCGCCTCCTCGTCGGTCACCTTGCTTTCGAGACAGTACAGGAGCATTCCAAGTACACGATTCCTCCCAAGGTCACCTCAATCCATGGTGTCGTCATGGCTAACAACAACCCCACCAATATCACCGCCGATTCCTCCATAGACTCCTCGGATCATCCCGTGGTACGCCACCCCATGGGTAGCCAAGTCATGATGAACCAGATGCATAACGTTATTCAGTCTACCATGGCTGCCAAGGGGCAGTTACCTCCCATCCCTTCCAACGCTGGCCCCGACCACCAGTATCCCACCCATCCTGCCAATGGCCGGCATCAGCATATCTCCCTCGCCGGTACCAGTATCAAGGGTAGGGAGTTCGAAGACCCGGCCACCAAGACGTATATGAAGGCCATGGCCGCCCGCGCGTTATGGCAGCTCTCCCGAGGAAATTCCGCCATCTGCAAGAGCATCACGGAATCAAAGGCCCTCCTTTGCTTCGCCGTCCTCCTGGCAAAGGGAGAAGAAGAGGTTCAGTACAATTCCGCCATGGCACTCATGGAGATCGCCCGCGTTGCCGAGGAGGATGCCGACCTCCGACGTTCTGCTTTCAAACCCACCTCCCCCACCGCCCGCGCTGTCGTTGACCAGCTCGTTCGCGTCGTCGAGAAGGCGGAGTATAATGACCTTCTCGTCCCCTGCATCACCGCCCTCGGGTGCTTATCAAGGACTTTCCGAGCTACTGAGACGCGGATCATTGGGCCATTGGTGCGGCTGCTCGACGAGAAGGAAGGGATTGTGATGCGTGAAGCGGCTATTGCCCTCTGTAAGTTCTCCTGCACTGATAACTACCTCCACCTGGACCATTCTAAAGCCATCATCAAGGCCGGAGGAGCGAAGCACCTTGTTCAACTCGTCTACTTCGGTGAACAGATGGTGCAGATTGTAGCTTTAATCCTTCTCAGCTACATTGCTCTTCATGTACCTGAGAGCGAGGAACTGGCACAGGCCGAGGTCCTCGCTGTGCTGGAATGGGCTTCGAAGCAGGCTTCTGTGATGCAAGATCCTGAAATTGATGCCTTGTTGCCGGAGGCAAAGGCAAGGTTGGAGCTTTATCAATCTAGAGGTTCAAGAGGATACCATTGATTCCAGCCGAGGTGATGGACTACCTCTCGAGAAAGGTCAAGCAAGTATGTCAAATCGAAGGTTGAGTTTCTTGTGTACATGCATTCTAAAGCTTGTTCTATTTGAATCTTTTAAGTTTACAGCAAGATCTATTTGTTTTGTTTGGCTCTTTTGGGAGGAGGGAGGAAGATGATGCTGGTTAGGAGTTTGTGAAGTGCCATTTCCCAGATAGGCTTGTTGGAGATTCTATTGCTTTTTATTGATGAAAGTGTAACATTCTTAGCTTTTAGCATTATTTATTATGCTTCTAGTGATAATATTATTTCTGAACTGGGCGTCAGGATGCCTCTTTTATGTGTTATCTCAGCAAAGTTCTTGAGCTTAGCTATATAATGGTGCAATAGTTATATCTGTTTTGTTTCAAGGTTGATTCTTTTCATGAAGGATAGGGACTCATTCCGGGCAATCAGTATGTATTTTGAATTTGAAAACTATTGGATTCATTTATCTGCCTGTAAAAAGAAATATATTTTAAAAAATGATGATGTTATTTTTTGGGGGATTTACATACATTTCACTCTATACCATCCTATTTACATATCTAACATTCAATACTTTAATATTACATACATATCATCTTATATTATTTTAATTTCAAATATGTCACTCATATTTTATTCCTACCACCCATATTTGATATGAAAGTGAACTATATGAATATTAAGATTTTGGGTATTAGATATGTAAATAGAGTGATATAGCGTGGTATGTATGTAAATCCCTCATTTTTGTGAAATTTGAATTGATAGGTTGAGGTTTAACTACAACTAAGGGGTCATTTGGTTGGCTGAAAAAAAAAATGCAAAGTAACATGATGTGAAGTGTGAAAGAAATGTAACAACGCATTTGAAAATTTTAAAATTATTTGAATGGGTGTAAAATAAATACTGGGTTTTTTTTTGTTTGGTGGCAATCATTGGCCGATGGTGATGATAGCGGCGAGTAATAATAACAAAGAATTTACAGTGTTACTCATTTATTGTTCTTCAACACATGATTTCTTGTTCTTGGTCCAAACATCCAAATAAGTCCTTATTCTACTTTCTTTTTGTAAGTGTGACTCCTTTGCTTTGGATGCTCCCTCTATTACTAACCAATGAATTCCTCTTCTGCATGCTTAATTCTGATGCTGCCTGTATAGCATTTTTTATGCTGTTCTGAATCAGTAATGGTTGCCAGGATGATTAATCAGGAATTTGATGTTTGGTCCGAAGCAAAGACTATTATAAGTATTTAAAAGCTATTCTATTCATCATTGGATTTGCAATAATGTAAGAACCATGAACGAATATTTTTTTGTTTTCTTACCTTCCATATCAGATATCTGGACCAAAAGGAGATCACAGGATCACAGTACTTGACAAAAATCTACTGGAGAGTGGAATATCACAGAACTCGCAGATCTTGAATGATTTTGTTTTGCGATGATTTATTGTTGGCATTTTGAACCACAAAGCTCACAAGATCACAGTACTTGACAGATTCAATTGGTCTTTAGATTCTCTGATCTTTTTATACACTGCTTTGAAGCAGGATTTGGATCTGAAGTTGGTTCATTTGATCAGCTGTTTTTTTATTTTTATTTTTGAAAAAAATTAAAGATGAAGCTCTCAATTTATTTATTATAAAAAATAATTATGAAAAAAATTAAAGTAAAATTATAGTTCATAACAATTATGGGGAAGTAGGTGCATTCATCACGTCCAGAAAGAAAAAATCATCAAAGATCTGGAGGCCAAAACAGTCCAGAAAACCCACAAAAGAACCTACTGCTAATTCAACATAGTTCAGGAGAACTACAGAAGTACTCGCAACCATCACAATATAATGTTCGCAATCAAAGAAAAATCACCAAAGAACTCTAAACCAAAGAGTTCACAAAAGAATCCATATCCAACAAAACATTGTGTATGTAAATCTCCAGTATTTTTTTTTCTCTTCAAATGTGATAAAAAGAGAGTCAAATTGATAGAAAGTATAGATTTTTAACTACAGGTATGATCTGTGTCTTCTCAGAAATGTGGCCAACAGTTGCATCCAGTTCAACCTATACATAAAGCTAGCAACTCAAGGCAATATTGTGCATATGATTGTGAATGTGAAATCACACTAAAAAAAAAAAAAGATGATTGGTGTTTTCAGCACGCTTATTTCAAAAGTTACAACAAGCTTGAGCTGAAATGGTAGGATGAATTAAATTATCAGTCCCCCCCCCCCCAACTAAAGTCAGCAAAGCATAGCAAGAAAATCAAAGGACGTAATTTTTATGCTATATGAATTTATGCCACGAGACGAGCTAATTGTTGGGGAGAAGTGAAAACATGTAGTGAAACAAATAAGAAATAGAAAATGCAACGGAAAAGAAAGAACACCAAGATTTAACATGAAAAAGCTCGAAGCCGAGAAAAATTCATGGAGTCACACCACATCAAGAAATTCACTATAAAAATGGGGAGAAATGTGTACAGATCTCTCTTCTCTCTCTCTCTCTCTCTCTCTCTCTCTCTCTCTTACATTGTTCACACATAAGAATGAAGAGAAAAACTACATCAATAACCACTAAGGGGCACCAACCTTAGAGGCTGTTTGGTTGGCTAAAAAAAGAATGTAGTGCAAAAGGAATACAATGTAAAAGTAATACATTGGAGTTGCTTGAATGAGTGTAAAGTAAATTTAGGTTAATGATTTTTTTTTATGGTTTGAATTAAAATGAATGTAGTGTAAAATTTAAATATGGTGGTGACTGGCGGGTGGCGGTGGTGGCCGGAGGGTGGCGGCGGTGATGATCAGAATTGGTGGTGGCTGGCGATGGTGGTGGCGGCGGTTGTGCTGGCTGGTTGTGGTGGTGACCTTAGGAGGGTGGAGGTGGCAGCCGATGGTGGCCTACGACTGTCAAGTGAGCTTGCTTGCAGAGTAAATCATTCTCGCTCAAAATTGGGCGACTTTGATTTACCTCAAAAATGAATTGGAATGATTTACACTACATTAGCTTTACTTTGCATTCCTTTCTCATCCAACCAAACGCCAAAATTTTCAAAACTCTTACATTTGGAATACTTTAAACCCTTATGTAATCCAACCAAACAACCCCTTAATGAAAACAAGAAAAAAAATTGCAAGCCCGCCTCGTAACACTGTGGCGCTCAAATCTCTGTCATTTAGTATACATGACAGCATCGTGATGGTGTCATTTGAAGCTCTGCAATGGTCAGTACTGTCTTTTTACCCAAAAAAATATGTAGCGTTGGGGTACTCGAGTTTACAGTGCTGGGGCATTCTTGGTTAATAATATTGGATGTGCCTCATCCTGGTATGATACTGATATTGAAGTTGGATGTGCCTCTTCCTGGTATGGAATGCAGCATTCTTGGCTAGATGAATAACACTCATACTGTCATTATATAACTTCCCAATCTTCTTTTCCTTTGCCAAGTTCATCTATGAAACTTTGCAACCATATCATCTCCTTACTAACCTCAGTGATAGTAATGTGCCCAGCTTATGTGATAAAGAGCGCAGCAATCTTTTATAACTTAGAAATCTAACTCACTGTAATTTTTTCCAAATAGAAGATATAACAAGTTGTGCTTCTCCTACAATCAAGATCTCCAATAAGATCTGAAACTATATATCGTTGTAAATCAATTCCTGTATATCCAAAGCAAAGAGCTTTGTTGACTGATCCTCCCAAGTACCTGAGAATCTACTTAACCACCTCCTAATGAAATTTGTCTGGTTTACTCATAAATCTGCTAACTACTCTCACCACATATGCTATATCTTGTCTCATACATATCATAACATACATCAAATTTTTAATTGTTGAAGTATACAGAGTCCTCTCCATCTGTTCTTGCTCTACTTCAGATGTAGGCAATTATTCCTTAGATAGTTGAAAATGACCACCAAAGGGAGTGCAAATTGGCTTTGCCTCACTCATGTTGAATGTCTGTAGCACCTCTTTAACCTAATCAACTTGAGATAATTTCATGATATATACACTTATATCCCTGCTAATTTTCATACCAAGAATTTTCTTTCCTTTACTTAAATATTTCATTTAAAATGCCTTTGATAATTACTCCTTCAGACATCTTATCTTCTCTATATTTGACCCTGCAATCAGCATGTCATCCACATACAAAAGTAAAATGATATAATAATTATCAAAATATTTGAAAAAATAACAGTAATCTACCTTGCACTTCATATACCCATTATTGATATAAACCTATCAAACCTCTTATACCAACGTCTTGGTGCATGTTCAGCCCATATAGGCTCTTTTTAAGCATACACACCAAATCTTCTTTGCTTGTGATCACATATCCCTGAGGTTGCACCATGCAAAACTCGTCTTCAAGATCACAATGAAGAAATATTATCATTACATCAATCTGCTTTAGATGTAAATACCTCATTTTTGTATGAGGTCAGTATGACCAATCCAGACCTTAGGATCTTTTCAATCCTTAGGATCAATCTGATCTTAGATTAATCCAGACTTTAATATCAATCTAGAACTCAAGTCAATTCAAACTCCTGACCAATCCTGATCTTTAAATAACCCAGATCCAGTTGCTCCAGCCTCTAACCTAACCTTAATCTTATCTAATCATCTACAATCATCAAAATAAGTGTAAATAATTTAGCTAATTCAAATCCAACCATTCAAACTCAAAATCCAGCTCAAAACTAGAAATCCAGATCAAAATCTCAAGGCCAAAAGATTTAGGTCTTGAAAGCCTTTTCCAAAGAATTTTCAAACCCTTCAAACCCCAGTCAAATAACCTCTGGTTCAGAGTCTATTAGTTGCATATTGATGTGACATATCTCTAGAGGCAACCCGCCAAATTTGAGCTCATTATGAAGTCTCCAACCTAAGAAATTGAAATGATTTCCAAAAGCTGTAAAACCTTCAAATATTTACGGCCTATACTACTGGACCTATCACCCAGTGGATTTTGACCTTGAAGCTTTCTCTAAACCCTCTAATAATTTCCAGACCCTTGATTATATCTTGTTGAACATTAAGCTGCATGTTGGTGGACCCACTTTGACCCTTAGTTGACTAGGAGTCAAAATGACCAAAATGCCTCTCAAGAGCTTAAATAGTCATTTCAACCCAGATGACTCTCTCAACCCTTGAAACCAGTCCCATTCAACTTCAAATACCATTTCAAACTTATTGAGCCTGGACTCACTCCCTGGGTCAACCTGGTTGACTAAGTCAACCTAGGTTGACCCAAGTGTTCCTTAAGGATCTAAATGAGTTATTCCAACCCATTTGATCAAATCAAATCCTTTAAGCTCTCAAATCCATTTCAAAATACGATTCAAATCCATTCAAACTAACTTGAGCCCTATCAATGTAGATTTGACCAAGTCAACTCTTTGGACTTGGTCAAAACTTCCACATTTTAGTCATTTTTATCACCACTTCAAACCTAAGCCAATCAAGCCCTCCAAACTATCAAACTAACTTCAATAAATGTTTCAAATATGGTCAAATTATTTCAAACCTACCTTAAGTCAAGCCATGGCTAATTTGACAAGTTGCATTGTTTTGGTCAAATTCCTTCCTATGTATTCAAACTCTAACTTACAAGCTTCAGAACCTCTTTCAAATCATTTCAAACAGCACTCAAGCTCTATCCCATGTCCACCTAAGCCTAAGTTGACTGTTTAACCAGTAAAATAATCAACAAGGAGTCTAAATATCTTTAGGTGTGGTCAAACATGGTCAAAATACCATTTAAACCTAATCCACTCTTTTTTAACCCATTCCAGCAACTTTAATCTCTTCTAGAGACTTCCTAAGCTAGCCCCTAGCCCTTGGATCAAAATCCAATAGCTTATATCCATCCATATGTTTAAGTGGGGACCAAATCCCCTCACACATGGGATGTACCCCCTTGTCCTTTATTCCACTGCTCTCTAACTGCCTAGGGGCAGGTGGCAATCATCTAGGAGATCCCTCAATGAATCCCAGCCACTCATTTGATCAGAGGACATCTCAATAGGGTAAAGACTCCAATTCAAGCATGGAGCTCCATCTAAGCTTATCTCTCTAACCTGAACTCTTCCAGACCAAAATGTTTTTCATTTTGGCTCCCCAGATATTACCCAACAATTTCCAAGTCAAGATCCGGCGATTGGAAGCTGTCGGTGACGAGCTCTCGGCCACTCAAGCATTAGGTCCGTCCAAGCTCAAGATTTCTCAATCAGTGGCTTTTCCGAATGCAGTTTCAACAAAGAAATTAAGCGAGGACATTCTACAAGCTCAAAGAAATCGAGATCTCCTCAATCCAACAGTTGGATTAAGGTATATTTCAAACCATAATTAGAAACACCTAGGAAAAATTAGCTTCCTATAAAGTGCTTTTAAAACGCTAAAACTAGTTCCACATTAATTTTGATCATGAGTATGGTTCATGTTTAAAATTTTATGTGATTTGGTTGCCTGAATCGAGAGAGCGAGCTATTTTATCGTTTCTAGGGTTCGTACGCAGAGTTCATGCAGGTATGCATTTTCTGAACCATTGATTGTTTGATTAGTGGTTTAGATCGTGTGGTTTTGGCCTCCGTTCGAACCGTGCGGATCGTCAACCGTTTAGATCTTCATATGGCTTGATCCCAGCCATTGATTTGAGAATGCGGAGCATCTAACGGTTAGAAATCTCCGCTGACTGGGTTAAGTAATAGGCTCGTGGGTCCCACCGCCTTTCCACATTAATAGCTAATGATTGCCGGCGGCGTAATCATCAGCATTTAATGCGCCGTCGCCGATTTTTATTTTTTTATTTTAATTAATTTAAATTAATTTTAAACCTATTAATTAAAAGAAAATTATAAAAAAATTATTATAAATTAAATTTAAACCCAAAAATCAAGTTTAATATATCATAATTTCTAGAAAATTGTTCCCTTTGATCTAAAATTAAAATTATTTTAGAATATTAGATATATTTTAATTAAATATTTTTTTAAAACATTTAATTTTGGGTATTTAATTAAATGATTAATTAAAATATTTTCCAAATAAATTTAGATTTATTTTAAAACATATTAATTAATCAGAAAATAAAATTTGGATTTAAAAAAAAAAGTTAAATCCAATTAGATATTTAATTAGATATTTAACTATTTAATTAGATATTTAACTATTTTAACTTATTTTAATTTCTTAATTAGATATTTAACTATTTAATTAACTATTTAATTATTTAATTAATATTTAAATGTTTTAATTAAGATTAAAATTTAAATAATTTTGAAAACTTAATTTTATTTTTTTATATAATTTAAAATTTCAGAAATATTGAAAGTTTAATCTAATTCAATATAAGATTCATTTTAAGTATTAATTAATTTTAAATTAGTTTAAATACATTCAATTAACATAAAATTTAAAAATTCATAATAAATTATATTTAAATCAAGAAATTAAGTGTAATACTTTAAAAGTTCTAGAAAATTAAGAGTTTTAATTCAATAATATTTTCAAAATTAAAAACTTAACTAATTTTAAATAATTTCAATCATTCAATCATTTTAACATTAAAATAATATTTACTTAATATTATATCAAATATTTAAATATTTTTTTAATTTTAAAATTAGTTGAGAGGAAGTCAGAGGATCTCTCATTAACATTTTAAAATTATTTTAATAATACTTTTAATTATGTTTTAACTTATTATATATATATATATATATATATATATATATATATATGTATATATAAAGGTGTATATTTTAAAATTCTATTTTAAAATTATATGTCTATTAAATATTCAAACATTGAGAGGTCCATTGAAATTTTAAACATGGATTAAGCTTGATTGAATAGAATTAGTGGGGATGATTAGTAAACAATCATATCTTGATTGTTCACTAATCTTGTCCTTAATTACATATCTTATGTTAATTCATGCATGATTAGGTTGCACATTCACCACTTAGTTTAGGGATCTCCTAGATTTAGGAATTGATTGTGATTGTGTGCATACATGTATATGTTAAGTCAAAGGGTTAGATAATTATTGATTCAAACCTATAAAACCTAGTGTCATTAAGAATAATAATTAAGGACTTTGATTAGAAAATTTAGAAAAATTTTAATAATTCAGATTCATATCCTTTTAACTTGAAATTTTGAACACTTGAACTTAGTGACACTCTCAGCCTTAAGAAAATTTTACACTGAATTTTGAAATCGTTAAGCCCTTTAATTAATTTAATCAAAACTAAACCTCAATTAAGCCTTAAAACCTTCCAGAAAATTCAATAAATCAAATTTAAGTCACAAAATTATAAATAATACCTCTAACTGACAAGAATTGAACCCTTAATCAATGAAAAATAAAAACCCATTGACTGGACATCAAATTTGATCATAATTTAATTTTAATTGAAATTTAAATTTAATTTAATTTAATTAATTAAGAATAATTAAAAATTCCATAAATCTCTCAAACACTTAGGAATCTCTTCTTAGTTCATTCCTAACCTTTGAAGTTAATTCCAAGGAGTTTGGAGACTATTTGGACTCAAATCATTAAAATATCCTTAATTAAGTAATTTTGAAAATTTAATTAATTTATCAAACTTTGAAAATTAATAACTAATTCAAATAAACTCTAAATGGAGCAAACTCAAAGACATTTAACTCATATTAAGGTCTAATATTTATCAAAAATATCAAATTTCTTGAAATCAATCTAATTTTAAAAAGTCAACTTTTGGTCAAACTTAGTTCAATATCAAGTCAAAACTTCAAACCTTCCTAATAAAATGTAAAAAAAATCTAATTTTAACGTACTTACAGTCTAACTGATCGTATTAAGGTCTAGTACTTTATAAAAATATTAATTTTCTAGAAATAACTATTAATAAAAAAGTGAACTTTTGACCCCTTAATTAAATGATTAAAATAATCCAGAATATTCAAAAAATTCAAAAATTATCTAAAATTCTAGAAAACATTAATTTAACATTAAAACCAACAACCAATTAATTTGAATAAAATTTACCAACTCGTAAATTCTTAATCAATTAAACACTTAACTATACGATTATCACTGAGTAACCCAAACCTACGGGGCTATTAAGTTAGCCCCAAGGAAGATGAAATAAACTTCACGGCCTCGGTGTGAAACAAAGATGGTTATTAATAATCCTTTAAAATATATTTTAAAATAAATTTTAAGCCATTAATACTTAAACTCAAACTTAAACCCCTTAAGCATTTCAACCAACTAGAATGTCAAACAACTTCACTCAATTACTCTACTTAGGACATATCAAACCCACACAGCCTTTCTCACACACTTTAGATGGTTTGCTAGGACAATCAAATCTAAATTTAGGCTAGGTCGGTGTTTACTTTTCTGCTGCGTGCCGGATTTTCAAGCTTTTACTGCATGTTGTTTGCTAGTAATAGAATTGATTGATTGTTTATTTACTTATTGCACTCTGCATTGTGATTGATTGTACAATAAATCTAGCCCTAGGTTAGGAACAATTTATACAAATTCAATCTTATGCAGGTGGCCATGCTTGCACAGAGAAATTATATAAAAGGGGGCA
Organism: Dendrobium chrysotoxum; assembly: GCA_019925795.1. Classification (NCBI taxonomy): domain Eukaryota; kingdom Viridiplantae; phylum Streptophyta; class Magnoliopsida; order Asparagales; family Orchidaceae; genus Dendrobium; species Dendrobium chrysotoxum. The sequence goes on along the minus strand of CM034298.1, from coordinate 13,640,530 downwards.
ATATAATTAAGCTTTAAAATTGACATGTTTTATGCAGGTGCCAAGCATATTAAGACCCCCTTTAAGTTAAAAGAGCATGGTCAACCATGGGTGTGAATTTGAGTATTTAAATTTTAATATATTAACTACTTGGGATGTCAAATATAATTATTGATTATTAGGATAACATTGCAGGATCGAGTCTAGATTTTTATTTTTGATTAAATTTGAATTGAGTTGTACTGTTTAAAGTGATTTGAGATGGGATAATAGTGATCTAAATTGGATTCCAAGGAGAAGATTGATATCCCTTAGGGGAGAGTACCTCTTCACTTGGAAATACAGTTTGGGATACTTTCAAATATCCAAGGAGAAAAGATAACACCCCTTTTAAGGGAAAGTTTCTTTTCACTTGAATATCCAGACCCGACGATCTAAAGAGTTCCAAGACGACGAAGAAGTGAATAACAAGAAGACCCATTCTCAAAGTCACTTGAGTCTTAGGAATAGAATTCGGGCTGTATTCAGTGGTATCCGGCCACTTTACTCTTCCTGTAGACCCTAGGTTGTACAATTAAGTGGCACTTGTCACATGAACTTTCTACACTTTCTTTTCCTTTGCTGGGAGTTTTTCATAAGCATACTTGCTGCACTTTCTTTTCCTTTGCTAGGTACCTCCCTGCCTGCGGGTTCTGGCAGACCACCTGTCCTATGAGGGTGCAGTTCTGTCAAGGGGATCTGTGCAATCTTCTAGAAAAAAAAATCTATTTTTAAGCATGATTTTAAAATTTCTTCATTCTAATTTAAACATTTTAATCGAGTCAACTAACATGCATTGCATTAGTAATAAATTAAAACTGAGTCTAATCATTAATCACATTTTTAGCTTAAGTATTTCACCCAACATAAGTCAAGGGGTCAATTAAGAATCTGCTCTAGATATCGACCCCAACTCCTTAAACTTATCTTAAATAACATCCTTAACCACTGTTGACCTTGATTTTCATTCAAGTGCCTTCGAGGGCCTTTAATTAATTTAATCAAGTCCCGTCGAGTCCAATTTGAGCTCGAATTAGCTTGAATTGAGTCAAAGTAGACTCGACCGTGTCCGATTGAGCCCGATTAGTTTGCATTAGCCCTGTCGAGGTTAATTTAATTCGAGTCTTCATTTTATTTAAATTTAATTTTATTAATTTGAGTAAATCAAATTGAATCCCAAATTGACCCGAATCGGATCTGATTGTAAGCTTAATTTTAATTTAATATACTTAATTTAAATTTTTTTCATTCTCATGAGCTTAAATTTATTCCTAAATCAAGCAATCAAACGGACGACTAATTAATCACCTAAATTCCCTCTTAATTAACCTTAGGATGAATCCTAGCCGTAGATCTAAGGCCTTAATCATTTAAATACTCTTTTAGGGCTTCATGAGGGGGGGCTAGCTTTTTCTTTTTCCTAGCTGCTCTTAACCCTAATTTTCTTAGTGTGAGAGCTCTTCCAACATCTCCCCATCTTCCTCCACTCAAATTCGTCGCTAAAACCTTGCCGACTGCGAGATCTCCGACGACCCGAGTCTATTCCCCTTCCAAAGCTTCTACCGTCCGATCCAAGATGAATTGGAGCTCGAGTTCAACTAGAGGAATATACGAGGATAATCTACAAGCTTAACCGTTTAAAGATCTCGAAGATCTAACGGTAAGAATTTCTCAAAAAAAACTTTAGATCTAGGCCACTACATTTAGATCCGTATATCATTATAATAAGCTCTTTTTAGAGCTTCCAAATACCTCCCAATGTCTTTTGTTCATGTTCTTAATCTACGTTTAAAATTTCATCAAAATCAATAGAGCCATCCTTGAGAACAAAATCTTTTTTTTTTCGTTTAAGGGTTATGGAATCCGTTTTGAGTCGTTGATTTTTCTTTCTTTTTTTTTACTTTTTATATTTCATTAAAACTAAATACTTTTTTTTGTAAAATATGTTTAAATAATTTAATAATTATTTTAAAATATATTAATTTAAAATTAAATCTATTTTATATTATATTTATTATTATTTAAAATAGTTTTAATTACTTAAAATCTAAACACTTAGTTAATACTAATAATTATTAAATACTTTTAAAATGATAATAATAAATATTTTTTTTATTTATTTTATTTTAAAATAAATAAATAAATAAAAAAATAAAAAAATTTATTATTACTTTTTAATGATTTAATTTTAAAATTGTGTTAAAATATATTATTTTAAGTAATTCTTAATTAGTTAATTGTATAAATGTCTTAATGATTAATCAATAATTAATTAATTACTTTCTAAAATTAAAAAAAAAATATTTTTCATTAATTATTTTGAAATATCAGAAAAATTATTTTTTTATTATTTAAAGTTGAATTAATAATTACTTTTCTTTTTTAAATTATTCTAATTGATGAATTATCTAAATTACTTAATTAGTAATTAATTAATTCAAAATTTAAATACTTTCTAAATTTATAAAAAATATTTTCTTAATTAATTATTTTGAAATCAAAAAATTATTATTATTTTTATTATTTAATTTGAATTAATAATTAGTTTTTTTTAAATATTTTTAATTGATTAATTACCTAAATTACTTAATTAGTAATTAATTAATTCAAAATTTAAATACTTTCTAAATTTATAAAAATTATTTTTTTATTGAATTATTTTGAAATCAGAAAATTAATATTATTTTTATTATTTAATTACAATTATTAATTATTTTTCTTAGTTTTTAAATTATTTCAATTTATTAACTACTTAAATTACTTAGTTAATAATTAATTGATTTAAAATTTAATTACTTTCTAAATTTATAAAAAATTATTTTACTAAATTATTTTCAAAATCAGATAATTTTTTTTAATTCATTTATATTTTTTTAAATTTTAATAAATATTTCCTATTTTAAATACTTTCCTTAATTATTAATTACTTAATGTATTTAATTAATAATTAATTGATTTAAAATTTAATTATTTTCCAAATTTATAAAGAATCTATTATTCCAATAATGTTAACATATCAGAGATTTTATTTATTTATTTATTTATTTACTCTTTTAAATTTAATAAATATACCTAATTTTAAATACTTTCCTTAATTACTTAAATTATTTAATTAATGATTAATTAATTTAAAATTTAAATATTTTTTCAAATTTATAATAAATAATTTTATTAAATTATTTTCAAAATTAGATAATTATTTTTGTTATTTATTTTTTAATTAATAAATATTTTTTCCATTTTAGATTATTATAATTAATTAAATACTTAGATTATTTTATTAATAATTAATTAATTTAAAATTCATTTATTTTTCAAAACTTATGAAATTTTTTTTATTAAATTTCTTTAAATTTCAGAAATTTTAATACTTAATTTAATTTAATTTCATAATTATTTTTAAATTTTATTTATTTTGAAATTATTTAAAAATCCTTTTTTTAAATACATTAAACTTAAAAAATTCATATCTAATTCGTTTTAAATCGGATTTTGACGTATAATACCTCAAACTTTTCAGAAAATTATGAATTGTAATTTAAAATTATTATCAGAAACAAAAAATTATTTTTCTGGTTAATTTCTGTATTATCTAGTTATTTGGTTATTTAAATAATATATAAATAATTATTGTATTAATTATTTTAAAATTATAAAATTATTTTAAAACCCTTTTTGAGACTTGCTGGATTGATCAGGGGATCTCCCCTATATTTATGTATATTTATAAATTGAGCTATTTTTTAATTATATTATTTTCTAAAATCTATATGCTTATTACATATATTTTAAAACGTCTTTAAAATTATATATTATTAAATCAACTTAATTTTGGGGAAATCCACTACTTGAAATTTTAAACTTGGCTTGAGAATGTGGATAGCATTCATGGGGTAGAGATTAGTGAATGATTGAGCTCTAATCATTCACTAATCGCATTATTAAGCGTCCTCATTTATTTATTTTATCATCTTTTGCATGTGTAGGTTGCACAAACACTTAGTTTAGGCTCTCCTAAATCTAAGAACATGATGTGTTTATGTTTGCATTGTATTCCTCTTTATGTTACTCCAAGGGTTAGTCTCAAACACTTATTGAAGACCTGTGCAACGTAGTGACACCTTACGGATAATAATTAAGGACCCCTCTAGCGAACTTAGAGAAATTCTACGAGCTAGGGTTCACCTCAGATTGACTTAAAACTTGAAACAGTTAAACTTAGTAACATCCTAAATCTCTCAGAATTTTCTAGGAATTTTTAAGACTCATTAAACCTTTTAATTGATCAACCCTAATTTACCCTTTAATTAGGACCCGATAACTTCAAAAAATTCTAATAAATTCATTTTAAATCAAAAAAATACCCATAATATATCAAACTCTTCATAATTCAGTCCCTAATCCATAAAAATTGAAATCCCCTTAATTGGACCTCAATCTGAACTTTAATTTAATTTTGATTAAAAATCACCTTTTAATTAAATTAAATAATTTAAAATTATTAAAAATTCAAAAATTTTCCAAACACTTGGGAACACTTCTTTGGGTCATTCTTAACTTTTGGGGGTGATTCCAAGCAGTTTGTAACTGATTTGGATTAAAATCCCTAAAATAGCCTTGAATTAAATAATTTCGATAATTCACTAAATAACCCAAAATTTAAAAATTCATAACTAATTATAGAAAACTACAAATTGGACAAACTAAAAGGCATTCAACTCAAATTAGGGTCTAGTATTTATTAAAAAATTAGGTGTCCAGAAATCAGCCGAAAATAAAAAGTCAACTTTCCGGTCAACCGTAGCTATAGTCTAGGCTCGAATCTTCTAAAATTCATAACTTCGCGTAGGAAACTCCAAATCCAGCAAACTAATAGTCTAATTACTCATAGTAAGGCCTAATATTTAATTAAAATATTAGGAACCCCAAGCTTAGCTTAATTCTTATAGTGACCTTTTGGACCCCCCTTAGCTTAGTGTATAGGTGGACCGAGGACCTCCTAAAAATCACTAATGCAATTTAAACTCCAATCACTGATACCCTAAGCATTAAAATGGATCAACCAATTAAATTAATTAAAATGGATCCTAATTTACTAATGTTTTAACTTTAAATAAAGCTCCTTTTCAGACCTTCAACAAACCTAAATCTTAGGTAACCTGAACTAAAGTACCCATCTTAGGATCTACCATAGCCACACAGGCATCTACACACACTATAGAATTGTTTGCTAGGGCATCACTTCTAGACTTAGGCTAGGTCGGTGTTTAATTTTCTGTTGTGTGTCGGGTTTTTTGATATTTTACTGCATGGTGTGATTGAATTGTTGGTGTGTTTGCTTACTTTTACTGCACTCTGGGAATTGATGTGATTGTGCGATAGATTACCCATAGGTTAGGATCGATTTTGATACTAATGATATTTTCTGCAGGTGGCCATGCTCATGCAGCATTAAATAAAAGGTGGGCAATTATCATGATTTAAATACTAACACTGTTTTAGGCAGACGCTTTAAAAATTGCTCAGCCCCCTACATAAATGAGGGCTAAATAAATCATAATTATAAATTGCTACAGGTGCTTCAGAGCCGCTTAGCCCTCAAAAATAATTAAGAGCATAGCCAAGTGTGGATGTGATGAGTATCTTTATTTCATATAAACTGCTTGGAATGTGATATTAACTGATTGGGATGACTTTTAGTAGGATAACCATACATAAGAGTCTAGAATTTACTGCTTTATATTAATATAATCATTTGCAATTTGGTTCAGAGTTGTGAAAGTATATTTTGAGTGGGGATACAAGGATCCAAAGGTTAAATTCTAAAGAGGAAAGGACACCCAATATGTGGATAGTCATTTTCTATTTGAAAATCCAAATTTGGATCATTCTACTACCTAAGGCGGAAAGAATAACCTCCCCTTTGGGGGAGAGTTCTTTTCTTCTCTACCCTAAGTATCCAGCTACAACAAATCCAAGGAGCTTGAGAATAGAAGATCCAGGAAGTCCAAGGAAGAGGAGATCAAGACACTGAAGACCAAGAGTATCCCACTCAAAATAACTTGCGTCTATTCTAGGATTAGAAATCTGGGTTGTTGGCAGTGGTTCCCGGCCACTTTATTTTCTGTAGACCCTAGTTTGTAATTAAGGACAGTTGGCCTATGGATATTTATTTAATTAGTTTGATTATCTTGATGTGTTATTTATGATTGTGTGCCTTTAGGGTTGCCTGTTTTTCTTAGTTTCTTAACAATTTGCATGCCGCTTTTATTTTAGCCTGAATTTTGTTAGGCTCTCTAAGGACTAAAACACTTTTCTACTCACAATTAATATTTAAAATTTTAAGGTTTAAGTAACATAGAAACCTAACGACCAAGGGAACAATCGGAGTCGTCCGAGATCGCATGGATATCAATGTATTTCCTCTCTCCTTCTGTAAGATACTTCCCTGCCTGCGGGTAGAGTCTGGATAATCTGACCTATGAGGATGAGGTACAGGACCTAGGGAAGCCCAGTCTACTTCTAAAAATTATTTTCTATAAGTCTTTTTAAAATCCATGCATACTTGATTTGGATACTTTAATTAGCATGCATTGCATAATTACATTAGATCTAGTAGCATTCACCCTACATAAGTCTGGGGCCAATTAGGAAACTCTCTAGACGTCGGCCCTATTTCCAAGAATTATAACCTACCCACCCATCTTTCTTAAAAATGACTAGACTCATGGTTTTGAAGTTATTAGGTGGCTATCTGGCTCCCCAATCAAGGCCGGGGTAAGTCTAGGTTTTGCATTGCATTAGCTAGGACACGGGTGTTAGTGTTGCATAGAACACTAGACCCACTCTATATCTAGGATTCAAGGCTACTATTATTTCGTAGTATGCCTCATCAGTAGGTAAGTCTTCTATCATCCAGAGATTATAAACCCTACCCATATGTGTCACACGGATGACGCCACCTTCATCCTTCTCTCCTGTATACTTTGAGTATATGATTTATTTCTTTTCTCTAGTTTCTTCTCACTACCTTGGTCCCTCCAGATGCTGATTTGAGCCGTGTATGTTGACTAAGCCAATTTGAACCCTTCTTTCCCTTTGAGTAGGATTTCCTAGTCTTTGCCCTACGTGCCGATCCCATTTAGGGAAGCATAATGTAGAATCCTTAATCGAGAGTATTATCGGGCCCTAGCTTGAGATGTAATTAACCACGGGGGCTTACGCCCATGGGAAATCAAATTCCACTTTCAAATAAACCCCACTCGAGCTGATGTATCGGGTGGGGGAAAGACGTTGTGATGATCAGATCATACATATTATTACCCATTGGGGTGTGTTGGCGAGAGCCGCTATCCTCAATAGTTAATCGTATGTGTGATCGAATCTGCCATCCCATTGGCAATACTGTCTCCCCCCGCAGGGCGGCGGTGTTTTGTTTCCCTTTCGGAGGTTCACAACCACTCTTTCATTAAAAGACCAGATTTATGGTTTTGAAGCGTTTAGGTGTTTTAGTTGGCTCCCCAATTCAGGATGAGGTAAGTCTAGGATTGCACTACATTAGCTAGAATCCGGGTTACTGATTTTCAGTACCCACTTTAGACTTAGGTTCTGAGGCAAGCTCAGGCTATAAGTCCTCAACCTCTGAGATTTAAATCCTAACTTTCTAATAAAATCAATCACTTAAACTTAAATCTCTTTCCATCGAATTCGAGCCCAACACTTAGGATAGGTTGGGGTGTTTCTGAAGTGATTCAGAATCTTAAAACACTCCCTACCCTCTTCCTTTGACTCCGAAAATAACTGTTCAAATTTGATCCATTCCCTTTTTAGAAATTCCAACCCTTACCTCCTTTAATATCGAATCTTGAATTCTTAAATAAAATTTGTATCACTATTTTAATCGAGAGTATTCATAGAAAATTTTTGGTTCCCTACGATGTAATTAACTACGAGGGCTTGCGCTCGTAGGAGATTTAGAAATCTAGACCAGATTTTAAAATTAAGATTTTCACAACTTCAATTAACTTTCTTTGAAAAATTTAAAAAGTCAACAATCATTATCATTATTTTCAAATGATCGATAACATATGATATTATCTTTCCTTGGGAAGATATATCGTACTATTATCGTAACTTTGATTATGAAATTAATGATATATTTACTGGATTATTATAGTCAAATATTGGATTAAACATCATTTTAATCCTTTGGGATCATATGTTGTTTCTCCTTGAGGTTGACTACGATAATCAGGATAAATTTAAAGATTTATAATATTAACATATTAGGGAACGATATATTCACCTTTCGAGGTGATATATCATTCATAATGAGCATTTGATTTCAAAATTAAAAATTCTAGAAATTAAATATTTTTCGAAGAAAATTAAATCTTTTTCAAAACTAAAATATACTTTTTTTCAATCAAACAGTAAATCTTTCACTATATTATGTTCAATACAACTCTGACCGTAGTCATCTTCATCACTAGAGAGAAACTTTTAGTGTAGTCCACTCCTTCCCTTTGCTGAAAAACCTTCACTATAAACTTAACCTTGTAGTGCTTGCTACCATCATATTCTTCTTTCAGCATATAAACCCACATATTATGCAGTGCTTTCTTGCTATTGGTAGCCCTATTAAATTCCAAGTTTGATTTAACTCAAGTCAATACATATCATCATCTATGGTTTGCTCCCATATCTTTGAATCATCAACTTGAATGGCCTCATCATAACACTCTAGTTCACCACCATCTATCAATAATAAATAGTATAACGAAGGAGAATACCTTTATACTATCTTTGAGATTCTACTGGATCACTTCAGTAGCTTTGTCTTCTTGATCATCATCCTTCTCTATCTTAACATATTTGGAAGAATCTATAGGAGACTCATTTTTATCCTTGTATATTTCATTTTCATTGAATTTAACATCCCAACTCAAGATGAATTGTTTATTCTTATAATCCTAAAATTTATAGCCAAATTCATATGAGCCATATCTAATAAATGTACACGTGATAGATTTTGGATCAAGTTTACTTATAGATTCTACATCAATATGAACATAGGATGAACAACCAAAGAAAATGAGGTGAGATAAAATCACCTCCTTGCCTCTCTAGGCTTCCTTAGGTAATCCCTCATTCAGAGGAACTAAAGGACCATGATTGATTAGACAAATAATAATATTCATTACCTCTACCTTGAATTGTTTGGGTAGACCAACATGTAACCCCATAATCCTGGCATTCTATTCATATGCTCTGTAACACCATTCTACTGTGATGTTCTTGGAACAATGAACTCAGGTTTGATCTCATTCAAAGAATAATACTCTCCACCATTATCCGATTTAAGAAACTTGAGAAACTTGAGCTTTAAACTTATCTTAATCTCAATTATGGCCTTCCACTCCTTAAAAATATCAAACACAACTGACTTATATTTTATGAAGTGCACCCTTACATTTCTGCTACAATCATCAATAAAAGTGACAAAATATAAAGACCCTCATATAAAAATAACTGTTGTAGAATCCCATACAATAGTATGCACTAACTATAACTTCTTTGACTTCACCTTTGAACCAAATTTTGAAAAATCCACCCTTTATTGCTACAATATATTCATAAAAATCTAGATTTATAGATTTTAAACCAGGAATATTTTCTCTGGTAAGAAGTTAATGTATACCTTTCTTATTCATATGGCTAAGCCTTCGATGTCAAAGACCTCCATGAACATATGAATCAATTACTCCAATCGAATCTGATCTTTGTTGATAACATACAAGGTGCCTTCAATACTATCACGAGCTATAACCATAAGCCCTTTTGTCACCTTCCATAAATCTCCTGTGAATGATGTCACATGGTCTGAGTTTGTAAGCTAACTCATAGAAACTAAGTTTCTCTTATGACAAGGAACGTGCCTAACATCCGTGAGTCTCCAAGTTGACCTATCTGCCATTCTGATACAAACATCTATCTATCTTATAATGCTACTATCTTAACCCAACCCAACTAGGATAGGTCCTATCGTGCTGAACTGTAACAAGCAAATCCCAAGATCTATATTTGAAATTATTTTAGATTTTTTACCAATATTTATTAAAATAGACTACAGACCACAGAGCTACTAAAATATCCAAATACTGAAATTTAATTCATCCACAAAGTTTCTTTTATTTTATCAAAATAAATATCTACACTACATTGCATGGCTACATATAAGAGTTATAGAACTGAAAAATTTAACTAGTCATGACTGTATAAAAATTTAAATAGCAACCTATGACCTCAGATCTGATCCTGAAATAATAGTTTACAACCTCTTTCCCCTTTCTAGATCCTAAAAATCAGAAGCAAAACTATAGTGAGCTATAACAGCTCAGCAAGCCACACAAACTAATCTAAATTTCTAAATATTCTTTTGTTAAATATTTTGCTGAATATTTAAAAGTAGTTAAATACAATTTCAATAAATAAATTACTATACAAAGAGATGTAATAAATGCATAATAGTTATTACTTGATGTAAATAATAATACTGAACAAGTAAATTGAAATTTATATCACATAGTAGTTCATATCATATTTCTCAGACCTAGACAGAATCTCAAAGAATTCTGAGCCCTTATGACTCCCTTTTTTGTACTTATAGCACTAGAACATATCAAACATCCCTATCTCAAATAAAATCTCAAAGGATTATGGCCCCTTTTAACTCCCAATAATTCTCTAACACATATAGAATCTCAGAGAATTCTGGCCCCTTATGGCTCCCAACAGATATAATTTACTCACATATGCACATATATCATCACATTATAACAATTAAAAAATAATTGAGCATGTATCAAAATTTTATAGTGTTGTATAATGGTAGACAATAGAAAATCCAACTAGGCAAAAATGCATATTTTTAGAAAATTACCAAATTACCAGGGATCGTGTAAAATAATATTTTAAGACTTTTATTTTACTACATCACTATTTTTCAACATGTAGATAATTTTCTATTCAATAAAAATCTCACAAATTTCAAAACCCCCGTTGTAAAATTTCTAAAAAATATTCAAAATGCATATAAACATAATCTCTACAACATACAAAAAGTTACGCGGTGACAGTTTTACCTATGCAAAGTTATTCACATTTTTCACTAACGGATACTAAATTTTAATTGAAAATTTTGCCAAAACTTACATATTTTTGAAAATTAAGATGAGCATAATGTGCCTTACCTCGAGACGAACAAGTTTCCCAATTTGGCTAACAGACAAAAAAAAATTAGAAGTCCCCCAAAACTGGACTTTAGTTTTCTCTCTCCTCTCTTTCTTCCCTAATTTTCTAAATTCCCTCTCTGTTAACGAATTGGCCAAAATGAGAAATGAATTTTTAATAAAGTATATAAGTGGAAGTAGATATTTTATTAAAATATTAATTTAATACAAAATCTTTTATATCTTTAAATCTAAAAATAAAAAAATTATAAAAAAATATTCATAAATTAGCTAATCATATCTAAAACATTATGGTGAAATAGGTTTACAAAATGGACATCTAACGGTCCCAAAAACCTCACTTGTACCGACAGGTGTCGGTTTCTTGAGAAATTTTAACAATGTCTAAAAATTATGAAAACATTCGGGAAGCTAAAACACAACACTATAAATATTCTGGCGAAGATGGTTTATGATTTGTACTTATAATGACTCCTGAAATAAATATTGACTTTTCTAGGTAAAAAATTCTTATAATAAAATTTAGGGCTTTCACAATTTACCCACCTTGAAAAAAATATCATCCTCAACATTCCCAAAGCAGAATGAGTCAGAATAAACCTGGATACAACTGCCTCATATCAGATTCCTTCTTCCATAGCTTCTATGGTAGTTCTATGCTTCAACTACGTCTTAACTATATGAATCTCTCCTTAACTTCCTCACATCATATGCCAAAATCTTTCCGGGTTCTTCCATATATTATAGATTCAGACGAACCTTAACATCCTCAGCAGATAATCTCTTCGTAGAATTAGATACCCACTTTCTCAAAGAAGATACATGAAACATACTATGTATATTGGATATATGATCATGTAACAATAAATTATAAGTAGAACTACCAATCCACTCAATAATCTCAAAAGGTATAATGTACCTTGGACTGAGCTTGCTAATTCTCCCAAATCTACTAACACCTTTCATAGGGCTGACTTCAGGATAAACCAGGTCACCAATCTAAAACTCAACCAACCTGTGCTTCTGATTATAATACTTCTTCTATCTGTCCTGTATAAATTTTAATCTTTTTTTAATCAAATTGATCTTTGTAGTAGTATCATCCACAAAGGCTAAACTTATCACTTATCTATCTCCCTCTTCTGTCAAAGTCAAAGGAGTCTTATATTTTTTACCATATGGAGCTTCATAAGGATCCATGCCTATGTTGGACTGATAATTATTATTATATGCAAACTCTATCAACGGGATATGATTCTCCTAACTGCCCCCAAAATCTAAAACACATAGTCTCTGAAGATCCTCCAGTACCTGAATAGTCCTTTCGGACTGTCCGTCTATCTATAGATGAAAAGCCATACTGAAGTGCAACTTTGTACCTAATCCCTGCTGAATACCTCTCCATAATCTAGAGGTAAGCCTGCCATCCCGATCAGATACAATCACCTTCAACACACCGTGCAACATGATAATATCTTTAACATAAATTTTTGCTAACCGGTCCACCGTATCTATCTATTGAATCAGAATAAAATGGGCAAATTTTGTTAGTCAATTAATAATAACCCAAATAGCATCATGCCCCTGCCTTGATCTAGGAAAACCCATAGAAAAATTCATTGTTACCTCTTCCCATTTCCACTCTGGAATAGGTAAAGACTACAAAAGACCTCCCGGTCATTGATGCTCTGCCTTTACTAGTTGACAGGCCTCACACTTTGATACAAACTCTACTATGTTCTTCTTCAATCCAGGACACCAAAACATACCCTTCAAATCTCTATACATCTTGCTACTTCCTGGATGAATAATATAGCCTGAATAATGAGCCTCATGAAGAATTTCCTACATTAGTCCTCTAAAAATAGGAACCTAAAGTTTATCTTTACAGAAAATAACACCAGAATCAGAAACTCATTGTTTAGATTTCTTACCAGATCTGATCTAATCAATCAATTTTGGATATTCTGTATCTAATTTTTGAACTTCATGAATCCTTTCTTCTAAAGAAGGCTAAATGATCCTTTGAGTCACTATACCAAATTCCCAATCAGTAGAAGAAATCACCTCCAACTGTAATCTCTCCATATCTCATATCAAATACTCATCAAAAGTGAGCTGTATACATGGTAATCCAGAAGACTTACTGTTCAGAGCGTCTGTCACCACATTAGCCTTACTAGTTTGATACTAAATAGTTAGATCATAGTCGTTGGTCAACTCAAGCCACCTCCTTTGCCTCAGATTCAGATCCTTTTGAGTGAATATGTACTTCAAACTCTGATGATCAGTAAAAATCTTACACCTAACACCATATAAATAATGCTGCCAAATCTTTAAAGCAAATACAACAGCAGCCAACTCTAGATCATACATCAAATAGTTCCTTTCATGTGGCTTCAACTGTCTTGAAGCATAAGCTATCACTTGACCATGCTGCATTAAAACACATCCCAAACCTCTCAGTGAAGCATCACAGAATAATTTAAATTCTTCTGTACTAGAGGGAAGAGCCAAAATTGGAGCAAAAGTTAAACAATCCTTCAATCTCTAAAAGCTAGCCTCACACTCCGGTTTCCAGATAAAAGTTACTGACTTTTGAGTCAGTCTCGTCAAAGGTGCATAAATCCAAGAAAACTCCTTCAAAAACTTCCTGTAATAGCTAACCATACTTAAGAAATTATGTATCTTGAACATAGTAGTAGGCCTCGACCAATAAATTACTGCCTGAACTTTTTGAGGATTAACAAAGATACCCTCACTACTCACCACGTCTCCCAGAAAAGAAATACTCTTCAGCCAGAACTCACATTTAAAAAATTTTATATTTAACTTATACTGCCTTAAAGTCTCCAATACACTCCTCAGATATCTTGCAAGATCTTTCTCAGAAGTAGAATATACCAAAATGTCATCTATGAAAATAATCATAAATTGATCTAGATAATGTTTGAATACTTTGTTCATCAGATCCATAAAGACAGTTAGTGCATTAGTCACCCTAAATAGCATAATCAAAAACTCATAGTGTTTGTATCAAGTATTAAAAGCTGTCTTCATTACATCAGCCTCTCTCACCTTCACCTAATAGTAACCTAGTCGTAGATCAATCTTTGAGAATAGATAAGATCTAGCAAGCTGATTGAATATATCATCAATCCGTGGTAGTGGATACCTATTCTTGATAGTGACCTTGTTCAACTCCCTGTAGTCAATACACATACGCATTGTACCATCTTTTTTCTCTACAAATAAAACAGATGCTTCCCAGAGAGACACATTAGGATGAACAAATCCTCTGTCAAGTAACTCCTGAAGCTAAACCTTCAACTCTTAAAGTTCCTTAGGTGCCATTCTACATGGAGCTTTAGATATCAGGTCGTACCTAGAATTATATCAATACAGAACTCTAAGTCTCTGTCTTGAGGTAAACTGACTAACTCCTTAAGAAATATATTTGAAAAATCTCGTACTACCGGGATATCAGAAAGAGAACCAGCATCTATACTTCTATCCCTGAATGATACTAAAAATACCATACAACCCTTCTTCCACAATCTATATGCTTCCATCGTAGAGATCAAACAAGATAAATTACCTCTAACTCCCTGGAATACATAACTTTCACTGCTCATAAATAATGCAACTCGCTTCTTTAAGCAGTCAATCTGAGCCCCACACTGACTCAACTAATTTATACCCAAAATAACATCATATGAGAAAATGGGTAATAAAATTAAACTAGATTTCTACTTCTTATCAAAAATCTCAATATCACAAAAATAAAATCTTCTGGCTATCATACTATCTCCAGCCGGCAAAATAACAGAAAGAGAAATAGGTAGTACAACTGAAGCAAAGTGTAGTGAATCAAAGAAATGCTCAAAAATAAAGGAATGACTAACTCAAGAATTGAATAAAATATGACATGGATGCTTAGAAATATAAATTATTCCTATCACAACATCTAGAGCTTCCCGAGCCTTCTATTGAGTCAAACTATATACACATGGCTGAACTAGAGCTGGAGCAACTGTTGACCTCATTTTTGTATAAGGTCATTAGGACCCAGTCCAGATTCAAGATTAATCCAAACCCCAGGATTAATCTGATCTTGGATCAGATACAGACCCTAGGAATTATCTAAGTCCTAGGATTCTTTTAAACTCCTTCTTAGACTCCAGACCCTAGGATCTACTCTAGACCCTAGGATTCCTTCCTAGACTCCAGACCCTAGGATTTACTCTAAACCCTAGGATTCTTCCTAGACTTTAGATCCTATGATCTACTCTAGACCTTAGGATTCATCTAGACTTTGCATCTTAGATCTATTTAGATCTTAAGATCAATCTAGACTCCAGACCCTAGGTTTCTTCCTAGACTTCAGATCCTATGATCTACTCTAGACCTTAGGATTCCCCTAGACTTTGCATCTTAGATATATTTAGATCTTAAGATCAATCCAGACTCCAGACCCTAGGATTTTTAGACTTTAGGATTCCCCCATGTTTCAGGTCCTAGGATCTACCCATATTCTAGATCTATTCAGATTCTAGATCAATCTAGGTCTTAGGATTCTCCTAGATTTTATACCTATCCAGATCTCAAATCTATCCAAACTCCAGATCAATCCAAACTTTAAATCAATCTATTCAAGACTCAAATCAATCCAAAGTTCAAGTTAATTCAAATCCCTGACCAATCCTGACCTTTAAACAACCCAGATTTAGTTGCTCCAGCCTCTGACCTGACTTTAATCCTATCTAATCATCTACAATTATCCAAATGATTGTAAATGATTTAGATAGTTCAAACCCTATCATTCAAACTCAAAATCCAGCTCAAAACCAGAAATCCAGATCAAATTCCAAGGCCAAAGGTTTAAGTCCTGAAAGCCTTTTCTAGTGAATCTTTGAACACTTCAAAACCCTATCAAATGACCTCTAATTTAAGGTCTATCAGTTCCACACTGATATGACATGTCTCTAGAGGAAACCCTCCAAATTTGAGCTCATTCTGAGGTCTCTAACCCCAGAAACTGAATTGAAATTCAAAGGCTGTAAAACCTTCAAATATTTACAGTCTATGCCACTGGACCTGCCACCCAGTAGATTTTGATCCTGGAGCTTTCTCCAAAGCTCCAAATCACTTCCAGACCCTTGATTATGACTCATTGATCAATAAATTGCATTTTGTTGGATTCAATTTGATCCCCAGTTGACCAAGGGTCAAAATGACCAAAATACCCCTTAAGGGTTTAAATACACTTTTCAAACCATATGACCTCCAAATTGCTTGGAACCACTTCCAATAATTTTCAAACATTAAACCAAACCCATTAAATCCAAATCCAGACCCTAGGTCAATTTGGTTGACCAAGTCAACCAGGTTGACCAAACAGGCCCTTTAGGGTCAAAACAGGTCATTTTGACCAAATGACCTCTTCAGACCTTGGGACCACCTCTATTGGTCTCCAAATGTTAAACCAAATCTGTTGAGCCCATTTTTAGACCCTGGACCCACCTGGTTGACCTAAAAGGCCCATTAAAGACCCAAATAGGTCATTCTGACCAAATGACCTCCCCATACTTTGAGACCACCACCAGTAGACTCAGAATATCATTCTGAATTGATTGAACCTAATCCCTGACTCTGGGTCAACCTGGTTGACCAAGTCAACCTAGTTGACCCATTAGGCCCATTAAAGGCCTAAATGGGTCATTTGATCCAAATAACCTATTTAAACTCCTGAAACACATCTACCAGGCTCCATTTACCATTTGAAATTGATTCAGTCCAGACCCTGGCCCTGGGTCAACCTAGTTGACCAATTTAAACCCTTAAGCCCATTTAAACCCAATCAATCTCTAGATCAATTTCAAATCTTTCCAAACTCCTATAACCACTTCACTTAATGATTTAAACTTGACCAGACCCTTGACCTGATCACTAGTTGACTTGGTCAACTAAACTAAGTTTAGTCAAATATAGCCTATTGGATCAAATCAACTCACTCCATCAAATCATTACTTTCAAGCCATCAGATTCATTTCAAACTCATGACCTAAATGCATTTTGTACATTGGTCAATCAATTTCAAGTTGAGTTGACCAAGTCAACTTGCTATACTTAGTTAAATTCCTTCCTACATGTTTAAATTTCAAGTCTTTAGCCATCAAACTCCTTTCAATGCACCCAACTAGCTGAAACACTCTCTCATCTGCCACATCAGCAGTTCTTTTGACTGTTGACTAGTCAACATAGTCAATAATCAAATGAATGGGTCAAAAAATAGTCAAATTTCTTCTTTAACTCATTATACTCCAAACCCATTTGATTCCAGCAGTTTAATTATGGCCTAGAATCTTCTAAGCAATCCTTAGACCTGGCCTTAATCCCTACATTATGTCTAAAGCAGCCCTAACCCTCCCCATGTGCTCTAGAGGACAAAAGAGGCTTTCCACCTCATGTCCTCTTGTCCTTTTGATTCCCTGCTCCTCTAACCATTTGAGACATTTGGCAAGCATCAAATGAAGCTACCAAGTTGATCCCAGTCGTCCAAACTATCAAAGGACACTTCAATAGGGCAAGACCTCAAAATGAGCATTCATTACAACTCTTAGCCTCTCTCTCCACATTCAAGTTCTAACCCTGAACTCTCTGATTAATCAAGCTCTCAGGGTTACCCTCTACCCATCTCGAGCTAAAATCAGCAGGTCAAAGTGGTTGCCGGCGATATTTCCGGCGAGCAAAGGACCCAATCCATCCAGCCCAAATACTAGGCGATGGAAAGCTTTTCAGGCCATGGTTCCTGAAGATGGATTAAACGTGGACAAACTACAAGCTCAGAACATCTTTAATAATCCAAATCCATCAACTATATAGAGGTATATATCTAACCCTAGGTAGAATCACTTAGAGCTTTTTAACATTTTAAAACGTGCTTTCCAATCCATAAAAATGGTTCCACATTAATGCTCTTCACTTTGACAATCTACGTTTAAAATTTTATGTCATTTGGTTAAGTAATTTGAGAGAACGAATTGAAAAACCGGACCTAGGGCGTTCTCCATGAGATGCATGCTGGGACGTTTTTTGGGCCATTGATCTTATGATCAATGGCCCAGATTGTGTTATCCCGCTGAGATACATAACCGCGCGGTTTGATCTGTTACGGATATCATCGTCCGACAAGATCACAGCCGTCCAATCCAAACCGCGGAGGATCGAACGGCTGCGAAGGATTGTTGACTCACTTAAGTCAAAAGCGCGTGGGGCCCGCCGCTATCCCAATCATTTAGTAATGATTGCGGGCGGCACAATCATTACCAATGATTGCCCGCTGCCGCGCGGTTTTGACCAACCAGTTACCGAGTGCCACGTGGCAATCCGCCGCCGCCAAACCTATTATATTAATTAAATTGATTTTAAATGTATTTTTAATTACAGAAAACTTTGAAAAATCATTAAAAATTGAGATTTAATTTAAAAAATTAATATAATATCAAAAATTGCTCAGATTTTCAAGGCCTTTAATTTAAATATAAAATTACTTTTAAATATTTTTTGTATTTTTAAATAATTTTAAATATTGTTTATTTGGCTATTTTAAGTATTAATTAATTAAAATAAATTAATTTAATTTCATAATTTTAAAATAAACTTATTTTAAAATCATTTTGAATCAGATAATATATTTTAAATGTTTGAACCTTAATAATTAAATTAGATTCGAAATACTTCTATTTTAAATATTTTAAATAATTCTAATATTTAAATACTTAATTAATATTGAATTAAATATTATATTAAGTAGTTTAAAATTAAGTTTTATTTTCAAAATATTTCCAGATAAATCAGAGGGCCTCTCAACTATTTTAAAATTAATTTGATTATATTTTTAAATTATTTTAATTTCAAAACTAATTTATATATATATATATATATATGATAATATATATCTATATGTATAGTTCAAAGCTATTTTAAAAATTATATTTACTTAAATCTTGAACATTGAGAGGTCCATTGAAATTTCAAATATAGATTAAACTTGGTTGAACAGAATTAATGTGGATGATTAGTGAATAATCATGTTTTGGTTGTTCTCTAATCTTGTTTCTAATTACATATGTTATGTTAATCCATGTATGTTTAAGGATATACACACACCACTTAGTTTTAAGCTCTCCTAGATTTAGGAATTCATTGTGAGTGTGTGTGCATATTATGTACATGTATGTTTGAGGGTTAGCAAAACTTTGATTTCCAGCCTATTAAACTTAATGACATCATTAAGGACAATAATTAAGGACTTGATTAGAAAACTTAGAAAAATTATAGAAAATAGGATTCATCTCATATTAACTTGAAACTCAAACCATCTAAACTTAGTGACACTCTTATTCATAGGAAAATTCCCCACTGAATTTTGAAATTATTAAGCCCCTTAATTAATTTAATCAAAATCAAAGCTTAATTAAGCCTTAAAAACTTCCAAAAAATGTAATAAATCAAGTTTAAACCCAAAAATTACATATAATACCTCAAACTGATCAAAATTAAACTCTTAATCAACAAAAAATAAAAGCCCCTTGACTGGACTTTAAAGTTAAATTTAATTAAAATTTAATATTTAATTAATTTAATTAATTAAAAATAATTAAAATTTCCAAAAATTTTCCAAACACTTGGAGATCACTCCTTAGGTCATTCCTGACCTTTGGAGTTGATTCCAAGGAGTTTGAAGGTCATTTGGATTCAAATCACAAAAAGGCCTTTAATTAAACTAATTTTAAAAATTCAATAAATACTCAAAACTTCAAAAAATCATAATTAATTCAAATGAACTCCAAATTGAGAAAACTCAAAGGCATACAACTTATCTTAAGTTCTAATATTTATCAAAAATATTAAGTTTCCAGAAATCAATCAATTTTGAAAAAGTCAACTTTTGGTCAAATTTAGTTCAAAATCAAGTCAAAACTTCAAACCTTCATAATAAAATATAGAAAAATTTAATTTCAGGGTACTTATTGTCTAACTGATCATATTAAGGTCTAGTATTTTAATAAAATATTAAATTTCTAGAAAACACTTTAAATCAAAAAGTCAACTTTTGACCCTTGAATTAAATCATTAAAATAATCCAGAAAATGTTAAAATTCAATAAATCTTCAAAATATCCAGAAAACATTAACTTAAATATAAAACCAGCAGCTAATCAAATTCAATTAAAAATTAATCAACCTTTAAACCTTAATTAAGTTTAAATCATTTAATCATACCGGGTACCACTAGGTAACCTAGGCCTACGAGGCTATTAAATTAGCCCCAAGGAAGGTGAAATAAACTTCACGGCCTCGGTGTGCAACAAAGGCGGTATCCAACAAACAATCAAAATCAAATTTAAAATTAATTTTAAGTCATTAAGATTTAAACTCAAATTAAATCTCTCTCAAACCTTTCAACCAACTAGAACTTTAAACAACTTCAATCAAATTATCCCATCTAGGACATATCAAAACCACACAGCCTACCTCACACACTTTAGATGGTTTGCTAGGACAACCAACTCTAGTCTTAGGCTAGGCCGGTGTTTACTTTTCTGCTACTTGCGTGTGTCGGTTTTTCGTGATTTTCATTGCATGCTGGTTGCTAGATCTAAGCAATTGATATTAATGTGATTGTTTATTTATTTACTACATTCTATGTTGATTTGATTGTACGTTAAACCTACCCTTAAGTTAGGAATGATTTATACTAATTCAATCTTATGTAGGTGGCCATGCTCATACAGGACATAAATTAAAGGAGGCAAAAATTATTAATATTAAAATTGCATAGGTGCTCCGGAAATTTGCTTAAGTCCTCCTTTAATAATTAAAAGAGCATGGTCAAGTGTGGCTGGTTTGAGTATTTTAAATTTTTAATATATTAACTGCTTGGGATGTTTCTATAACTGTTGATTATTAGGATAACCCTGCAGAATCGAGTCTAGATTTTTAATTTTTATTGATGTAATTTGAATGTAACTTGAGTTGTAATGTTAAGTGATTTGAGATGGGATAATAATGATCCAAACTGTATTCTAAGGAGAAAAGTAACATCCCTTAAGGGAGAATATCTTTTCACTTGGAAATACAGTTTATGATACTTTCAAATATCCAAAGAGGAAAGATAACACCCTATCCAGGGGAAGTTTCTTTTCATTTGGATATCCTGACCCGACGATCCAAGGAGTTCTAGAAGGACGGAGAAGTGAAGAATGAGAAGACCCATTCTCAAAGTCACTTGAGTCTTAGGAGTAGAATCCGGGTTGTAGTTAGTGGTACTCGGCCACTTTACTTTTCCTGCAGACCCTGGGTTATATAATTAAGTGGCACTTGCCACATGGACTTTAAGTTTGAGCACTTATTTAATTGATTTAATTATTTTGACTTGATTACTTGATGTTGATTGTGATTAAGGACTTGTCTGCTTTTCATAGTTTTTTGGCGATTATTGCATGCCGATTTTGATTTAGCCTGGAACCCTATCGGAGGCTCGTGAGGGTATGGTCAAGAACTATTTGTACTTTAACTAAAATTTAAAAATTTTAGGCTCATATAGAAACTCTAACGCTTTTAAGAAGTAAGCCCGGACTCGTCGGGGGGTTTTCATGCATCATATTGAATATTCTCTACCTTGTTAGGCACCTCCCCGCCTGCGAGTTTTGGTAGACCACCTGACCTATTATGGTGCAGTTCTGTCCAAGGGGATGTTGTGCAATCCCTAGGATAAAATCTATTTTTAAGCCTGATTTTAAAATTTCTACATGTTGATTTAAGCATTTCATCGAGTCAACTAGCATGCATCGCATTAGTAACCAATTAAATTTGAGTCTAATTCTCAATTGCATCTCTAGCTTAAGCATTTGACCCAACATATGTTAAGGGGTCAATTAGCAATCTGCTCTAGATGTCGACCCTAATTCCTTAAAACTAATCTTAAATAATGTCCCTAACCACTCTACATTTAAAAGACCGGACAACATGGTTTTGAAGCATTTAGGTGGTTTAGCTAGCTCCCCAATCCAGGCCGGGGTAAGTCCAGATTGCATTGCATTAGCTAGGTTCTGGGTCACTGATTTTCAGTACCCATTTTAGACTTAGGTTCTGAGGCAAATGTTCAATCTTAAGACCTCAACTTTAGGGAATCTAATTCCCACTTTCTAATAAAATTGATCACTCAAACATTAAATCTCTTTCAATCTAATTCAAGCCCAACACTTAGGATAGTTTGAGGTGTTTCTGAAGTAATTCAAAATCTCAAAACACCTCCTACCCTTCTTCCTTTGACTCCAGAAAGAACTGTTCAATCTTGAACCAGTCCCTGTTGAATTTCCAGTCCCTACCTCTTTTGATATCAAGCTTTGAATTCTTAAATAAAATTCGTATCACTATTTTAATTGAGAGTTTTCGTAGGAAATTTCTGGTTTCCTACGATGTAATTAACTACGAGGGCTTGCGCTCGTAGGAGATTTAGAAACCCAGACCTGATTTCAAAATCAAGTTTTCAAAACCTTCAATTGATTATCTTTGGGAAATTCAAACCTGACAATCATTATCGTCATAATTAAACTATCGATAGTGATTGATATTTTCTTTCTCCAGATAGATATATCAATTAAAATCATAATTTTAATTATGAAATTAATGATCTCTTATCTCAATTATTATAGTCGAAGAATGGATTAAACATTATTTTGATTCTTCGGGATCATATATTATTTCTCCTTGAGTTTGATTATAATACAACAATAATAAGCCTTTGTCCCACTACGTGGGGTCGGCAACATGAATCCTTTTTCTCCATTGTGTCCGGTTCAAAGTCAAATTCTCATTTAAATCTAATAGAGAAAGATCATTTCTAATATTTTCTAACCAAGTCTTTTTAGGTCTACCTCTACCTTTCTTAACATAAGTCAAATCTAATACCTCTACTTTCCTAACTGGGTCATCGGAAGGCCGCCGTTTTATGTGACCAAACCATCTAAGGCGACTCTCTCTAATCTTATCCTCCACTGGAGCTACTCCAACCTTTTCACGTATATGCTCATTTCGTATCCTGTCTCTAAGAGTAAATCCACTCATCCACCTAAGCATCCTCATCTCCGCAACACATAACTTAGTATTGTGCTTCTCTTTTAATGGCCAACATTCTGCACCATAAAGCATTGCAGGTCTCACCACCATCTTATAGAATTTTCCCTTAAGTTTAAGGGGGATTTTTCTATCACACAACAAGCCCGATGCATTCCTCCACTTCAACCATCCAACTTGAATTCTACTGATAACATCCCCATCTATTTCACCATCACTCTGAACAATAGATCCAAGATATCTAAAACGTGTACTCTTATTAATGACTTGATCGCCCAAAGTCACAATCCCCTCACTAGGTCTATTACTGCTAAAATTACACTCCATATATTCAATTTTAGATCTACTCAAGCGAAAACCTTTAGACTCTAAGGTTGATCTCCAGACTTCAAGTTTACCTTCAACTCCCTCTTTAGTCTTGTCAACAAGAAGAATATCATCAGCAAAAAGCATACACCAGGGTACATCCTCTTGTAAATGTCTAGTGAGAACATCCATGACTAACGCGAAAAGATATGGGCTTAAAGCTGATCCTTGATGTAATCCAACCGAAATAGGGAAATACTTGGTCAAACCACCTTGTGTTTAAACACAAGTAGTAGCTCCTTCATACATATCTTTAATGATTTGAATATAAGCATTATTAACTCCTTTCTTTTCAAGAACTCTCCATAGCACTTCTCTTGGAACTTTATCATATGCTTTCTCTAAATCAATAAATATCATATGTAGATCCTCCTTATTCTCCCTATATTTCTCCATCAAACCTCTCAATAAATGTATGGCTTCCATAGTAGACCTACCAGGCATGAATCCAAATTGATTTTGAGAAACATTAGTATCACGCCGCAGCCTACGCTCCATAACTCGCTCCCATAGTTTTAAAGTGTGGCACATTAACTTAATTCCTCTATAATTCGCACAATCTTGTGCATCACCTTTATTCTTATAAATAGGAATCAATACACTCATTCTCCACGCATCTGGCATCTTTTTAGTCTTCAAAATATTATTAAAAAGTTTAGTTAGCCAAGAAATTCCTTCATCTCCTAAGCATTTCCACATCTCTATTGGGATATCATCAGGTCCAACAGCTTTTCCACACTTCATTTTCTTTAAAGCCTCTCTAACTTCGGTTTTACTAATACGCCGATAAAAATAGAAATCTTTATTATCATTTAGGATGCTAAGGTCACTAAAGTCAATTGTATTCCTACAATCTTCATTAAAAAGTTTATCAAAATATCTCATCCACCTTTGTTGAATATCATCTTCTAAGAAAAGTACTTTTTGATCTTCATCCTTAATACACTTCACTTGAATTAAATCCTTACTACTCCTATCTCTTTGTTTGGCTAGCTTATACATATATCTTTCTCCCTCCTTAGTATCTAATCTATTATATAAATCATTAAAAGCTAAGATCTTTGCATCACATATTGCTTTCTTAGAATCCTTACATGCCTCTTTATATCTTTCCCAATTATCAGAATTTTTACATCTAAACCAATTTTTATAACAAATCTTCTTATTTTTTATCTTTTCTTGCACAATTGGATTCCACCACCAGCTATTTTTACTATTAGGGGTTTTTCCCTTTGATACTCCAAACACATCTTTAGCAATATTTTTAATATCACTAGCCACTTTTTCCCACATAACATTAGCATCCTCATGCACAAATAAAATCTTAGAATCTAAAATCTTACTCTCAAAAATATTTTTATTACTATTCTTTAAATGCCCCCATCTAATCCTAGAAAATCGCTTTACTTTATTTTTTATTTTCTGTCCTTTCATCATAAAGTTTAAAACTAATAAGCGATGTTGGGTACATAAACTTTCACTCGGAATAACTTTACAATCTTTGCAATCTAAACGATCTACTTTTCTTATAAGAAAATAATCAATCTGAGTTTTACTATAACCATTCTTATAAGTGATGAGATGCTCATCTCTTTTCTTAAATAAGGTATTAGCAATTAAAAAATCATAAGCTAAAAAAAAATCTAGTATGGTCTTACCACCTTCATTAGTCATTCCAAACCCATATCCACCATGAATGCTTTTAAAATCATTTACCTCTCTACCAACATGTCCATTTAAATCTCCTCCAATAAAAATTTTTTCTTCGAGAGGTATCTTTTGAATTAATTCTTCTAAATCTTTCCAAAATTTTAATTTTGAACACATATCCAAACCTACTTGAGGAGCATAAGCACTTATAATATTAATAATCTTAGCATCAACAACAATCTTTAAAGCCATAATTCTATCTCCAATTCTATTAATATTTATAACATTATCCTTCAAACTCTTATCTATAATCACGCCTACACCATTTCTAGTACGACTCTTACCTGAATACCAAATTTTAAATTCTAAACTATCAATCTCCTTAGCCTTCTCTCCAACCCATTTAGTTTCCTGAATGCACAAAATATTTATCTCAAGATTTATAATCTGAACCTATTAGGGAACGATATGATCACCTTTCGAGGTAATATATCATTCATAATAAGTGTTCGATTATAAAATTAAAATTACAGAAATCCAATATTTCTCAAAGAAAATTAAACACTTTTTTAAAAATATATTTTTCAATCAAAACAGCAACATAACTACTTGGCTCTGTCTGGTCACTGCTAGATGGTCTCCTTGCCACTAAACCTGAACCACCAGCTATAACAGATGATCCCTTAAAAAAATACGGAGAGGAACTGCCCTCGGTCTCCCTGCCGGTTTGATAAAGCTATCAGATTTGGACTCAGAACGTCGGTCAAATCCTGCATGTGGACACTCTGCTACCCGATGCCCTATTTGATCGCATATGAAGCACTGTCCAATCATCCTGTAATATTGACCAGAATGACGTTGACCATAACTCTGGCACACAGGCACCCCACAAATAAAACCAGAACTAGCTATGATGCCATTATCAGAGACTGCTATAGCTACTGACTGTCCACCTCTCCTGGAATCTCTATATATAAATATGCCTTTCTTCCCATAAAAGCCACTACCAGAAGTCTCACCACTGAACCTCTTCCTACTAGTAGTCCTCCGCTACTGAGTAGCCATCAGGTTGTTCTCTATCAGATGAGCTCTCTCCAGAAGATTAAAGAAATCAGAAATGTGAAATATCATAAGAGGCTGCCTCAGACTATCCCAAAGTCCTCTCAGGAACCTATAACACTTCTCCATGGGTGTGCTAACCAACTATGGAGCATATCTAGCCAAAGCAGTAAACTCTACCTCGTACTGCATAATTGTATTACTCCCCTGAACCAACCTCAGAAAAGTCTCCTACAATTACTATTGTGCAAAAGGGGGTACAAACCAGGCTCTAAATATATAAAAAAACTCCTCCCAGGTAATTAGAGAGTTTAATCTCCCTTGAAATTTCTCCTCCTGCTGGCCCATCCATCAGCGCTCCTCCTCGCCATCAAATAGAAAGACTGTTAATGGTACCTTCCTCTCAGGAGGATACTACATACCATCAAATATCTTTTCCTGTCTCCTTAACCAGTCCTCTACTACTCTGGGCTTAATAGTACCCTCAAATCTCAGAGGCTTCAATCTCAGAAACATTTGTAGATGCCTGTCTACCTCTTCAGATCTAATAACAGAAACTAGCTCTGTGCCTTACCCATCATCTGGGCTATTAAAGTATCAAACTATGAAACTATATATGAACTAACTGTTGGAGCAGAACTATATATAGGAGCTGCATGACTAGCACTCTGTCTATCTATCATATCTGGTTATGGTGGATCCATGATCACACAGAATTTGCAACTGAACACATATGCATATGAAACAAAAATAATGAATACCCAAACAGACTTGAAACAACCCCACTAAACGTACATATCAATTTCTATAGCTCTATTTTATAATCAAATTTCAAAACTATTATGCTAATACCATAAAAACTTGTCACAACCCAACACGACCAGGACAAGTCTTATCATGTTGAACTGTAACAGACAAATCCTAAGATCTAGTTTTAGAATTATTTCAGATTTTTTATCAATATTTATTGAAATAAACAACATACCATAGAGCTACTAAAACATCTAAATACTAAAATTAAATTCATCCATAAAATTTCTTTCAGTTCATCAAAATAAATATTTACACTATAGTACATGGCTACATATAAGAGCTACAAAATTAAAAATTTAACAAGTCATGACTGTATAAAAATCAAAATAACAAAATACCTATAACCTCAAATTTGATCCTAAAATGCTAGTCCATAACCTCTTTCCCCTTCCCAAATCCTAAAAATCAGAAGCAAAATTACAGTGAGCTACAACAGCTCAGCAAGCCACAAAACCAATCTAAATTTCCAAATATTCTTTTATCAAATATTTTGCTGAATTTTTAAAATAGTTAAATATAGTTTCAATAAGTAAATTATTATACTGAGAGATGTAATAAATGAATAACAGTTATTACCTTATGTAAATAATAATACTGTATATGTAAATAAATTAAAATTTATATAACAGAGTAGTTCATATCATATTTCCCAAACACAAACATAATCTCAAAGGATAATGATCACTTATGACTCTTTTTTTATTTATGTTATAGCACCAGAATATATCACACATCTCTATCTCAGATAAAATCTCAAAGGATTCTAGCCCTTTATAACTCCCAGTAATTCTCTGACACAGACAGAATCTCAGAAGATTCTAACCCCTTATGGCTCCCAACAGATATAATTTACTAACATATGTATATATATCATCACATTATAATAATTAAAGAGTAATTGAGCATGTATCAAAATTTCAGTGTTATATAACGGTATAAAACAGAAAATTTAACTAGGCAAAAATGCACATTTTTAAAAAATTATCAAATTATCAGGAATCGTGCAAAATGATGTTTTAAGACTTTTATTTTACTACACCACTATTTTTTAACATCCAGATAATTTTTTATTCAATAAAAATCCTGCATATTTCCAAACCCCCATTGTAAAATTTCTAAAAAATATTTAAAATGCGTATAATCGTAATCTCTACAACATAGAAAATGTTACGCGGTGAAAGTTTTACCTGTGCAAAGTTATCCATATTTTTTACTAACAAATATAAAATTTTAATCAAAAAATTTGCCAAAACTTATGTCGTTTTGAAAATTGAGATGGGCATAACATGTCTTACCTCAAGACGAATAAGTTTCCCAACTGGGCCGACGAACGAAAATGGTCCGAAGTTGTCCAAAACTAGACTTTTGTTTTCTCTCTCATCTTTTTCTTCCCTAATTCTCTAAATTCCCTCTCTGTTAACGAATTGGCAAAAATGAGAATTGGATTTTTAATAAAGCATATAAGTGGATGTAGATATTTTATTAAAGTATTAATTTAATGCAAAATCTTTTATATCTTTAAATCCAAAAATTAAAAAATTATAAAAAAATATTCATAAATTAGTTAATCATATATGAAATATTATAGTGAAATCGGTTTGCAAAACAGACACCTGACAGTCCTAAAAATTCCACTTGTACCAATAGGTGCCGATTTCTTAACAAATTTCAATAGTGTTAAAAAATTATGAAAAAATTAGGGAAGCTAAAACACAACACTATAAATATTCTGGCGAAGACAGTTTGTGATTTGTATTTATAATGACTCATGAAATAATTATTTACTATTCTAGGTCAAAAATTCTTATAAGAAAATTTATGGGTTTCACAGCTACAGGGCTTATTATCTCCCAAATACACTTTGCCTAAATCACCTTGAGTATAGTTCTTAAATGCCTCTTTATTATGACTTGCATGAAATAAAACACATGAATCTATAATGAAATATTCAGAATTGTCCATAGACAAAATCATGGAATATATCTGAAACTCTTCTACAGATATATTTGCAGAGCGACTTTTATCTTGACCACCACTGCTAGCCTTCTTTAGAACTATACAGTTCTTCTTCAAGTGGCCTTTCTTTCTACAGTTCCATCACACAACTTTCCCTTTATCTGAAGTTGACTTTTCTCTTTTAGATTTAGATCTCTATCTACTTGGATTTCTGTCTAAACCCCTTCCTCTGGCTTCAACATTCAGAGCAATATTCTAAGATTCATCATTCGCCTTCCTGTAAACTTCTTAAGTAAGCACTAACCTCATAATATCCTCAAAGTTTAACTTTGAACTCCCTAAAGAATCACTCACAGCTGTAACCAGCCCATCCTAGCTATTTGGTTATGAAGATAACAATAATAATGCTCTCATCTCATCATTAAACTTGATGCCTATTTAACACAACTAATTCATCACAATATTTAGATTATTCAGGTGCTCTGCCATTGAAGTGTTGTTTAACATCTTTATGTTGAATAATTTCTTTATCAAGAACATTTTGTTTGAGGGCAACAGCTTCTCATATATCTTAGTCAATGCAACCATGAGATCGAATGTAGACTTGTCATTTACCTTGTTGAATGTAACTTATGAGGAAAATGAAGAATCAAACCTAAGGCTGACCGGTCAAGAACCTCCCACTCCTCCATAGTCATTGAATTTGGCTTCTTCATGATTGCTTCTAACTATAAATATAACTTCTTCTCGTACAACAAATTTTCAATATGCGTCCTTTAGAATGCAAAGTTCAAACCGTTAAACTTCTCAATCTTGTATCTTGATTTGTCGGCCATCACTACCATTTGAACTGAAGAACATGACTCTGATATCAATTGTTAGAGAGAAGAAGTGAAACCAAATAACGAAACAAACAAGAAATAGAAAATGCAGCAGAAAAGAAAGAATGCTAGGATTTAATGTTTAAAAACCCGAAACTGAGAAAAAAATCACAGGGCCACACCACACAAAGAAATTCACTATGAAAATGGGGAGAAATGTGTACAGATCTCCCTTCTTTCTCGCTCTCTCCTTGTCTCTCTTCTCTCTTACACCATTCTTACACACGAACAAAGAGAAAAACTACATGAACAACCACTAAGGGAGGACACCCTTTTTTAAAAACGAGAAAGAAAAACTGTTATCCCACCTCGCAGTGTCTCGATGCTAGTTTGGAGCACTACTGCACTCAAATCTTTGTTATTCAGTATGCTTGACATTGCTACGGCGCCGTCATCTGGAGCGTTGTAGCGCTTAGTTCTCTGTCTTTTTCACCCAGAAAAATATGCAGCATCGGGGCGCTCGGTCTTACAACATTGTATCGCTTAGGTGCTCAGTGCCAGAGTGCTCAGAAATGCAACGTCGGGGTGCCATAACGCTAATAGTGCAAATAGGCCCCATAACCCTTCAGCAAGCTCAACATATTGAATTGACACAATCAAATTCCACACAAAACTAATACTAATCTTCATCATAAAAATTATTCATTAAAACCTTAAAGATGGGATTTTGGATTTCCTATGCCAGCTCAAACAATTGATGGAGCCATTACAGATTTCAGCAGTAGAAATTATCTCCTAGACGTCTCTTGGCAATGAAGGTGGCAATTTCCAATTATTTTTCAAAATGATAGCAGAGATAGGAGAGTTCATGATCAGTGATGAAGAAAAAGAAGCAAATCACGTATTTTATATAGAGATTTACTATTAGCAAAAAATTTTAAAAAGCTTAATTAAAGATTAATTAAGTAAAAAGGTATGATTATTAAATTTTAAAAGGGAGCAAAAATGCAAAAATGTTTCAAAAAAGAGCAAAAAAAATAAAATTTCCTTTTTCCCATTTTTTATTTTTTTATAATTACATTTTTTTGGATTAATTTATCTTTAATTAAGCTTTTTTTTTAATTTGGCCATTTTCTAAAATAAAGAGAAAGAGCTATTCAGTCTCAACAAATCTCTACCATAAACAATGATATTATAATCATATTTCACATTTAAATATTATAATATTTTAAATATTATTTGCGTCCAATTTTCTCATTTGCTAATAAAAATAGAGGCATTGTATTGAAAATATGATTTGCCCTTATCAAAGATTTTTATTATTGAAAGAAAATTATGTCATGAAATTTTAATACAAAAATGCATTATAATGAATTTTACAATTTTCTAATCTATATATAATTATTTTTGACATATTGGTTTGGGAGTATGAATTTTCAATAAAGATATTTTGAATAAAATAATTAAAAAAAATATTCAATTTACATTTAGATGGGTGAAAATTCATAAATTTTCTTTTGGTGTTAGAATCAGATGTCGTTTTCCTAATTTTTTTAAATTTGTTTCTGTGTTCTTTTCTGTGGATACAGTGCTTGAGTTGTAGATTTGAGAAATCAGATATTTTAACTGCTGCAAACTCTGTTTGGTAGAGCTTTTTGGCTACGTTTGCAATCCAAAAATCTAAAAGGACCTGGCATTATTTTTTGTTGTGTAGTTTTTTTGTCATTTTTTGTAATTTTTTTGTTGTTATTTGAATATTCTAATAGAAAATGAAAAATGAATATTTATGTATTTATTATTTTTTAAAATAATATTATACATTTATTTTATTTTTATATATAAACCCAAGTCTAGAAATGCCCGAATATGCTCACCACTGGCATTATAGTTAGGGGTGTCAACATTTGACACGACCCGAAAACCCGACTCGAACTCGGCACAAAAATTTTGGGTTAGGGTCAACCCGTTTTGTAAACGGGTCGGATTCGGATTCCCTGGTTCGACACGTTTGAAAAAATGGGTCGGGTTTGGGTTGACCCAGAAACCCGATGGGTCAACCCGAAAACCCGTTTAAAATGAGCTAACCGCACTGCCTGCCCATCGCGTCCAAGGCTGCCAATACGTCTCGTCTGAGCTGCCCATGCATCGCGTTCGAGGCTGCCCGCGCCCGCCCGTGCCCGCCTGCACCCGCCTCGAGCTGCCTGGTCATCCTGTAGTCGACCCGAGCCCTGCCGTCTGCCATCTAGCCGTCCAGCCGTGTTAGGTCGAGTCAACCCGGTAACTAGGCGGGTCGGGTCCAGGTCTGAACTTTCGACCCGTTCACATAACCGGGTCGGGTTTGGGTCAACCCGTTTGAACCCGGGTCAGTTCTGAGTTCAACCCGAACTCGACTCGAAACCCAATTTTGAAACCCCTATTATAGTGTGGGGGATGACGAGCAGGGGTAGATTTAAGTCTTGTTTGGAATGATTTTCTTACTACTTTTAAAGCAGCTTTTTAGTACAAAAAATTTAATTTTTTTTACAAGAAAATTGATTTAAGAAACAATAAGAAAGACGTCCCAAACGAAATCTTAGAGTTTATTTGAGACAACTTTCTTACTATTTTATTTTTCAAACTATACCATAGTTTTGTTAGGTTACTACTTTCTCGTTGCTTTTAAAAAATTTCTATGGTAGAAATTTTTTTTTTTTTGTAATAGCTTTAAAAAAATAATTTTCTTGTAACAATTTTACAATCTCCTTTACAAAAAACTGCTACCGTCCCAAACAAACTCTTAAAAGAGAGCAAAAGGGGGGCACATATTCTTTTTAAAAGTTTAAGTTATTTTTATATGTAATATTTTTTTATTTGTGAAATAATTTTCCTAAAAAAAGAAAATATTTTATGCCCCCATTAAAATTGTAAGATTTAGGATATGTTTGAGTGTTTTATAAAAGTGGTTTTGAATTTGTTAAACTCTTAAGCTTTGTTGAGATTGGAATCAACCTTCAGAGAATTTAAAAAATATTTTGCCATGTTGATTTTTTTTAGAGAAAGAGTCTTTAGATATTTATCTTATGATCTTAAGTATTTTCATAAGCAAATCCATTTATTTGTCATTAGAGTTTAAAGAGTATTATATTTATTTAATCAAGTAAACTTCATATATAACGGGGTCAGCCTTTTAATGACTCTGTTAGGAGAGTATATGTATTATATTTAACTTATGTTAAAAAATATAGAAGTTGACCTAAAAATACTTGGTTATACAAAATTAGAAATGATTTTATTTTTATTAGTTATTTTTTGGGGGATATTTAGGTCAATTAAGACAAACTCGTACACACATTATATTCACAAGATTCAAATCCAAGACCAAGGCGGATCTATAGTGGGGACCTTGGGGGCATGGGCCACCACTGGCCCATTAATAAAAACTATGTAGGAATAAAAGTCCACAGCACAGTCATGTAAAATTCCAATCCCCACTAGCCTATTAATAGAAATAGAGGAATAAAGAACCACAACGGAAATTTAAAAGCAAAAGGTTTCCCTATGATTCGAACTCAGAACTCTAAGTTTCTGTGAGCTCGAGTATCCATTGGACTACAAGGGACATCTGCTAATCTACAAGTTACGTTATATTTAAATCCAATATAATTCCAACCTACATTTGTATCACTAATATATATATATTATATAAATGTTATAATTTTTTAATAAAATTAATACTTAAATATTTAAAATGAAATAAATTAATTATAAATTTGTGTCTAATACAACTAATAAAATATAGAATTTAATAAATTATTACAATAAATATTAATATTTTTTAAAAGTCAAAAAATCATCCAAAATCTATTAAGAGTAATTTAAAAATCAATAAATTGTGCCCCCACTAATAAGAATTTCTGGCTCCGTCCCTGTCCAAGATCTCGGCCAAATTTTTAAAAGGATCACCGTTTAAAAATGTTTTAGGATTAGGATCGCAATGAAAAAAAAATTTAAAAAGGATCATCCACGCGATCAGGAGTGGCGTTTTTGAAGAAAACGCAAAGCAGGACTGCATTTTCTATTGAAAACGCCATGCACAAATGCGTTTTGAATGTAAAACGCAAAGCAAGCCCACATTTTGAATGTAAAACGCAAAGCAAGCCCACGTTTCTGCTCAAAACGCAAAGGGCCAACACGTTTTACGAAGAAAACGCAAAGCCTCCCTGCGTTTTCTTCGTCTCATTCCGGCCCCCCCCCCCCCCCCCGCAGGAGCGAATGACGGGAAAAAGAACCTCCCGTGAGCCACTTTTGGCCAAAATTAGCTCCCTCATGTTGCCGGACCCCGGGCTCACCTTGGGAGATTTGAAAAAAAAGAAAAATGTAAAATGTAAACCTTATTTTGGCCTATAAATAGCTGTTAAGAAATGAGAGAATGATTTTGAAATTGGGGAGTGTTAAGTTGAGGTTTGAAGAGGTGAAGCTATTTAAAAGAGGCATAATAAACCGTTAAGGTTAGTTTTGTTCTTAATTTTTAGTGAAGTTTTGTATAAGAAATTTTATTTGGTAGAATTGATTGTATGTGTATTTTGATTTATTTCGTAAGTGTTGAAATATTGTTCTTGAGAGTTATTACTGCTGATAGTTTATCAGTTTCTGTTATAAATGATTAATCCTTATTATTGAAGATATCAGAAGTATAGTAGGTTAACTAGTATAGTTGGTTAACATTCTTGCAAATGAGGTACGAACATCAGTAAGCATTGAACAACACTATGATTGAGGAGTTTTTGTGTTGTTGCTAAAGTTGTCCTATATATGTGTTTAAAAATAATGTCAAATGTATAGAAATGTAATACTGCCAAAATTTTTTCTCTTATACATTGTGTTAGGCCACCAGAAGATTTGAATATATTGGATTTGAACAAATATTAAGCACATTAAATGAGGGGAGCTGTAGAGAGAGGTTACAGAGAGTTGGAGAGGGAGATAGAGTGATTTTAAATTATGTAATAATTTAAATCAAAATAATTATTTTTAACAATGTAATAATTGGAGAGGGAGATAAATTTTATTTTTAATATTTATGTTAAATTACATCATATTATTATATATTTATTTTAATAATGTAATAATTGGAATATAAGTTATATTTGTGGAAGGAATATTTAATTTAGTGCTATGTAAAGTAAAAGTCTATGAAATATAAGAATAAATCAATAATCATTAGAGAGTACCAAAATTTAGTAAGAAGAAAAAGTTTTTAAAAATTATGTAAGTGTTTGAGATATTTATATTTATTTTTATGTGAAAGCTAATGAAGTAATAATTTTTGAAAATTTAGATTAATTAGTTAAAAAAAAACTGAAGTTATATTTATGGAGTGAAAAAATCTGTTTTGGAAGCAGTAGTAAATATAAAATATTTTCAATAGAATAATTATTTAGAAATAAATATTATTAATTTGTATATGAGATATTATTAAAATAATAATGATTAGGTAATATCAAATTAAGAAATAATTAATACAATATTGCATAATTAAGTTTATAGAATTTATAAGTTAATGAAAAATATATAATGTAATATTAAATATAATAAGTTAATTAAAAAATATAAGTTTTTGTTAAAGTTAAATTTATTAATGTAGTTAGAATAAATAGATAATTTTAATTAGAAAGAATATTATTTATAGAAGGTAAGGAGAATGTTATGATTTAATATTAATAAGAGAAAGGAAAATCTATAAATATAAGTCATATTTATAGATAAATTTATTAGATTGAAGTTCAGAATCGAATATTACTTGAATTATAAAGGAGAGAAAATAGCATAAGATATAAGAATAAATTTGAAATTATTAGTTAATTCCAAATGTTAATAATTTAAAAAATCAGATTAAATGATGAAGTATCTCATATTTAAATATTATGATGGCTAAGTTAATGAGAAAC
This sequence comes from Dendrobium chrysotoxum, assembly GCA_019925795.1. Taxonomy (NCBI): domain Eukaryota; kingdom Viridiplantae; phylum Streptophyta; class Magnoliopsida; order Asparagales; family Orchidaceae; genus Dendrobium; species Dendrobium chrysotoxum. The sequence continues at coordinate 13,604,525 of CM034298.1, read as the reverse complement.
ATATAATTTAGAATTTATAGTAATAAGTAACTTAAACAAGAGATAAAAAATTTTATAGACAAATATATCTCATTAGAAATCTAAAGCAATTTTAGGGGAAATTATTAATTTTGTAATAATTAAATAGAATTTATTGAATGTATATTTATTTTTATGTAGTTGACAATGACAAATAAATTATTTAATATTTATAATTATATGTGTAATTAATAAATTTAGTAATAATATTGAAGTTAAAATTCAAATATAAAGTAATTTTCAAAGAAAAATAAATTAGAGACCTCAAATATATTTGATTAGAAATTGAAGTTAATATTAGTAAATAGTAGTAGATATAAGATTAAAGTAAACAGTATTAGAAATATTCAAATTTAGTAATAATTATAACCATATTAAATGATGAAGTGTATGATATATTTATATATTATTTTATATATAAGTTATTGAAATTTGTATAATTATAATTTTTATTAATAAGTAAATAAATTTAAAATAATATCTATCTATTATGGGAGAGATATATTAATTTAGTAATAAGAAAAGCAAATCAATAAAATAATAGTATATGTATGTATATTGATGTATATACATATATATATATATATATATATATATATATATATATATATATATATATATATATATATATATATATATATATATATGTGTGTGTGTGTGTGTGTGTGTGTGTGTGTGTGTGTGTATTTTTTAGTGTAGTAGATTAAGAGATATATATAATGTAATATTAATTATAACATGTTAAAAAAGAAAGTTATATTTAGATACAGAAATAGTAAATTCAAGTTAAGACTCAAATATAATATAATTTGTAAAAAGAACTAAATAGACACCTTAAATTTCATCAGATATAAGATTAAATAGAATATTATTAGTTAATTAGAAAAATGATATTAGTGAAAATTATATTAAATGATGAAGTATGTCATATTTTAATGTTATTATTTAAAATTTAATGAGAACTATTTTATTTTAAATTTATATTAAAAATTAAATAACATAAGTGTTATTTAATTTTACAGACCTATATTTCTCAATTAAAATTAAAAAAATTATAACCTAATTAAATATAATGTATATGTAAATATTAAATTTAATATTAGTAGATAATTCACAAATTTATAATAATTAAAATCATACCAATTGTTCAAGCTTCTCATATACAAATCTTTTAATGTATTAGTTTTAAAAGAGAATAATTACTTTAAATTTTATCTTTAAAAGTAAATGAAAGAAGAGTTATTAACTTATATACAATAATATATCTCATTTGAAATCAGAAGTAATATTAACCCAATTAAATATAATGTATATGTAATGTGAAATATGTTTACTCAGTAATAATATGAGCAAATATTTCTATATTTAAGATAATGAAACCTTTTGTATGATATGAGCAATACAAAATATATTAGTTATAGATATATCTAATCTTCATTACATATATGAAATATGAAATTTGAAGTAAAAAGTCTAGTAATTAAATATTAATTATATTTATAGACAATTAAATAATTATTAGATAATACGAAATATTAATATTAAATAAGTTATAAATATTAATATTATTATAAATTAAAATAAATGTTAAGCAAAAGTTATAAATTATTTTATTTAAATATTAAATATAAGTTATAAATTTGAAAATTAATTTTTATTTTTAAATATGAATATTATTATTAATATGAAATAATCAATACAAACAATAGATAAGAAATTCTTTCTTAATTCAATTCAATCCCTAACGGTTCTAAAATAATATATGAGATTTTTTTAAAAAATACTTCCACTTTTAATTTCTTTAATTAAATATATAGGTTAATATATAAATATAGGTCAATATTTATAAATAGGTTATTATACACTATTCACGCATTATTTCAAAATAGGTTAATATGCATATGAATAATTACTTAATATTACATTATATTTATATATTTTTAACATTATAAATTAAATAAAATAATTAAACTAAATATAATCACATATCTAAAGTAAAAATTTCTTGTTAATTTATTAAATCATATGTTACTAAATTATTTTATAATATATTTACAAATACATTACAGTTTAAAAATAATTAAGTTTAATATATTATATTTGTTGTACATTATATTTAAGGTAATTAAATAGAAAATATTTGTTTTTAAAAATGTAATTATTTTTAATAGATTTAAATAAATTATAAATTAGTTATAAATATGATAATTATTTTAAATTTATTATTAATAAAAGATTATAAATTTGAAAATTAATTTTATATTTTTAAATAGAAATTTAATTTATAATATGACCATTTATTAAAAATATATACATTATGATAAATATATATAAAATCAAATATATGCAATGAATAGTGCTATACATAGAAAATGCAAAGCCTAATTGCGTTTTTAAGGGAAAACGTGGTTACTATTCACGTTTTCCCTTAAAAACGCAATTATGATTTGCGTTTTACGTTAAAACGTGGCTAGGCTTTGCGTTTTTTATCCTTTTTAAATTTTTCTGGATTCATGATCCTTCTTATAATATACTTTTTAGAGCTGATCCTTTTAATAATTCACCCCAAGATCTCTTAGTTGATAGCCAAAGCTCCCAACCTACGGATCATGACTCTTAAAAAAGAAATAATAGAGAAAAATAATTTATTTAAGCGACCGAATATACTAAAATAAAGGCTTGATGTTAAAGAAGTAATCATAAATGGTAATTTATTAAGAAGGAAAATGCACTACTACAAAATAGGCATTTAATTGCCAATCATGTCGAGAGCCATTAGGGGCAACCCAATGGGCTTTATAGGTGGAGAGACGGCGGTGCTAATGATTAATAATTATTGCAAAACTTCTACAAAACTAGTTGCGTGTGTGCGAGTACAAATGGGAACATTAGGACGACGGTCACAATTACAAAATATTTCTGTTCTGAGAGGCTCCAAGTGCGCATGTGTGTGCCGGTGGCAAGCGATAGAGGCAGACAACTGCATAGTTGCTTGGACAATGATAGAGATGTATAACTTTGGAACTACTGCCAATTTGCTTGGAAAAAAAATATTTTAGAAGCTAATTAATGAAATTAATGCATATATTTACCCTAAAATAATTGCTTGGGGCTCCAACACATGTTGACTTGAATTTCTTCTTGGCTTTATGCTTATATTTCTTTGATCTTCGAGTTAGCAACTTGCATCAATGTTTATGGAAACTTTGAATATTGAAATTGTGCACCCATGAGTGTTTTTGCAGGTGCCTTATTATAAGTATCTTGCATGTCATGTTTGGATCACGCAGAAGGAGATTCGTTCTCCCCCCAAGACAGTCCGTTTGAAGGACTTGCACAGGAGCTAGGAAGGAGCTAATCGTTGGAGCATATTGGACCACCTTCGAATACATCCTCCAGATAGGCACCATTCTCGATGAGGGAGACCACATAAATCCGCGTCAACTCTCTACTCGCCCCCTCTTCTTCAACAGAGGGACACCAGATCAGCATCTCATTCAAAGTTGGCTCAATCTCAGAGGACCCGCATGAAGACCTTACTTTGCCCCTCTCACCTCAACGAGGCAACATCAGAAATGGCCTCCTACCCAACACAGACTATTTTGCAAGATCACCACACCACTCAGCACAGTAGGCTGAGCTCTATTGTGAACTGATAGTACAGATTCTGTACTCCATACAAACTTAATTGTAACTCTCCAAACCCTATAAATAGGGGGGAGGAGAGCACGAGGAAAATAAGAGAGGAAGCAACAAAAAAGTTTGAGTCAAGATTCTGCCAGAATATAGAATGAGATATATTGTGTCAGTTTTCATTTCTCTAGCTTAAGCTCTACCAAACAGAGCCCTCATTCCTTTTATTCTTGTACTTTTGGCTGGAATAATATAGATTTTTGTCGAGATTTACTCTTCGTTCTCTTGCTCTTCCTCTTCCACTTTTTCTCTGCCTTCATCGTCCTCACCCACAGGCTCTTAAGCTTACGGGTAGCATAAAGTACAGTCGAATCATCCACCAAATAAATCTGGGTTTAACATAAATCATTTAATTTAGATGTTGATACTTCTAAGTATATGTTTTTAATCATTAAAATTGAGCTCATATACAAATGAGCTCTTGACGTTAACAAACTCCTATTCTTTTTTAGGATGACAAGCTTATGTTGGCTAGTGATGTCGATGGAGATATAAAATGATATCCGTCGAATATAAATCAAAGAATGAATGTTTATCTATGAAAAATTGAAAATAATTCAACTATGTATTCTCTCCCTAAATAATGTAATTTTATCTCCCCTATATGTATGTACATACCGAAGAAAACATATAAGTTTATCATCTTTTTAACAACATCAAAAATATAAAAAAAAATGAAGAGAATAAATGTATAATAATATGAAATTTTGAAAAGGATTAATCATTCAAATAATATAAATAATCAATTAAGATCTAATAATCAAAATTTCCTTCTTAAATAACAAAAAGCACTACAGAAAAATCGCTCATTACCGGCGGATTTTTCCGACGGCTTTTCGACAGATTTCAGGCGGATTACGCTGAAATATTTTTGACTGATTTTCCTGCAGCTTTCCAGCGGATTTTAATAATTTCTGAAAAATCATATATTCGTAATTTAATTAATTAATAATTTAACAACTTATTTAATCAATATTAATTTAATAATTTATTTTAATTAATTAATTTATTAACTTTGTTTAATTAATTGTTAATTTAATAACTTATTTCATTAATTATTAACTTTAATATTTTATTTTAATTAATTTCTAATTCTAATTTTCATATACTTATAGTTTAAATAAAAAAAGTAATTGTTTTACCACATTTGCCTATCCAACAAACTGGTTGGGTCTTAGAAATTTTTTTCAGACCTAGTTTGAATCCCACAGGCGTCACGTGGCGGGCGGGGCAGTGCCGGCGGGCAGCCGGTCGGGCGGGCAATGTGAGAGGGCAGCCGGGCGACAACGCCGGAAATCAACCGATAATTTCTAAATCCGCCGGAAAATAATCAATTCTCATCATAAAATTCCGTCAGTAATTGGGGATTTTTTTGTAGTGAAGTTTCTTCTTGTAATGATTTACTAAAAATTTATACTAATTGAATTTTAAAATGAATGAAATAAATATTAAAATCATTCTTAGATATATGATCCCTAATGAAAAGATATCTAATCTCAATGTGTTTGATCCTTGATTGCTAAATATGAATCATAGTTATGTTGACAGCTTACAAGAATATATTCTAACATGATTGTATAGTCTTTTAATTCTTACTTTAACTAAAGCACTTATATGACATAACAATCTGCAATGGCATGCTTTGCATTTATCATGTTTAAAGCTAAAAGCATTATATTTCTTAGAGGGCCAAGTGATGATAGTAAAACTTGGCATTAATGAAGTTCCTTGCTCTTTTGATTTACCTTCCATACAACATAGTTATCATTAGATTAAGGCTTCGTTTGTTTTAAGAAGCAATAAAAAAGCCATTCCAAACGAAGCTCAAGTAAGTTACAAGTAGTAAATTCTTTTGATTTTGTAAACCTTGCATAAATGTTCTCCCATGAAAAATACGTATTCTTCCATCATATTTATTTCAAAATTGTTACTCATGATAGATAAGAACTCATGACACAAACTCTTTAATATTTTAAAATAATATATCATCTACATAAATTTGCATAATGATAATATAATTTCTTTGTTTCTTAATAAATAGGATGGCATATACTTTACGCATTTTAAATTTATTATCAATTAAATATGTGATCAACCAATCATCCTACGCACTAAGAGCCAATTTTAAAGTTTAAACCATAAAGAGCTTTTATTCATTTATAAACATGATATGGTTAATCAGAGCTCTCAAAAAATAAGGGTTGCTCCATAAAAATACCTTAATTGATATAAAAGAATACACATCTTTAATTCCATTTAAAATAGTTTAAAGTTCTTAACATGTAAAAACTTGGAGAAACCTAATAGCCAATCTTGTTAAGGTATCATGAGATTCTTTTTATTCTAACCCTATACTTGTGTGTACTCTTATTGTTTAAAGAAAAAAGGGTGGGATAGTAGTACAATGATAAAATAAAATGATATATAATCCTCATCAAAATATGGAGTTGAAAGGTCACCAAACTAATGTTAAGAAATCAAGGTATAATATTGCATTACAATGTTTATTTCAAAATATATATATATATATATATATATATATTTCAAACATTTAAAATAAAAAGAAATCAAGGTATACATCGGGGAGGCTGTCATCTGTAAGGAGCAAAGGGGGTTGAATCTCCATATGGGATTAGCCAAACATTATTCCATGCTTAAATTAGGATAAATAAAGAGTGTTGAAGATGGGGGGCATTTTTTGTGGGATTAATTAATGTAAATTCTTATGAATATTTAGTTTATTATTTACATAAGTGATCTAAAATTTTTGATGAAAAGATGAGAGATTTGGAGGGCTATGTTCAAAGGAATACCAAGACTGGTCTTGTTTGGGCTAGTTTAAGTTTATTTGCAAGTTCGCTTTAGGAAATGAGGGTTGAGTGAGGTAGATGGTTGAAAATGATGGTGGAGGATTAGATTAGGATGTGAATTTATGATCCGAAATAGTTGATATAGTTTTGTGAGGTTAGAGACCTTGTAGTGGTAGAGAGCAAGACTAGGTGCCAGAGAGCTTAAACTAGGCTAAGGGCTTTAAAAAGGGTTGGGTTGATCTTTTTTACGGCTTAAGTTGTAGATGGCTTATCTTGAAAGATGGATAAAGTGTAGGAGAAGATGATAAAAATATTTAGAACATAATTTGAGAAGAGCAACAATAAGAATAAATGATAACTAACTAATCTCAACAAGGTTGGTCAAGGTAGGCCACCAAGAACTAATTAAAAAAGAACAAATTCTTTCAAAATTTTATTGTCGTTCAAAAGTAGTAATTTATTACTACATAATAATATTATTTATTGAGTTATAATGACTATCATAATTAAAAAATAAGAGAGATTACTTTTTTTTTTCGCACGCCGGCAGATTTTTTTTTTGCGGGGGGGGGGGGGGGGGGGGGAGCCGGGGGGTTGGGTTGATCCACATCAACATTTAAGAGTCTCATTTGGAAAATATTATTATTTTATAAGCATTAGTCTAAGGCCAAAATTTTGAAAGCAGCTAATTTATCGTCGAATTTAGCAGAAGAAGCGTGGATGAGACGAAATTTAAATAAGAGCGAAATCGTCGTACTATAGCGCGCATTCAGAATGCGCGAGTTTGAGTGGCGCATTCAAAGAATGCGCCGAACCAAATGGTGCATTCTTTGAATGCGCCTACCGATCTAGCATGATTTCCGAATCATTTGCTTAGACCAAGAATTTGGAGCATATTTCCTAATCATTTGCTTAGACCGAGTATTTGGCCGAGAATTTTATGTAGCCATGATTTATGAGGTTCTTTTTACAAAATATTTTATGTTAGTATTTTGTTTTTTTTACACAAATTATTTTATGTAAGTAATAATTCATAATATATAAATTATTAGTATTTGTAAATAATTAAATTTTGAAATATTTATTAAATTATAATATATAATTTGTTGTACTTTATAATTAAAGTTAATGTAGGTATAGTTATAGATTTAATTTTGAATCAAAATTAAAATTATTGACTTGCAACCTGAAGAAGATGAGATTAACTAAATTTTAAAACATTTTTAATTTAACATTATATTTCATTTATTTTAAAGTAAAATGTAATAGTGACAATTATTTATTATAAGTATTGTTAATAGTTTAAATAACTAAAAATAAGAAAGTTAATAGTTTAAACGCCAATTTATGGAATACGCCATTTTTCGTAAAAAAAATTATTTGTGTAGATAAAAAATTTTATCTAACTAAAAGAGTAAATAAAATTGTAAATTTATTAATTTAAATTTATTTTTTTAAAAAATATAGTTATAGTATTAATTAAAAAATTTTAAAATATATTAAAAAACTTAAGAAAATAGTATTAATGATGAAAAAAATGTCAATAATTAACAAGTAACATAAAAAATTAATAAATAATAGAATTATTTAATTTTGTAGATTTTATTTATTTTTAAAAATCACTAAAAATTCCTTTGCTGAAATGTAATAAGACCGACATAAATATTTTTAAGATAAATAGCAGCGTAGCCATACATAGCAATACATACCCTTGTCATATATTCGCATTATGTCATATATTCCTAAGTACATATCGTACACGAGCTTGGAGTTGTGTTTGAGTTGGACAACATTTGAACTTAAACTCAAATTCTTGTTGAAGCTACTTTCAGTCTTGTCCATCTAAAAAATCTTTTTTCTTTTCATGTTCAGAACATTGCATCAGCATTTTATAGTACTCTAAAAGCCATTGATCATGTTTAGGGCACCAAGAATGGCATAGAATACAGTGATCTATATCAAGCATCAACCTTCCCATCCCCGGCTCAACTATACCCTCTTTGTCACAACCAAGTTCTCGAATACGACCCTTTAGAAAATTTAATGGTACGAGATGCCCCCCTAGTCGCAAAATCTATCTTGTAATAATTTTCAACCAACTTCTCGAAGTTTAATGCCAGACCTATATTGCCTTATTTTCATAACTTCATGATTTTCATGCCACAGGATGCAATCCTCGTCTTCCCCTCAAGTATGCATAACACATCAAAAAATTTCATTCGATGTTTCCTTTGCTTCTAGGATCTCATCTGTACAGTAAGTCAAACTTCCATGCAAATGGCTACTTCCTTCTTCAATCAGTTGCTGCGTCGGTCTGCTTCTTATTTTATCCATGACAAAAGAGTACATTTTTTTTACTAATGTAGTTGAAGTGGTAGATTTTGTAAAGCTCCAAGTAGTTGATCTTCCTTAGCAAGCGTATTCCCATGTAGCATGGAAAATAAGATGATGTTATATGACCAAAAAAAAGGGATCTTAAAAAAGTAAAATAAGGTAAACTATTACATATTGGATATTAAGTTATAGTTAAAGTTAGATAGTAATATAATAATATATGTAGTACTTTATTATTAAGTTTCAATCGTTACGTCAGAATACTATTATAATCTTTATTAATTAGTTGACGTCATATTATGAAATACAACAGAAATTTTAAAGTAAATGTTATATTAATTTAAATAGGTATTAGTTATAATATTTTCTATATTGTCTTACAGTATCAGTTTAGGTAAGTATTAAAATTGAGAGCAGCATAAAATATCCTTAAATTAATTAACATATTTTACAACATCTATCCATTATACATTCACATATACATGAAATTGAGAGTAGAATAAAGAAAATATATTATCATAACTCATCTACCGATGATACGGAAGAGCCTTACTACATGGAGTATATCTAACTGGGCCCTTTCTTCTTCGTCATTGTAACTATTGATCCTCAATAAATTCCTCTTCTTGCTCTAGAACTTCTGGTTGATGCTGCGTTGCCTCAGTGTGTTGTTGTAATGGTTGTCCTCCCATCAATAGTATATCTTGTTGCGAGGGGGAGATCGGCAACCCAACACTTGACATCCAGTCTAGTATTGCAATGGGAAAAAATGAATGCATTGTGGGTTATTGAGATGGTGTGCCATAGTACATTTCCTGTGCACCACTTTTTTGTGCACCGTATGGACTCTAATATTGCGTGGATGGTCCTGCCCTAGTCATGTCGTAGACGGTCGATGGAGTATGCATTGAAAGTCTAGGTGGTTCCCTCTCAGTACTATGATGATGGCGGCTTCCCGTGGATCTAGATGGAGCATCAGAGGTTGATCTTCTTGCTCCATGAACTCCATAAGAACCTGATGCTTGTTCCCTTGTTTGGCTTTTCTCCTCTGTTGTAGTGTTAAAAGTAGTGTAGTCCATGTAAACTGAACACTGAACTCTAGCAGAAAGCTCTATGACCTGGTCAACTGCTAACTGTAATGAACTCGCATTTTGTCCCTGCCCCCCGGCCAACGGCTCTAGAATAGCAGTTAAACGTATGTAGTAATCTGCCTATAAGATGTAATTTTTTTGTCAAATTCAAATTTATTAAACATCTAAAAAATTTGCCAAATAATGACATATACCACCAATCATTCTCCTGGAGAATGAGGCAAGAAAGTTTCTGGTGGCGCTGACTGTGGCTGTAATAGATAAATCGACACCCATGACCTATATCACCATTGGTATGTGCCTAACTCCCGATTACCAGTGCCTTCTGGTGGAGTTATTGAAACCACATATGCTCTCCTTTCTTCCCACATATGAATGTATTCTTGATATTGTACTGTCCAATCTAAATCTGCTCTGTCTTGTCCATCAATACTTCTGAAATTTGGTTTCATTAGTGAACATCAGTGAACTGAACTCCCCTGAATTATCTCATAACACGGTCAGGTAGATGCCACTCAGCATGCTTCTAGCTAATGAGTGGGACTCGAGCAAGCCAAATGTCCCTCCCCTCTTGACATTGGATAGGCAGAGCTACAAGAATCTCATCTGTGTATGGAGATATGCTCACCTAGCATCAACGATGTTAAATATTATTGGTGATGCTTGGTATTTAATAAATATATGAGGAGAGAAGACAAGAATTATGCCTTACCTAACTAACCCTTAAACCATCCAAATCATCATGATATGTCATCGTGTTTTCGGATGGGTGCTCACATATCCGATCTTCAGCCCACCTGTATATGACACAAATTAATATTATGAAATATCATATGAGTGTAATTTATTTCTATAATGATACATTTCTACCTGCACCCAAGAGATCTTCCGCCGAAATTATATACGTGTGGTACACATAGTGTGGGTCTCCCAACATATAATTGCTCCCAGGATCACACTTATAGTAATGCCACACATCCAGTAATGTAAGTACGTGTGGGCCTAGTTGAATTACATAGCTCTCTATATAGATGTGCAAGTACAGCACTGCCAATAGACATCCGTACAAAAAATTCCACGTCCATAAGCAAGGGCAACCACTGCAATGACACATGTGATCACGACGTGTCTGATATCAAAATACACCCAATCATGAAGAGGATGTAGGCCTAAACATGCTAAATAAATGGACCGGGGGCTAACTCTTCGTATAAATCCTTATAGAATGTCTATCGGAGCCATCATAGTGGGAGCATTGACTCGACATGCTCACTATCCATCCTGAATGTGGCGATGTCATTTTCATCACCAGGTGTATGGTATACGGTTTCCCTGCCTGGATGTGTACCAAGGAGCTCATCACAGCATTTTGGCCAGGATTCCCAATGATGGCCAACACCCACCACATTTGGCCCCACTATGGGAGGCCCATCAATTCTCAGACCAAGTATCACCTATATTTTCTGGAGCGTAATTGTCATCTCTCCGACCGTGAAATGAAAGGTGTTTGTCAGTAGACACCATCTCTCTACAAGTGTTGTTATCAGGTTATGATCCAGACATATAAATTATAGATGCCAGATGTTATTAAGCCCAATGTTTCTTAGAATATATATCATACGGGGGCACTCCACTGGCTAATCATGTGCCATTCGTAAATATGTTGAAGATACCAATAGAGAAGCCTATTGGAAAGGAAAAATTCATTAATAAAATAAAAATAATATTATGTGCACTTGATAAAATAACTATTTATACACGAGATAAGTTATAACCTGGTCGGGATCGTGAGCCATATGCGATGCTCCCAGAGATGCTATGCTGATCTGAGTTGGTTGAACGTCTTCCCCACTCCTCATGGGCGATTTGCCACCCACCACGTTGCCGCCTCATTCTATCATCCATATTTATATATGCAAAATTTATAAATATTTTATAAATTATTTCATGTTAACCTTTTGGCAGAATACACAATATATCAAAACATAACATGTTAACCTTTTGTCATCGACACGATATATCAATAACATCAAATTCTTGTAAAATTTTTTTTATATATCAATATAGGAGCTCGTTTAATATATATAAAAAAATTTATATTAAATTTTAAAACTCATAAGCAACATTCAAACAACTAGAAATATAGATTGAGAACCAAAATAAAATATACATGAATGTACAGATCATTAAGACATGCATAACTAACATAAAGAATATTTACATCACATTCAACTAAAAAAGAAGTACGAGCTCATTTAGAAGTTCTACAACCATAACAACTTCAGGATTTATTTAGCACGATGGGTATGCAAGCTTGGAGTTGGGTTTGGGTTGTGCAGCACCCAAATTTCTGTTGAAACTATTGCTGGACTCATTGCCAATCAGACGCATCGAGAAACTCCTTCCACTTTTTGCCAGCCAATAAATCAGATTCTCATGTCTTAATAAGTAATGCATCTGCCATAGAATCTCATTTTTTGTAGAGAATAAAGCGACATATATCAGCAGTTGGGTTGTCCGCAATCACCTCAACCGATTTATATTAACGCCTTCTTGTTTCAGCCTGTCTTACCTTTAGAAACTTTACCGATGCTATATGTCCTAACATTTGCATACCCTTACTTTGCACATATTACCAACCTTCTTTGTTCAAACCGTCTTCTTCCATGTAAGAGCGAAACGTCATAGCTATGCTGTGCCTCTCCCATAATATGTTGTCCTCCTTGTTAGACCAATAATGTATACAGCAATGATAGAACTCATTTAATCTGGCCTTCTCCTCTAACGCATCATCAGTGGTATATGCTAAACATTCCTTTAACCTACTGCTTCCCTCCATAATCAAGGCCTTCAAAGAAATTTTTTCTTTGTGATACATTGCACACGAATATAAAACAAGCTGAAGGAAATCTATAGAAGAAGTTTATAATGCAGGGAACCAGCTGCATACATCAATTTAGAGGCGATGTCCATCAATTATCATGATCAATTATGAGATGCTAAATACTAAATAAATAACACAGGGTGATTTAATAGCAAATAATATTTTTAGTTGATCAAATAAAACCTGATTTGATAATACATGGTGACTCGACAACACATGCTAAGTTGATAGTAGTTGTTGATTTCACAATATATCCAAATTTCATAGATAAAATTTTTATATAATTAAAGAGCATAACCAAGCCTTGTAGCACTATGATGAGCATTGCGCCTGCCAGAACAAGCACGCCTATATTTGTCGGCCATGTCTATGGATAACATAATCTAATTCAGTATGTTGAAATTTCAAAACTATTATAATCCATATAGTATTAGGTATAAAAATTTTATGTTATCTTTAATACCTGGATGATGCCAGATAATATGGACATGTAGCCCTATTGTGACCCTTATTTTTGTAATGTCCACAACTCTTGTTCAAGGTTGAGGGTACCTCATCATAGTATTACGAAATCTATTTGATATGGGTCTACGCACACACCTCCTAAAAGTCGGCGCAATCAAGGGGATGATTCCTTCTTGTTCACTGAATTTTGGCCAAATATTCTTTGGTGGGACAATATGGAATAATCTGAAGTACGTTGCCTTCTACGAGTTTAGGGTGAAGTATTTTGATACAAAGTTATTATGATTCCACCTCCTATATCAGACAACCGCTAGCACATGAATGCATGTTACATGATATAATTATGGTTTCATGCATGTACAAGTACAAGTGTCTGGTGTTAGTACCTCAACTTTATGTGGTCGACATGATGTATCCACAACTTCAAATTCTCTTCTATTTATAGTTATTGGTTCTGGGCATCTTCGTGCTTCACGCTTAGCTCGTTGTAACGTAGTCATTGTATGGGGAATAAATTCAGACTCCCCCACCTCTAGCCACTTCTTAACATCTATTGATCGCCTCATGAATAAGGAGATGAGGTTATAGTATATGGCCATAACCAAGCCTTGTATTGGAAGGCCATGAGCACGTTTAAGAACTCCATTAAAACATTCTGAGGCGTTTGTTGTCATAATGCTATATCGATATCCATTATCGAACAACAACGACCACTTACTAACATCACATTGTATCAACCACTCATATGCTTCTTACTTAGCTGTTCTAATGTGGTTCATCATTCGATTGAAGTATGACATATCCTCCGTAATCCCGGCTAAGTACATATTATTGCAAAGGCCTTCACTATCAGGAATAGCTTGCCGATATATAAATTTTTTGAAGTTCTCAGGCAAGTGCCGAAGACAATGTCTATGAACTGCATTAGGGATAATTTCTCAGTAACCTCTCCTAAGTCCTAGATGCTTATCATATATTATGCATAAATTAGGACACTCTGTAACTACTCCAATCAAATCATGTAGGTTTTGAAGGAACCACACCTAAGAATTATTAGTCTCTGATTTAACAACTGCAAAAGCCATCGGGAATAATCCACCATTCTCATCAATCCCTACAGATACAAGGAGTGTCCCATGATACTTTCTCAGGAGGAAAGTCCCATCTAGGCTAAGGACTAGCCAACATTCTTCCCACCCAAAAATTGATGGCCTAAATGCCCAGAATAGTGCCTTGAATCGTGAACTGCCAACTAGTTGAACATTGTACATAGTTCCTAGTTGGGATAGACGTATGACTTCCATAAAACATGGTAGAGATAGGTAGAAATCCTCATAGCTATCAAATATCACTTCAATTGCCTTTTTTCGAGCATCCCAAGCCTTCATGTATGAAATCTTCATTTCAAACTTTGACTCCATCATTATAATTATCTCCTTCGACTTCATATCAAGTTGTTGTATTATGATTGGCATGATGTGCTTACATATAAACTTAGAGGTGTTATTGTGATGCCCAACAGCCATTATCGATTAGGTGCATGTATGTGGAGGACCTGAAGTTGATACTTTCCAAAGCCCACCTAGTCGTTTACTTCGTGATGCACGTAATCACCATAGACATGGCCTATGCTAATTATTATGTTGGGTACAGATGATAGTGAGATGACTCTTGTTTGAAGTTGAATTAATGTATTAAATATTTTGTGTAATTGACCATCAATTAATTACAGCCTGAAGGTCTTCCTTACTATGAAAAATCTGACCTTCATACAATTTAGATGAAATATTTGCTTCTGTTGAGCTAACTATGTTTATGACTAGAGCATCACATTGATCATCACCACCCCATTGTTGGGTAGTTTGAATTGTTTCTGTGAACTCATTATTTGTGACCATCCTTTCTAATCTTGTTCGATTTTGTCTTGCATGTGCTTCAATAAATTCAATACCATTATTTTTATCGTTATCATAATTTCGTATTAATTCATTCATATCTATTTCAGGTTGATCACCACCATGTGATGAACAAATACTACCACTATCCATAGTTTTGTATGAATCTACTTCATCGTTATCCATCTAATATCCCTCCGACATTATATTTTCATTTTGTCATGTCGGTTGCATGTATGGGCCTGAGGCTTGGTAGTCTGCACATGTACTATAACTTGGTCTAACCCAACTTGGACGTTCACTCGCACTAGGACGGGATGGCACATATTGTTGTACAATGTTAGTCGATCCGACAAACTAAGGCAGCCATGAATATCATTCTGCACATTTATCGTATTTGCTCTTCCACCATATTACAAGTCAGGATTGGTTAAATTTAATTTTATTAAGGGGCATGAATTAATTAAAAATGTAATCACCAACATAATACATGGTCCTTAATACTCACATATGCACTTCAGTTGATGGACCACCAACATCGGCCTAATTTATTTCTTCAACCTCGACGTACAGAATAATAGTATGAGTCCTACTTTCCAGCAACATGAACTCACAAATCTCATCATTAGTGACATGTGTCGCATAGTAGCCACCATTATTATGAAAGCGACATGTTAGATTAACAGTGTTTGTTGTTGAATTTATCCTAAGTGCGCACATAATTTGTTGTTTTAGCATTGCAAGCGAGATGTCCTCATCGACGAGAAGTGACCGATTTAGTCCACCAATATATGTCGGTGTGAACTGGTCTCCAATACGCAGCTCTCTCCAAAAATATAGTATTAATCGTGACATATTACCATAAATACAGATTGTTGATGGTCACTGCCAAGAATGTAATATATTCTACTTCACCATTATTAAACATAGTGCTTGTAATGTAAAGATTATTGATGATCAATACCAAGAATATTAATCATTACATATTATTTACTTAAAAAAAAATTTATTATATTTTTTATTTGCACATGAGTCAACGCAATTTTTATATTTCCTAAAGCTTAATAAAGTTTGATATATATTATATTATCTCAATACTTTTACTAATATTTAATGTTAAAGTTTAATCTTTTATAATTAATTTTAAATTTTCATTATAATCAATATATTTCATAAACTTTAATATATTATTTTTGGTATTATTTTATTATTATTTAATGTTATTTTATGTTATATAATATTAATATTTGAAATTATAATATTATATATTATTCCAATATTATTATATATGTATAAATTTATTAACATTATAATATATTACATTAACATTAATATTAAATATTTTAAATTAATTTAATATTTTGTAAAATAAATCCTACTTTATATGAATTTTTTTAAAACAAATTAGGTTATTATAAGAATGTCATAAATAAATAAAATAAATTTTTTTAAAATATATAATTTGATGGTTTTTAATAATTAATTAATAAATCATTTTTTTAAAATTTATTTAATCTTCAGTAATTTTTTTCGTCACTATGAGAAGGCTTCATTTCTAATATATAAGTATTTAGTAATTATTATATATTAATTCTAATTGTCAATAATAGTATTACATTAAATTTATAACATTATTAAATTAAACTTTTTCATGAAAAACTATTTTATAAAATACTACATATTTTCAAAACAATTCTTAAAGACTCATTATTTACTCTTCAAAGATTTATTAATGTTCAATTATCAAACTTTTGTTATGTTATTAATACATATAAATAAATCAAATTAGATATATTGTGGTAATTCTTTTATAAAACTATTGTAATGAATATATTTCATATAGTTTAATATATTATACACATTTTAGTATTTAATTAATTTGCATGTTCTTTTTTGTAAGATAATATTAATATTTTAAAAGATTATTTGCATATTATTTATATTTCATTATATATAAATAAATTTAGGTCACAATAAATTACTTTAAATTAACGATAAAGTTAATAGTTAAAAATTAACATTAAAATACTTTCTAAAAACTATAAGTTTAGAGTTCAAAATATTATAAAATTTTTAAAATAATGTCAAATTTATAAATTTAAAAAAATATTTACTATAACTTCAAAGTTATTAGTTATAAAATATTTAAATAAAAAACTTTATAATCTTATGATTTAAATTTATTAATTGTAAAATTATTTATAAAAAAACTAACGAAACAAATTATGTTAATTGTTATTAACTTTGTTATTATTTATTATCTCTTATAATATTTTGGTATAATTTATTTGAATAATCATTTGTTTGTTTATTTAAGCCTAATTTAGTTGTGGCTAAAGTTAAGCAACCTAATGAGTTAAATTAAGTCATACTGTTGTAAGCTAAGAGGAGATCAAAAAAGAGCTTGGTTGCAATGAATTAAGTTCATATGATTAATATATATAATGTCATAATTTATAATTAGATAAGAGTTATCATAAATTAATGTTATTAAATTTTAACTAATTATAATTCTCATAAACTCTTTTAATATATCTAATTGCCATAATTTTAATATATTTGTTATAATTAATTTTTAAATTGTGTATACTTAAAGCCAATAGTTAGTAAATTTAGGGTTTAACTTTAATATAAATAATAAATTTTTTATAACTAAATGTTAACACTTATAAATTATTTAAATTAAAAAAAAATTATATACAAATTTTAAAATATTAAGAAAATAAATTATAACTTAAATTAATAGGTATAAATTATTCAAATTATATATTTTTTAATCTACTGATTTAATTTATTTTTTAAACAAAAGATTCACGACTTAATTAATTAAATAAAATATTTAATAATTCTTTTTTTTCTCTACATATTCTCTCAAATTATGAATTATTTAAGTTGATACTTATTTTTTTTCATAACATTTTCGGATAATTATTTTCTAAAATATTTACAATTTAAGATGAAAAATATTAATTTTTTTCAATATTTTGCTATAATTATTTTTCCGTTTAACTTATTAAAAATATTTTCTTGTATGTAAAATTTGTCCACCACTACAAAATCTATTTATGTCTTTCACATCCAAACTTGCTAATCAAACTTCCCAATATAATCTTCTTTGCTTTCACATTCCTTCACTTTTTCGTTCACAGATTTCCTCCCCTTTAAATATCTAACTAAATGACTAATAACATAATAATTTAGGCTTTAATTGGGACGTCTTTCTTACTACTACTTAAAAAAAATTTCTAGTACAAACACTAGTTTACCTAAACACAAATTAAAAAAAATAATTACAATTTGTCTGCTTGACCCAAAAAAAAATAAATACAATTTGTCTCTCAGTAAGGGCACATTGATTTCTTAAACTCTTAAATACAAATTAACCATATTTTACAATAAGAAAAAAATACAAACTAATTATTAAAAAAATTTAACACTTGCCAAAAAAAAAGTTTATCACATCTAAATAACCAACCAACAAAATCAAATTAGCAACATCAATCATATACAAAAATCTACATAAAATAAACCTAAAGAAAACATGTACCTAACAATTATGTTTCATGTTCTAATTGCTCCGTCAGATTAAACAAAACTCAAGAAAAAATTACTTAAAACTTATCACTATGTATTTAACATAAACTAAATGCTGCATAGTAAAATAAATAAGCTAAACAAGAACACTTACCTTATGAAACCTTTATTGAAATGTCTTCCTATATGTTAGTCTTAGAAAATGAGGCTTATAAAAATGGTTTAATTGCATTTAAACAAGAACACTTACCTTTATTGAAATGTCTTCCTATAGGTTAGTCTTAGAAAAAAAATTTCACCTTGTAGAATTAGAGCATAAGGCATTCTAATTAGTAAAAGAATTAAATTTCAATCTTAAGGCAGTGAAATAAAAAAGATTAATACAGTTGAATAAGATAGGATAATTTAAAAATGAGGCTTATAAAAATGCTAAGATTTATAAAGATAAAATAAAAAAAATTGTATGATTGTAAGCATCTTAAGAAAGAATTCATCCCTGAATAAGAGATTTTGGTCTTTAACTTTAGATTAAAATTATTTTCAAGAAAACTAATGTCTAGCTAGTCATGACCATTCACTGTTATCAAAGTATTTCCCTACGAAGTTGTTGAGATTTAGGATAATAAAAGTTTGCATGTCTTTAAAGTCAATTGTCCATAAATTAAAATCTTATTGAGGAGGGGACAAAGATTGTCTATGATATATCACTAATTTGACTCATCTTTAAAGAATAATTCACATAGTCTGGTTGAAGAATATAAACTTAATGGTGATGAGAGGCAACCTAATTTTAATATGCGTTTGAATTTTTTATATGTTGTATTATTTGTATTTGATCATAGTCTTTGATCACTGTTGCTATATTAATTTATTCTATCATTTACATTTAATTTAAATTTTCATTTATGCTTAACTGTTGAAAATTATTCTTTATGTAATGCTTGCACTTTGATAATTTATTTAGCCAAAATAAAAGTAGTAATAAAAATAATGTAAAATTAAGATAATAAAAAGATCCCCATTGATAATTTGAATGAAAAAAGTATAGTAATTCATAATTTAAAAATCTTAACAATTAACTAAGGAAGATCATTTAAGTTATTGACTTGACTTGAACTTAAATATTGTAAACTATTGCACTAACTACTGTATTTGAGAATAAATAATTGAGTTTAGGGAAAAGAAGTTTGTAGCTTAAATTATGAAGATTATAATAAACTTAAATATAAAATTAGTCATATTACTAAATCCTTATATGAATTCAATTAGGGTTATTGGAGGGGTGAAAACAAACTGATATTCAAAATCATTAATATATACTTCAAGTATGAAAAAAGTATAAATATTAAAAATTACAAGAAAGTGAAAACTAAAAAAAAGAAAAGAAAAGATTAGTACATTCAAAGATAGGTATCTGTTAAAGCTTAAGTCCAAAAAGCATCATAATCATTTACATAAAATAAGATAAGATAAGTGAACAAATATAAATGATAGTGCACTCATGAACTTTCAATTTAACTACAAGTATAACTAATCTCTAAATAATTAATTACTCATTTCTAAAATCAAAAGTCAATCTTACACATACACTAATAGTGGATAAGTTCAGTTCAAGCAATAATAAGGATAATTACTCTGGTTAATTATTAATTATTTCTCAAAGAAGCATTATAGTTTTGATCATTTTAAATTACTTCTAAACCATGTTGTATTATCTTATATTTGAGTAATTTTAAATCACTAATTTTTATTTGGGCTATTAAGTTAATTAATAGGTGATTACACTATTGCTTGAGGATAAGCAAGAGTTTAAACTGGGAAAAATTTGTTAAGTACAAATCATGTTCTTATTATTATATTTAAATTCAATAAAAATGTATTATTTTAATTATATTTTCACATGAAATGTAGGAAAAGATAAAAAAAATTCACAAGTGTTAAACTAGCACTACGGCGATCCAATTATCAGCGTCACAACATCTATAATGCCTCAGTGTCATATCAAGGAATTGCAATGTCGGCATCTACATAACACCATAGCATCAAAAATATGCATCGCAACACCTGAGTCTCAGAAATTTAAACACAGGAGTGCCGATCATCAGAATGATACAGTGCCATATTCCACATTTAAGCATCGCAACGCTCAACTTTTTTAACGCCATGGTGAAGCAGTTAAAAAAAGATAGAGCCGTGTTGATTCAACACTAAATACTCAAGTGCATGTGTCGATTAGATAATAAAGTGATATGAGAGAGTGTCAATTTGATGCAACCAAAAAAATACTACACTAAGATTGCAAACTAGAAGATAACTTTTCTTTCTTAAAACATAGACAAACATAAGCAAGATAACAATATTATTAAAACAAAGACACAGTACAATTTATAAAAACTTGAGAAGAAAGATACAAGTGGAATGGAAACAGTAGGTAGAAGTACGAGACGAATTTTTTAAAAGGTAGGGAGATAGAAGACAATAGCTCGCAAGCTATATAAACCTGTAGGTTTTTGTTCCAAACATTCTTCACAAAACCCATCTACTTTCTAGTAGCCAAAACAACCCTATATATAGGAAAAAAAGGTCCAAATGCCACATAAATATGCCACCCCAAGTAGCCAATAGAAGTCTCACTAGATAGCCCATTTAATGAGGAGTTAATGCACTTAATATATAAAAAATAAGGTGGAAATCGAACATTAGTAGCAAGAAAAAAGGGGGATAGCACCATGGGAAAAATAGCTAGCATAGGAAAATGAAATCTACATGGAGAACATCAATAGCCACCCAAAATCTGTATGGAGAATATTAACAACCATCAAAATGGGAATCAAAATGTTGCAACCAGCCATCATGGGAAGATATAGGCCAAGCCCATAAAGAAAAAATAGCCCAAAGATTAAATACCCATATAGCCAACAAGAAAGCAAGAAAACATTAAAAAAAAATCTAGCTTTGCCTACATCAATTCTCCGCATGTGAAAAAATCTCATCCCTTGATGAGATTGCCTCAGAACTTTCATAATGTTCTGATTGCTCCTTTTTTTATTTCCTAAATTAAAGTATCGTACTTCCTTTGAATCTTCTCTTTTTCTTGTTCAAAATTGGATTGAAGTAGACATTTCATATTTTCATAACGCTTTGCACATAAATACATTTGTCTTCGAATTTTGAGAAACTTGTTCTATAGTGGATTAGAAGAATATGCTTAAGGTGTAACCCATTTTGTTGTTGGAAATTTATCCTCATAAATCTAAGGCATAGTTGACTGACTTTCTTGTTTGCCTTCAACTTGTTATTTGTTTTAACTTTTCATTTTTTTTTTTTAAGAGAAAGAAACTAACACAACTACCTAAGTGCTCTGATACCAAATTAGTGCAACCAAAAAAATACTACACTAAGATTACAAACTAGAATGCAACTTTTTTTCCTTAAAATATAGACAAACAAAAGCAAGATAACAACATTATTAAAACAAAGACACATTACAACTTATAAAAACTTAAGAAGAAAGATACAAGTGGAATAAAAATTGTGGAGAGAAGAAGTAGGTAGAAGTACGAGATGAAATTTTTAGGAGATAAGGAGGTAGAAGACAATAGCTCGCAAGCTATATAGACCCAGGGGTTTTTATTCCAAACATTCTTTACAAAACCCATCTACTTTCCAGCAGCCAAAATAGCCCTATATATAGGGAAAAAAGATCCAAATGACACATAAATGTGCCACCCCAAGTAGCCATTAGAAGCCTCATAAGATAGCCCATTTAATGAGGAGTTAATGCACTTAGTATAAGATACTAGTATGGTGGAAATCGAACAGCCAGCAGTAGGAAAAAAGAGGTACAGCACCTGGGAAAAATAACCAGCATAGGAAAAATGAAATCTGCATGGAGAACATCAACAGCCATCCAAAATCTAGATGGAGAACATTAACAGCCAATAAAATGGGAATCCAAATATTGCAACCAGACATCATGGGAGATATAGGCCAAGCCCATTAAGGAAAAAATAACCCAAAGATTAAATACCCATATAGTTAACAAGGAAGCAAGAAAATATAAAAAAAAAATAGTTTTGCTAGATCACAATCCCACAATGAAGTATTTTGCTAACATGAAAGTAAACTAGTACTGCCTACTATAACTATAATGCTTATCCTACTATACAAAAATTAGGGTTTGATTTTGTCACTATAGTGAATTACAAAATAAATGATAAGATGCCAAATATTAAAAATATTTTGGACTAATGAATGTGAATTGTCTAAGTTTTCCTAATAAGACTCTCATTTGTTGATATGATCAGAGCATATGCATCCCTAAATTTATGTCGAGTTTGTTCGAATGTAAAGGGAGGTTTATGGCCTTCCTATAATGATTATTGATATATCATAAAAAAATTATCTTGATTGGGCATGAATCTCGAGGCAAAATCAAGTTGGAAACTTTTAAAATTAAATCTGGGACTATCTGAACTTTAGTTTCAGCAAACTTATAGTCGAATTGAATGTCTTGAAAAATGAACTTAAAGACACCAAATTTGACTCAATCCAAGCCCAAATGGGTTCAAATCAAAGACCAAAGTGCATTTGAAAAGTTCAAACCCTAAATTGAATGACTAAACAGTTTCTAAAAGTGAGATGCTTATAGTCAAATCGAGCAGTTCAATGACACAAATCCAATGAGCCCAAGATCTCTGAATTCTGATATCATTAAGGCACTCAAATACTCAATAAATAGTCTATAATCAAAGGGATCAACATCGGTCGTTCATTCAAACCATTCCCAATTTATCCTTGATCTCCCTTCTATTTATTGGTCGTTCCACTCCCAAAAAACTACAAATAAAATCCTCATTCTTCATTAAGAGGGCAGGATCATGGGAGGAAGCAAGGAAGAGACGAAAGAGAAGGAAGAGAGAGAGACTAGAGCTCTATTGCCACCAAACTCCTCCTCGACCATCGTTGGACCATCGACCGTCGTTAGACTATTTCTACACTTCCGCTGGGCCATTGACTAAGGTTGGACTTCCACCCCGCCACACCCTGATGTCAAAATGCCAGCCATCGACTGTCTCCAGACTTACTCCCAGTCACCGATTATCGTTGGACCCCCCCCCCACCCAACAACTATCGCTTGCCGACTACAATCCTTCTGACTTCCATCGTTAGACGACGGTCTTTCTGACCACTGTTGCCTGCCGATTACGGTCCTTCCGACCTCCGTTACCAAACAATTGTCTTTCTGACCATTATTTCCTATCGACTACGATCCTTCTGACCTCCATTGCCAAACAACGCTTTTTTTACCATTGTAGCCCACTAAATACGGTCCTTCCAACCTCTGTCTCCAGAATACTATCCTTCCGACCTCCATCGCCTGACAATGATCTTTCTGACCTCCATCGCCCCCTGTATATGTTCCTTCCGACCTCTGTTGCTAGTCTACGGTCTTTTAAACCTCTGCCACCCACCGACTATGATCCTTCCAACCACCATCACTCGACTACTATCTTTCTAACCTCCGTCGCCTACTTAGTATGGTCCTATTGACTAAATAAATATATTAATAATAATTCTTCCAATTACCACCATGTAATGCACTCTATATGATGTATATTTGCTACATCAAACCAAGGCCTTCCACCAAGGAAGGGCCTAATTTATAATTGACTGCAAACACTAGTGGATTCATTCAACTGGGTTAGGCCCCATAGTTTTTCCCTCTTTTCAGAGGTTTTCATGTAAAAACTCTGGTGTTTCTTATAAATACTATGTCTTTTTATCTTATATGATTGTGTGATGCATCTTCGTACAAAGGTAAGATGTAAAACTATATAATTCTTGATAACCATGAATATTCTAAGATGCAATAGTTGGCACCATCTGGGAACATCATTCCTGACTAGGGGAAAACTATTGCTCCAATCATGAAAGATCATTCATGTGAATATCCTACAATCATCTATTGTTGCATCAATTTTATGAGAATCAAATATGGACTACGGGGAAACCTTGACTGCAACCATGGTCAAGAAGATTCCTCCAACACTTCCAACATCCAAGATGATATCTTGGAAAATTATTTTTTATAATGCTTCTAGTAAATATAAGGATGCTTCCAATAAATTATAATCTTTATGCAGTCCCTAGCTAGACTTCTACTCCTTGGGCAAGATCTTAATCTTGACCTTAAAAGGCAGTAACAATCTAAAGATAGACCATTCTTCACCTTTGATTTGGAATACACGTGACTTTCACCCCCTTCCAATCAAGGTATAATCAATCCCAGGAGGATTTAATTTGACCTATTTCATACAAGTTAATGTCATTAGCAATCTTATGACATACAACCTCGGATAGGTCAAACTCCCTAAGAGGATGTCAATCAAATTATAAAATTCTTAATTCGAGAAATACATAATCTTTATTATGTCTCAATCACTAGATGACCAATCCCAAGGGTATTCAATTTGACCTCTTTCATATAGATTAATATTATTGAGCAACGCTCTGACAAACAACCTTGGATAGGTCATACATTCTTCGTGGATTCTCTCGACCTCTTCCATACAAGTTAACGTCATCGAGTAATGCTCTGACATACAACCTCGGATAGGTCAAACATCCTAGAAGGATGTTAATCAAATCATAAAATTCTTAATTCAAGAAATACACAATCTTTATTATATCTCAATCACTGGATGATCATTCCCAAGGGATTTGATTCGACCACTTTTATATAAGTTAACGTCATAGAGTAATGCTCTGACATACAATCTCGGATAGGTTAAACATCCTAGGAGGATGTTAATCAAATTATAAAATCCTTAATTCATGAAATACACAATCTTTATTATGTCTCAATCTTTGGATGATCAACTCTTGGAGGATTTGATCTGACCTCTTTCACATAGATTAATATCATCGAACAACGCTCTAACAAATAACTTCAGATAGATCATACATCCTTGGTGGATTCTCTCAACCTCTTTCACACAAGTTAACATCATCAAAAAACACTCTGACAAATAACCTTGGATAGGTCATATATCCTTAAAGGGTTCTTTTGACCTCTTTCATACAGGTAAACATCATCGATCAATGCTCTAAAAAATAACCTTGGATAGGTCAAATATCCTTTATGGATTTCTCTCAATCTATTAACATTATTGAGTAATGCTCTGACAACTAACCCCAAAAAAGGCTCACATATGAGGTAGCCTCAAAGGAAAGCTAGTAGTGGACAAGATCCTCACTAAAAAAACTCCGTGAGAGCAAATGATTGACAGGGTTATCACTTATTCAAAAATCTTATAAGACTAAAAAGCCTCAAAAGGTATAGTTATACAAAGACTTAGTAGGTAAAAAAGTCTCAAAAGGTATAAGTATACAAAGATTTTAGTAAAATAAAAAGCCTTAAAAAGTACGATGGGGTAATATATCAAAGCATATCTCAAATATGCATAATGACTTAGTTTTTTTTGGAGGATAAGTTTATTTCAAATTAAAAATAAGCATCTAGCTCATGTAAATTCATATGCAATGTCATTGGATTTATACAGTAAAATTTTATATCAAGCTCATGTGTACTTTAATTTTCATAAGAAGCTGAAATTAAAATTACATCAACATCATCTATACAAGTTAATGTTATCAAGTAACAAATAACTTTAAAAAAGTCAAATATCCTTGGCAGTTTCTATTGACATCTTTTCTATTACATATTAAAGCATCTCCTACAACTTCTTCAAATAAAGAGTATAACCTGATCATCATTAAGCCTCCACTCAATTTACACTGTTAGTATGTCTCTAAACTACTGATAGGGCATACTACTTCGACCCCTTCTATCAGGGATATTTGATGTCCGCCCTTGTCGGTATGGACAATATTGCCCTTAGTAAAATGCAACTTGACCACTGCTATCATCAGCCCTTTGCTTGATGTACACCATTGATCCTTCACTTTATATCAGTCATTATCGGCTTCTCGTTCAACTATTATTAGCAGCACACCATCTAACTAGCTCCTTCATCTCTCCACCCGACCATCGATCGACATCGGACATTTACTCAATCGTCGATCACCTACAGACTTTCGCTTAAATATCATCAAAATGCTCCCCATCTACTAACAATTACTGGTTCTCCTCCTGTGTACTATTATCGCCAGATCTTTTCAAATCATCCACGCATACAAGAGGTAGTTGATCTTTATTTGTCAAGGGCAGTTTATTAAGAGAGTAAACTCTCATCGTAACTTCTTTTACATAAAAGAGGGGCACCAAAGTTTGATAGGGGATGCCACCTATCTTAGACAGTGGAATGCTTCTAATGTAAGAAGAAAATCAGAGGAGAAAGAAAATGAAAGGAGGAGAATGTTTCTTCTAGACTAAAGAAAGACGCTGAATTTAGATAGGAGATGCTGCCTATCAAAAATAATAAAAAGTCTCTAAAGTAAAAAAGGAAAATGGGGAAGAAAGGAATGTTGAAAACTCTAACTTCTACACAAAAGAGGAGCACTTATACTTGATAGGGGATGCCACCTATTCAAGATAGTGGAAGGCCTCAACTATAAGAAAATTCGAGGAAGGGGGAAGGAGGAGAAGTGCAAATTCTCCCATATCCTAAGAGGGCTATTTATAGGTAAAAAAGGAGGGGGAATGTTTTGCATGAATAAGAATATTCTAAAAATATTCAAAAAATATTCCAGAATAAGAATATTCTGAGAATATTCAAAGAATACTCCTATAAATATTCTTAAAAAAAAAAAAGAAAAAGAAATATCTATATAAAAAAGAGAGAAAAAGAAAAAAAATATCTCTCTCTCTTAAAAAAAAGAGAGTTTTCTAAAAAAAGAAAAAAAAAATTTCTCTCAAGAAAAATTTTAAAAAAATCTCTATCTAAAAGAAAAGACTTGTGTGTCCCACCAAAAAAAAACTTAATGGCAACCGGTTATAACCGGCTGCAACTGGCAAAGCCATGCGCCCCAAAGGGTGCGTCTTTTCAGCCGCGCAACAGTGGAACAAAAAGATCCATTAAAGCCCAGCCCAATATTTCTTTATTAGTACAACCTATACCTTTTCAGTTTGCTAACAGGCTTGTTCGGTATAAGTCTAGCCCTCCCAAGAAAGCAAATTCTAGTCAGACTTTAGTTTGACAAGTTGGCATTTTTTATGCTTATTTTGTTATTAAAACAAAAACAAATTGTGACTAAATTTAGTAATTTACTACTCCTAATTAAAAAATAATAATAGAAATGTATCGATATTTAGAAATTTGCTAAACAATTTCCATGTATTACCTCAAAATATGTTTGGACATTTTTACTGAAATTTCTCAGAATAAAAATTTCAGTAGAAATAAGTGGAATTTATTATAGATCAAAAGTTAAAAATATATTTCATGTATCTTAAAACAAATTTGATAATTATAAAATTTATTTCATTTTTTAATTAAGATATAAAAATTACACATGTGAATATTTAAAACAATCTTGCTTGGACTGCATATGGTCTTTAAATCAACCACTTTAAAATAATAAAAATCATTGAGATAATAATTATTGGAGAACAAAATTATATCGATTCGGGCTCGATTTTCAGCCCGGACAGTTCAATGTGGATGTTTTCAGAGTCATTGGGATCATTTTTTGACATTTCAGACTCAATTTTGATACTTTTGAAGCTATTCGGGAACTACACGCCCAAGATCAGATTATTCTGAACTTTCAAATCACGTAAATTTTTTTTTCAAAAGCTGTTATACATATTTTCGGACTTCTAGAGCTTCAATGTCCAAAAATACGGGGCAACTGATATATCGTCAAAAAATTATCTTGATCGGGCACGAATCTCGATGCAAAATCAAGCTGGAAACTTTCAAAATTATATATGGGATCATCCAAACTTTAGTTTAAGCAAACTTATAGTCTAACTGAACGTCTCAAAATGACGAACTTAACGGCACCAAATTTGACTCAATCCGAGTCCAAATGGGTTCAAATCAAAGACCCAAATACATTTGAAAAGTTCAAACCATAAATTGAACGACTAAATAGTTTCCAAACGTGACATAATTATAGTAGAACATCTCTATGAGACGAATCCAACGAGCTCGAGATCATAGAATTCTAATATCATTAAGGCTCTCAAATATTCAATAAATTATCCATGATCAAAGGGATCAACATCGGCCGTCCATTCAAACCACTCATAACTTACCCTTGATCTCCCTCCTATTTACTGGCCATGCCACTTCTAGAAAATTATAAATAGAACCCTCATTCTTCATTGAGGGGGAGGATTAGGGGAGGATCAAGGGAGGAAGTAAGGAAGGCAAGGAAGAGACAAAAGAGAGAGAGATATTAAAGCTCTCTTGCTAGCAAACTCCTTCTCGACCACCGCCGGACCACCGACCGTCGTTGGATTATCACCGGACTTCCGTTCGGCCACCGACTATCGCCAGACTTTCGCCCGGCCACTGACTAACATCAGACTTCAGCCCAACCACCAATTGACGTAAGACTTCCGTCGACCATCGATTATCGCCAGACTTACTCCCGACCACCAATGATCGTTGGACACTCTATATGATGTATATTTGCTACATCAAATCAAGGCCTTCCCCCAAGGAAGGGCCTCATTTGTAATCGATTGCAAACATTAGTGGATTCATTTAATTGAGCTAGACCCTGTGATTTTTCCCCCTTTTTAAGGGTTTCCACATAAAAACTCTGGTGTCCCTTATGAACGCTGCATCTTTTTATCTTATTTGATTGTGTGTTGATCTTCGTACAAAGCTAAGACGTTAAACTATATAATTTTCTATCATCGCGAATATTCCAGGATGCAACAATTATATCTCCATAAAACCTAGAAGGTTAAACATCATATGTCTGGCATACAAATATTCTATTTCAATAGTCCTATTTTTAAATATTTTTCCGTCGATGAAATATATCATACTCATTTTTAACTACACACATAATCATTGTATGCATTAAATTAAGTAGAGAGATATTGAAAACATCCATTATGCATGTTAAAGTACAAGAGCCTACATTAGTACTAACACTGAGATCACACTATTAGTCCAAAACTAAAAAATTAACCAGATATTATAAAGAAAGAAAGCAAACAAATTTCCATTCTTTACATAAAAGAAGATACAAGAGGAAAAGTAAAGATAAATATACTTTATACACTCCTTTCTTCTTCAAATATAGGATTGCTCACGACAAGCTAGGCTGAAATCTTCAAAGAAAGTACATTGCTCTTCCCTAGCCTCCCTGAGACTTGACTCTAAGGGGGCACCAAAGAAAAATACAACACAAGACTGAAAGATAATAGAAAATGACAAAACTCTAATAAACCCCCACTCAAATGAACTGAAAAACTATTTCTATTAGCACAGAAATAGACTCAGGCATTGCGGTGCTCGTCATGGTTGCGCCATGGTGTTTTAAAATGAACTAGCATCTCAACGTTGCTAATTTGCTCCTTTACAGCGTTGTGCTAACTCTATGTGTCTATTGGCTGAACTGGTGCGTTGCTTGGCTGATTCGACGGAACTCCATCTTCCATCAACTGCTACACTACGACACTACAACGTTGTAAAAGTTGAGCGCTATGGCACTTGAATGTGCAATACGCTTTGGCATTGTAATGCTCGGCAATTTGGTGCTCAAATTTTCGAGATTCAGGTGTTGCGACACAAATTTATGGTGTTGCGACACTATGAAGCACTGCGATGTTGACATTGGCTCCGTCGATGCACTGAATTAATTGTCATTTTTCTAGAAAGTTTGACGTTGTGATTTCCTGATCTAACGTGAAGGCATTGTAGACGTACAATGCTAGTAGTTTGAGCACTATGGTGCTGGTTCAACATTTGTGAATTTTTTTTCCTTTTTCTGAGTATTTCCTACACATCTACTAAAAAAATATTTTTACTGATATTTAAGATAATAAAATATTACAAAATTTATACTTAACAATATTGCAATATTATTCAACTCATTATATCTTGAGTGGTTCTATACTTTTTTTAATTTAAATGCCAATACTTTTTTAATTTAAATGTCAAAATAACAATATACTATAGGAAAAATTCAATCTCAAAGTTTTGATAATAAATTTTAAAGATCTAATCAATTATTATAATTAGCACTTCTCCAACATCTTATCCATAGAAAAGCGTTTAAAGATAGTACCATATGGCATATGTGGAGGTTGTTACAATGAAAAGAGCGCATTCCCTCTCGGCTTTTTTCTCTTCTCCTTAATCTTCTATTTTTAAATCCACTTGCATGCGTAAGTTGAACAGTAAGAAAGCAACATCTACAGCAGTCTCCAATAGAAAGATATTTAGGAAGATATTTTTGAGGTATTTTATAAATGAGCAGATTAGAATTAGCAAAAAATTATATTTATTAAAAATTAAAAAAGTAGGAAATTCCTCAAATGAAATAACAAATTCAGAATGCGTCAAAAAAAATAGTGCATTTGAACTTATAATTTCATTTCGCACATTTAACTCAAAGAGAGAGAGAAAGTCAGCTACAGAACGCTGGGGAGAGAGAAACAACAAGAAAGAGAGAGAGAGAGGGAAAGAAGGCACGAGACAAAAAAATGTGTTTTTTGCTTTTTTAATAATTTTAAGAGAAAACTTTAAATAAAATTTTATAAAATTAAAATAATATAGTTATAAATACATAACAAATATCAAAATTAAATTTATTTAAATTTTTTTCTTTAGGATTTAAATTAAATTAAATTAAATTAAATTAAAATTAAATTCAAAGAAAAAACATAAAAAAACTTAAATTTGATATTTATTATATAAATTTATATGCATTTTTAGTGGGCAACTATCAATGCCTAGCAAATATCAAAATTAAATTTTATTTAAAATTTTTTATAGAATTATAAAAATAAAAAGCTGGCAAAAAATATCTATAAAAAAATTCAATTGGCCACTAAAATGCATAAAAATATATAATAAATGTCAAAATTAATTTTTTTATAATTTTTCTTTTAATTTAAAATTTAATTTAATTTAATTTAAATGCTAAAGAAAGATCTTAAATAAAATTAATTTTAATATTTATTATGTACTTATAAATATTTTATTTTACTTTTTTCTTTAAAGTTATTTAAAAAAAATATTTTTTCTCTCTCTGGCCCTCTTTCCTGCCGTTTCTCTCTCCCCAGTCTCTCTCTCTTAGAGTTAAATGCGTCAAATAAAATGACTCATTCAAAATAAACTATTTCTTTTGATGTATTCTGAATCCACTATTTTGTTCGGCGAATTTTACTCTTAAAATTTTATAATAAGCACGTTCCTTTTTCTAATTCTATGATTAATTTGTGATATCTTTAGGTTATAAAAGTAGACGCATTGGGTATGAGAGAGTAGAAATTTTGAATTAATTGGGTCTTATCTTGCTCTATTTATTAGTTGTTATAAGAAAATGAATGAATGTAAATTTATTAATGGGCTGAAAATTTTAATTTATTGTCAACTCATTTATTATTAAGTAAAATGGGAGTCAAATAAAAAAAAGGAGAAAACAAACCATTGGTTGCATTAAAAGCTTTGGATTTGTAGGCCAACTTGTTTGAGGAAATTTTCGAATTTTCAAATTTTTTTAATCATTTAAATGGTGTAAACTTAGAAGCTCGTAATACATAAGTAACAATTAATTTATTTTTATTTTCATATTTAACACCTAAAGTTTATATTTACTCAATTAATATCCTCCATTAACTTCCCCTCCTAAAGTGTCAAAATATGGAGAGATTATTCTATGCGGATGGTCCGGAGGCGCATCAGGATGCTCTACATCACCCAGTTCATAGCACCAATACACAACCAAAAAGTAACGTAACGCATCCTGATTCGTCTCCGAACGACGTCGATGACCGCACATAATAATTTCACCAAAACATTCTCGCAAAGTTCATAGTCTATCTCTAGCACCTGCTATCAATGAGAAATTATTCTATGTGGACGCCGAATGCAATTCACTTTTCGGAGACCAAACAGAATGCGCCACGTCAGCAGTACCGAGCACGGTAATGAGGGGTACTGAGCCGCGGTATCGAGCAGTACTGAACTGGGTACCGAGCAAAAGATGATATGGTACATTCTTATTGGTCTTCGGACGACATTAAATATCCGCACGGAATAATTTCTCGCTATCAACACCCGACTTTTTTCCCAGTTTCTTCACCCCCATATGCAGGAAAAATTATTCTGTCTGGACAGTGGTACCGATCGGTACCGAGCGGTACTGTTGTCAGTACCGAGTGGTACCGAACTCAATACCGAGCTCGATACCCCGCGCCTAATGATGTGACATTTTTTTATTGGTCTCTGAACACAATAATCTCTCCATCTGCAGGCCCGCCTACCTAAAATTGTTGATGCACACGTCAGCACAGGTACAGCTGCACAGGTGACGGCTAGCGCTGCTCTCCAACCACCGAGCACTTGCACTTTTGCCGTCTATTTTCCTCCGCGGGCCCAGGCGTGTCGGCCCACCAAAACATGCGCCAACCGGGTCGCGACTCCGACCCGATCCCATCGCGTGCCTGCTCACGATAGTCGAGCCTAGAAGAGTAAATGAAGTAAAATGATTATAGTCTCATGTGAAGCTGTAAATAAACGAATTGGGAGTTGGACAAATAACTTAAGGTTCGGTTCAAAAAAAAATCATCCATTATTATTTAATTAAGTAATTAAATAAGGTTGAATATTTTCTTAAATATATGATACTTTAATAAATAAGTTTTGAACAACTATTTATTTGACTCGTTTATGTTCATGAATAAAGTTGTTCGAAGCTCGTGAACATGCTCCATATGAAGCTCGCTAGAAAGCTCGATTCTTGTTTGATCGAAAGGTTAATAAATCTAATATAAATATTTATATTTTTATAATTTAATAATATAATAATAATTATTTAATAAATTATAAAGTTAATTAAATATTATAATATATATTAACATAAATACATCATAAAAGAGAGGTGTTCTTAGATTTCAAGATAGAGATTCTTCCTACATAAGTTGCCCTATGGAGGATGAATAGAGGAAGTTGGAAGATGTATATTTGTTTCTTGATGTATTCAATCAAGCTACTAAATTGATTTTGGGTATTTAATTTAAAATATGAGTTCTCTAATTCGTTTCTTTGAAATTAACTTAAGAAGATATTAATTAATTCTTTGAAATTGTTTAGGTTCTGATTGCCCTACCTCTAACCTATTTATGTCCGAGTTTTTGGAAATTAAGAAGATGTTAGATGACAATTGTCTGACTGGGCACACTCACATAAGAGTGATGGCTATGTATACTCATATTAATCTCATTAGATGCAATTATGGACCCAAGAAATAAAATGAGAATGATACACTTCCCCTTCAATTCTATGTATACTGAAGACATAGCACAAATGCACATTAATGACGTGCGTGAGAGTTTGTATGAACTTTATTATGAATATGTAGAGGATTACTAAAGCACTAATGATGATAAAGTTCCATGTGAAGTAGAATCAAGTTGTGGTTCCTAATTTCTTCTACTGTGAGAGAATAATCAATATATGGAAAGAAGAAATATAGAACTTACATTAGAACAGATTATACTACTAACATAACTAAGTTTGAGCTAGACGTGTACTTGAATGGCAGTGTTTTTATTGAGGAGGAGCATACAATAGTTCAATTTAACTAGTTGGAATGGTGGAAGATAAATTGCTTAAAATATCATATCCTATCGAGGATGGCTTGCGATATTATCTCTATTCCAATAAGAACTGTGTCCTTAGAAGCCACATTTAGTGCCAGTAAAGAGTGATTGATCAATACAGATCATCTCATAGGACAAACACAATACAACATTTAATTTGTGGGAGTGATTGGCATCATAATTTATATGGGATAAAAAAACAAATGTAAGCTTTATAATTTTAACCATTTTAAGGTTTTTAGTGTAAGGGCAAAATACTCATTTAGCGTATGTTATTTTGTAGTGCAAGAAAGAAATGAAGGAGATCTCACTGATTTGAAGATTGTGATTAGTGTTTTTCTTGATGTTATTTTGGACTTATTTTTGTAGTGTTAAGGACTTATTACTCATAGCTTCTTGATGGATAAGTAGTAAAACTACTTGTTTTAATATTTGTATGTTGTTCTTCTTTGTTTTATGATCTTAGATCGTTGTGGAAGCCTACGGTTTGATTTGGGTTTGCATTTGATGTTGTCACTATCTTTTTTTGCTCATTGTCTTTACCATTATGCAAGGTAAAAATGCAAAAATAATGCAATTGTAAGTTCATGTTAGGTGACGTCTAAGTTTCTATTCTAAATCTAGTAGTTGTCTTGATTTATGCATATCCAAGGTAAGGCTATCCTTATAT
The DNA here is from genome assembly GCA_019925795.1 of Dendrobium chrysotoxum. Lineage (NCBI taxonomy): Eukaryota > Viridiplantae > Streptophyta > Magnoliopsida > Asparagales > Orchidaceae > Dendrobium > Dendrobium chrysotoxum. Next base: position 13,569,374 of record CM034298.1, on the reverse strand, counting down.
ATGATAAAAATGGATCTTAATTTGTATAGTGCTAGCGTATTTGGAGTCTCAACTAAATCGATGTAGTTTTGTTTTGATTCAAATAGTCATAGCGTGCCTATCATTCTATTACTTATGCAGAATAAGATTGTATACTCAAGGAGTTCAGAGAGCAACTGAACAAGGGCATTATACCAGAAGATATTGAAGTTGACTGTTTAGCTATTCTTATAAAGATAAAATTAGTTTTATTTTCATAAAATTTGAAAAGACTGTGTGTTAATTTCTTTGATTGTTATAGACAGTCTAGTAAGCAATGTTTAGTGAATTATCTATTTGAGTAGGAACATTTTCGAGATCACTTCAAGAATTATAAGTAATGTAGGAGCTTCATGTAGGAGGAGTGATGCTCTTAAAGCCATTCAACATAATAAAATAATTTTTTTATCACAAGACGTACAAAGAAAAGATCAAAATATCATGAATATAATGAAATTACTGCAAGACTCCAAGTAACTATTACAACTGATGAGGGAAAAAGGATGAGATTCTGTAGTTGATGAAGTATCATGTTTTACAATATTTTTAAAGTTGATGTTCCTAGTTTGAATTCCACATTCAAAACTCGCCAATAATCAGTACAAAGAAATGAGGAAATAACAAATTTGCATTTTTATCGTGTGGATTTTTTTTACATTGTTGTTGATATATAACTTTAAAAGCTAAATAATCGATTCTCTAAAACTACTATTGAGTTGTTTCTTTGTATTTTGTATCTAAATCCAAGTAATTCATTTTATGCTTATGTTAAAGGGAAATTAACTCAACTTGTAGAGTTATATTCAGCAGATTTTCTACAGTTGAATTTGTGGCTCTTGAATACAAACTATCCATATACATTCTTGATATCCCTACAAACAAGAGTTCTCATTTTTGTGTAGCATTATTGATCTTGCAAAATAAATTATTAAGGTTAAGAAAGATAATATGTATCCCCTATTTTACAGGCTTATTGACTTGGTATTAACTTTGCCAGTTACCATTACTATAATGGAGAAAACATTTTCTACAATGAATATTGTTAAACATTGATTACAAAGTAAAATAGATGATGACTGGCTCAGCAATTGTCTAGTATCATATATTGAGAAGAAATATTCAACAACATCAAAAAATACATAATAGAATGCAAAATTTGTAATTTTTTTATTTATCAATTATAATGTGATATAAGAATTTGTTTTGAATTTTATCTTATATATATATTTTTATTTTTTATAAATTTAACCATCTTAAAGATTAAAGCTAATTCCACCCTTAGAAGCAACATTGTTGCTATTTGACTTGCCATAATACAAATGTTTTATGTTAAAGTATTACATTATTTTTATCCACAGTTATATGTCCTGCTTACAAATTTCTTGCCATTTTCTTTTGCTAAGGATAAATGAACTGATAAAAAATCTAATGTGTTTGATTATGCTTACGGATTTCTTGACATTTTCTTTTAAATTTATTTCGTTTAATATTTTTGCTCAACTATATTTGTAGAATTACTTCTTAAGAAAATGTTGGTCATTTTTTACATCATCTTTCATTTTTTTTCTAAAGTAAGATTGTTTATTATCATAAATTTAATTTGTTCAAAATATTCATGAACAAGCTTTCTTATAAGAAGAATTAGAGTTCATTTGTTTGTGAATGAACTCGTTTGGTAGTTCGTGCTTGTTTGATAGTTCAAAACCCTTTGCTTGATATGTTCGCAAACAATCTCGTTTGGTAACTAAAAGACAATCACTATATATATTAGTGCACATGCGCCCTTGGTAATTCGAATAATCGCTAGAAATGTTCGTGAAGTTATTTGTTAGTAGACTCAATAAAGCTCCTTCATTAAGCTAATGGACATTTAGAACTAGATATTGTTTATAGTTTTAAAAGGCTCGTTTATTTAAAGCTCAATAAACATGAAATGAACCAAACATAAATTAAACATGAACATCCAACAACTTAAATGAACCAAGTTTGAACACGAATAGGAAAGATCGAATCGAGCTCGAACGACCATGAACATACTAATAATAAGCGAACACAAACATGAAGAAGCACATACACAACATGACTCGGTTCATTTACAACCATAATCATATGCATCACTAATTTTATCTTAAATTTAAGAAAAAAAACTAAAAAAAAAATCTTAAATTTAAGAGCTTTGAAACCTATCGACTATCGTCATGTCTTTTTATATTAGAATATCATAATGCAAATTTTTTTCATTTATATATTTTATCTAATTACTTAAATTCTAATATATTTTAAATAAAATTATCTTAAATTCTACTAAGTAGCCAAAAAAATCACCCACAAGCCGATTATCAAATTAACTCATGCGCCAACTCATATAACTATTTCTAATTCAAATCATTGCATGCCAAAATAATCGACAATCGAGAAACAGAGAGTTTAACATCTTGTTTTTATATGAAGATATAACACTCACACAAATAAAAAAAGAGTGCAATAATTATAAGAGACATCACATATTTTATGGAAAAAATTCAAAAAAGGAAACGACAAAGAAGCTTGACCTAATTAAAATAATTCTACTATTATTTATCATTGATTATAAATGATGCCCTTCATCACATAATAATAATAATAATAATAATAATAGAAATTAAGTGATACAAAATCATTGAGTTAAAAGCAACCAAAATATTTTTTAATATTTTATTTAAATTTTAAAAATTTTAATAGATTTTAAATAAAAATATCTTAAAATTTTCTTGCTAGTCAAATAAATTCGACCACAAGCCATTTGTGCAGCTGTCCTTACGGACTGACGATTCAGCTAGTCGTGCGTGGTAAGAAAAAAAATATTTAAAAGAAGCTTGCTGGCACTTTCCTGATTGATTGAAGAAGAGGGCGAAACTGGTTCGATAAATTCATCGAAGATGAAGAGGGTGAAACTGGTTCGATACCGAAGACGGTGAAAGGAGGGCGTCTGGCGAGGAAGACTTGCAATCGGAGCTGCTTTCTCGACTGACTTCAGATCTCTCTTTCCTGTTCTTTCGGAGAAAGGGGGACATCATTGTCTCTCTCACTTGTGCATGGCCTGGCCGCTGGGAATAGGTATAGGTAGCTATAGGAGTTGATTGGTGGGTGTGGCTAGCCCATGGATTTGTAGATGAGAAGGGGGATGGAGGGCGGCGGCCGATTGGAGGGTGGAGATGCTGGTGGCCGTCGCTTTTCCCTGGACCGTAGCAAGTTCAGAGTGCTTCTCTGCGACAAGGATCCTAAGAGCTCCCAAGAGGTTCTTCGGCTTCTCAACAACTGCTCCTACCAAGGTATGTATCTCTGTCGATATATGATAGGATCACTCGGTGTTTTTCTTGCAGTCCTCATCCGGTTATTCTTGTACACAAGCCTTTTGAAGCTATGATGCCAAGCTGTTTAACTTGAGCTTTCCGTAACAGGAATCCTTCTAGTCTTCTTACTTCTTCTTCGCACTTGCTTTAGAATTCTATAGATGAATTTACAAATCGATTGTGTTACGATGATTAAATTTCATAAATGAAGGTGAAGATAAGGTGAAGATAAATCATTTTTCATCTGGTTAGACTCTTGCTGCAATTAGGATGACTTTCGAAATCATATTTTTGCTTGATTTGACACAAAAATGATATCTTGTTTCTTTATCTGCCTTTAACTTTTTGACATCTCTTTTTCTTTAGTTCCATTATCTTTCCTTATCCAATCCGATTATTTCACCATTACTTACATAAATGGCACAGACAAGACTGAAGTACCCAGTCTGATTAACAAAGCGAAATAGCTCCTTGGTATTTTTTGGTACATCTTATACCTCACGTAAAATAGAGATTATTTGGTGAGCAGAGCTCAAAAGATTTTCTCCACACATGCTTAGAATTTTGCTCTACATTGACACTAACATAGGAACAACATGGAGCAATTCATGCTAAAAATACTTGGTGCATAAAATAGCTTGCACACCTGATAATCTCCTAAATTAATGAAAGGCGTGGCCGCTTGTGGGGGATATATATCATCATGTAGTATGCAATGTTTGTATACTCTGTTAATAATGAAGATGATACAGGCTGTGGGATATGATGATTGGCACATAAATAATATGATAAGTCTTAACCTTGTCTCAACAACTATTTTGGATTGACTTGAAAATTTTTCATTTTTCATTCATCTCTATTGAGTATTGTATAACTTATTCCATGCAATTCATTTTTTAAAACTTATATCTATGTTGATTTAAGTTCGTTACTTTGCCATTCTAATTCTTCAATATTTTATGTACTCATTCTAATGGATGCATTTTCCTTCATTATACATGTTTAAACCACTTGGCCTATTTCTCATTGCTTTATCTTGAAAACATGCTACTCTCACCATACGTTTAATATAATCACTTCTCAATTTATTTTCTTATAGTTTTACCACACATCTATTTTATTGTTCTTTTATGCTCAATTTTACTATCAATAACTTTTTATTACTCAATACTTAGATGTATTTGAAGTTTTATAAATTTGTCATTGACTCTTCATAATATTCTCTTATTGTTGAGCACTCGATCACTTCTGTATTATCATCACCTAGTCTTGGTCTAAAATTTATATGCTCATCTATATTTCATTCTTTCGTATAATAGATCCAATATACTTAAACCTATCAACCATATCCATCTTTGATAAGCTTTGAACACTGCAAAAATTCTCTATATACACAAGAAGAAGTGCTCATTTATGATGACTTTAGTTATTTTTCTTAGCTTATAGTATCAAGTGAAGGCGTCCACACTGATCCAAAAAAGGTTAAGTCATTAGGTAATGGTAGTGCAAATCTCTATCTATAACTGTATAGCTTTCATGGATTAACCACATTTCAACTGTGGTTTAATTGAGGCTTTAATACTATTATGACTCTTATCACCTAATTCCTTATGGGTGAATAAGTGAATTTAGATGAACCTCGACTACCTCAAGAACATTTGTCAAAATCAAGAAGCTGTTGATTAGTCTACATTTATTGATTTGCTTGGCATCAATAAGGCTTTTAAGGTATCTAATGATGTCTTTAGAATTAGCATTAGAGGAGTCCTTAAAAAAGAACATCCAATTGCTTTCTTCAGTGAGAAACTAAATGCATGTGTCAATATTATTCGATCTCTGATTTTGAATTTTATGCGATAGTGAGAGCACTTTAATATTGGTTTCATTGTCTTTTTGCCTAAAGAGTGTGTGTTCTATTCAAATCATGAGGCTCTCAAATATTTAAAAGCTTAGATGAAATTGAGTTCCCAACTCAAATGGGTACAATTTTTGCAATAGTACACTTCTGTCCTCAAACATAAGTTTTGTGTTGACAAAACACACGTAGTATAAGTCTTGATTTTTACACACCATTTGTATAAATGTTGTTAGATTTGAAAAGATATCTCAACTATCCCATGTATCAAGACTTTGGCCAAATCTACGAATCAATTACAAAAGAGGATCATATATTTAACATTGACTACTTTGTGTGAGATGGTTACCTATTCCAAGGTATGCCTCTTTGGATATTTGATTTCTCACTCCACGCATACTTGTCAACGGCTAATAGCGCACCATAGCTCAAAGTTTCTTGTAGAGCTATAGTGCATAGCGCACGGCGCAGCACATACCTTTTTAAATAATAGTGCATATTAAATAATTGTATATAAAAAATTAAAAATATATATTAATACAACAATAATAACATCAAGCCTTTATCCCACTACACGGGTTGGCTGCATGTATCATTTTTTTCCATTATGTTTTATTAAGAGTTAAATGAGAATTTAACTCTTAATAAATGACCCAGTTCGGAGAATAGTTGTATTAGATCTAGCCTCTATTAACAAATGTAGAGGTAGACCTAAAAAAACTTGGCTACATGGATATTTGGACTTGATAAGGCTACGATCATGGTCGAAGATCAACATTATTAGCATAGTAAATGAGTTATCGCCCATCATAATTACTTTATTTTCATTTACAGGACCCTTGGCATAATCTATCTTGTGATATGTACCAATGTAATGGTTTATGTTGCCATTGTTAAACGAATGAAAATTTAGTGAAGTGCTAAAACCTTCTTTGAGCTCTTCGACGTTCTAGTGAAGAATATTTGAGTGTGTGTGCGCTCCTTCAGAGGATGATTAAACAAAAGCGAAAAAGTTCACTATGAAGGACTGCTACTCTATTATTATTATTATTATTGTTGTTGTTGTTATTTTTCTCTTGTCAAATTTTTTGTTCATCTCTCTTATAATTTGTCACCCTCTATTTCACCCAAAAAAACAGACCTTTTTTATAATTGCATCTCTTAGTAAATCTTCAATTAGTAACTAGTAATAATGTTATTATGTTTTAATTGTAAGGAAAAGTGAAGGTTTACATTTTTGAAACTCATAACAAAGTTTTGCATTTTTTCGTATGTCACTTCATCTTCTACTAAGATTAATTGATAATTTCCAATATCACACCTATTAAAATTGCATATTATAAACTCAATCCCTGTTCTTCTATTTTTATGCCATCTATCTTTTAAACATGGCCTCCATTATCTTGACTTCTCATTTATTTTTGTTAGGATCTTGGATGAGGAAGAGGATTCTTGGATGAGAGAGAGAGGCAGGGCGAGAGGAGAGAGCAGCTGTTTAAAAGAAGAGAGTTCCTACTTTATAGCTCCCAGGCACACATGCAAAATCTTTTGGCCACACGCCTTTCTCATCCCGTTTGGTCGCACGCATGCGAGAGGGGTTTGCGAATTGTTCGTCTCTCTTGATACTACGGGGTTCTCGCTCGACTTCTACAGACGAGGAAGACTAGACGTTTGTCTCTCTTTATCAAACAAAGCGACCGCGAGATGAAGCACTCTCCTCCTCTCGGTTGGACGTATGTAGGAATGAACAAGCTGGAATACGACCCCTTTCGTTTCTGAAGTGAAGGCCGGCCTTCCCTTCAGAAAGTCCGGCAGTAAAAAAACTCAGAATTCTAGCAAAGGCAATGAAGGCTCTGATACCATGTTAAATTCAAAAAATTGGAGGGAAAAACTTAATTTTATTACACAAAACTATCCCTATTTATAGATCTATATATGATGGCTTAATAAAGAAACAAATAACTATAGAATCGTGCATAATTGCCTTAATATAATCTTTCCTAAATCAACCACCCAAATATGGAAGGAGATCGGCGTGATCTAGTGAGCCTCCCACGGATTTCCATTCTTACAGTAGGATCAAGTGTTAAGGGACGGCTGGGATTTAACAGAGATCGGCGTGATCCAAATGAGCCTCTCACGGATTCCCATCTTGGCCGTGGGATCAAGTGTCAAGGGACAGTTGAGATTTTAACAGTATTCTTTGTCTATTGTCATCGACATTCTTGAGATCAAGAATTAGCTTATTAAAATCATCCATATGTTTTCTAAGATCTTTGGACTCCTCCATCTGAAGCATGTACAATTGTTTTTGAAGAACAATCGATTTGCAAGGGATCTTATTAGATATAGATTCTAATTTTTGTCATACCTCTAGAGCTGAACATTATTCAGCAACCTCTCTCAATACTTCATCACCAAGAGAAAGTAGAATAGTGTTGTGTGCCTTCAACTGTATCTCTCTTGTCTTTATTATGTCCGTGACTACAGCAAGATTCTCCTCAGAAATGGCATCAGCATGTCCTTGATGAACTAGTACAGCCTTTATCTTAATCCGCCATAGGCTGAAATCATTCTCCATATTGAACTTGTCGATTTCAAACTTTTGCATCAACATGATCAAGAAAACAGATTCGATCTGTGCCCCAACAGCACCAGCCTACTCCCGTGCACAAGATCTCACCGGAAATAGCCAAGAAAATCTCTTGCCGCTTGTGTCCGACCTCGACACTGCATGGGAATGGCACCAACTGCTCCAAGCTCCCGATCGCAGAACCAAACCGTGTTTGCTGCTCCTACTTGCAGTCCTGACCCACTTGACCTTCACATGTATCCTCCCGCTCCTTGCGGCTGTTCGACCTCATGTTGACCTGCCCAATTGTGTCTTTCGTGAACATAACTATCGGGCCATCTGCCTCTATCCACATGCAGCTCCTGCGTGACTCGCAGCATTAGGCCTTCCGCACCTGATCCATACGCGTGACCGCACGACTTGTGTGGTTCGTCCTGATTCTGTATGCATAAATAACCCTCGTGCGCTTCTCGCGCAATCTCCTTGAGCACACTGTGGGCTCCAAAAATTTCATTGGATGCATTCCCGGCCTCTCCTCTGTCATCGGTCTATTTTCCTTATTTGATAGTGATGACGGCGAAGAGTTTTAACAAGATTAGGTTCCGGGTGAATTTTCAGAAGGCAGATTGGGTTTTAGATAAGACACTACCCAAAGATTTCGCCCTCATTTTGTGAGGACTTTATGATCTGAGTTCTGGTTTCCTATAGGCGCAAGCCCCTATAGTTAATTACCCCTCCCAATAACGAGAGAGAACTTTCGATTAAGGCTAGTCGTTAAAAAGCTCGCATAGATTATAAATCCAGCGTATAATAGCAACAATCTTAGGGTTTTGAATTTGAGATTTGAACTTTGAAGTTTAGGAATTTAAGTTTTATCACCGTAAATTTAAAACTGGTGGTGGGGGGAATGAAGACGAGCCCGATCAAGATCCCATGGTTCCGTCGTCCCGGGCTGTCATGATCCCTGGTCTACTTAGTCAGAGGAGGTAGTCGACCCAACCTGACAGAAGACACCTTATCGGCAGCCATGGGTTGCTTCGTCCAAGAATATCTTGTAGACCTGGGTTGGTGTTTGTCTAAGGGGATATATCTGAATCCACCTTAGCTAACAGAGGGCTTTATGCCTACCAAATATACCCTATGATTCATAACTCAAGGGTTTGACGCCGTTAGGGAACATACGGGCTTTAGCCGTGATCGTAATATAATGATGCCATTTCACGGCAAAACCATCCGATCAGAAGGCACGTGCCACGTCCCTGCTGGCAAGAGACTATTTGAGGATGAATCGTAGCGATACACCCAATACGCATTCGCTCTTTGTGAGCTGAGGTTAATTTCAAATTTATCACCCCCGACAAATGGTTGCGGGAGGTGGACGATTTTTAGTTTTAGATTTTAAGTGATAGATTTCATTTTAGGGATTTAGATTTTTTGTTTGATTTGATATTTGACCCCTCCGGTTGAGATTTTCTATCAACACGGCCATCATCGGGGTGACGTTAAGGTCACTTGTATTTTCGTAGGATTTTGGGAGGCATTTTGTGATTTAAGTCGTGTCGACTCCAGTCCTTTCGAGGAGGAGGATGAGACTCGAATTTAGACCTGCGTAGCATTCTCAGACCATAAGATTTTGAAATCGTATGCGGTGGTCGGAGCACATGCGGGTTGTAGCATTTGACCCTGCGCAGCATTCTCGAACGTTAACATTTATAACTTTAATACATTTATCGGAGCACATGCAGGAGATATTTAGTTTAAGGAGTCATATTTAATACATAAGAGGTATTTTAAAATATTTAAATATGATCCATTGTGCTGGTGATTTCATTTAGCAAATTGCCCGAGATTTCACTTAGGGGCCTACGAACGCCTTCTGTCCGCTTGTACACATGTTGCAGATTCGGTGGTGTTGAAGTGTATTACATTTCACTTATTGCACTTAGTTTGTTTTGATTCCTCTAAGTGTCACTTAGCACAACTCGTAGAGGGTGTTTGCTCAATAGGCACTACTAGACTGTACTCGTTGAAGAATTATCTTGCTTTGTGCTCGTAGTTTGTAAGAGAATTATCTTGCTCTCTATAAGTTCTCATATTCTCTCCCATAGGTGGTTTAATTTGTTTGATGCAAACCCCCTTGTCCTTATTTGTAGATTAGTTGCTGTGGGCACTACAAATTTCATATTCTTGCTCACAGATGAAGTGTATCAGGGATTAGAAGTTCCTAGCAACTATCCCTAGACATGTTGGTTTGTTTTATACGAACTTCTTGTTCTTACTCAAAGGATAATCATTATGTGCACCACGAGTTCTCTTCTCCCACTTACAAGTGTGTTGTAGTGTATTATATATTGTCTTTGGGTTGAAGGAAATAGTTTAAAGCTCCAACCATCTTAGATCTTGATGAATTAAACTCTTTCTCCTCAAATGACATGCTCTATATTTTTAATTGAATGCATGATATTGGAAGTCACACATATAACTGAGAGGAGGACCATCCATTTGTAAGGATGTTCGTTGAACATGAGATGTCGTTTCTTGCATTTTTCCTTATCAATTGTAGTTGGAGTCAACTATCGAAAGATTTACATCCTTGTCAATAAGTTGAGTCTTGACTCTAACTCACTTATGTACAATCAAATGGATTATCGCAGCATTATGATGAGAAGCTTGATTTGTATACACCAGTTATCACATGTCAATTCAATTTTAAATTGAGTTCAAATTTGAGTCCAATTCGAATTTATGTCCAACATTATTCGATCAAATTTAATTTAAAATTGATTTTATGTTTGAATTATGTTCAAATCAATTTCCAAATTTTATGTCCAAGTCCACTGTCGTTTATTGAAATTTTTGGCAGCCTTCCGGCGTCCCCTCCCCGGCGCCGGGAGGTAAGGAGGGCATTTGCCCTTTCAAGTCCGCCCGGCCGGAAAGATAATCAACGGCCGAGGGCTTCGGGGCATTGTCGGGCCTCGGAATGGTCTTTGGAAGGTACTTGTGACGCTCGTTGGTTGCCGGAGGTTTGCTGATTGTGACGCTTGATTGAAGAATCCCTCTCTTTCTTTCTCTTCTTCTTTTTTTTTATAAATTTTATTAATTAATTAAAATTAAATTTTGATTTAATAATTAATTAATTAATTAATCCAAATTAAATCAATGCACGTTTCTCCAAAATTTTTATTTTTAAAAATTTGGCTAAGTCTCGGATTTTTGAGAAAATTACGGCAGCCTCCCGACATCCCCTCCCCGGCGCCGGGAGGTAAGGAGGGCATTTGCCCTTTCAAGTCCGCCCGGCCGGAAAGATAGTCAACGGCCGGGGGCTTCGGGGCATTGTTGGGCCCGGGAAATTGTCTTCAGAAGCTTTGGTTGACGACAAATGGTTGCAGATAAATGTTTGCAGACGATTCGTTGATTTTGATGCTTGATTGAAGACCCCCTTTTTGTATTTTAATATATAATAATAATAATAATAATAATAATAATATATTATAATAAAATATATTTATTATAGTATAACTTAATATAATATAATGTATATTATTATTATATATAAATAATAATAATACATATTATAATATAAAAAGTATATTATAATATAATATATCTAATATAATATATTATTATTATTATATAATATAACAATATATCTGTTATACAGATATAGGAGGATCGGGCATAGCCCGATCAGGCGGATCGGAGAAGCCAGGAGTCAGGCTAGGGCACGCACGGCAGGCGTCGGATCGGAGGCTAGGCGGGTCCGACGAGTTGGCGGCGGGTCCGAGCAGAGGAGGTGGTGACTGGTTGGAGTCGGCCGGAGTTAGGGCACGCGGGAAGACTTCGGGTTTGCAGGCGGCTTCAGCTTCGGACGCAGGAATCGGGACGGGGGATTCAACGGTGAGGTCGGAGATGGAAGAATGTTCGGCGAGTTTGGCAGCCGGAGTCGGATCCAGCCGGTTCGACGTCGGAGCAGGAGGCTGGAGATTGATAGGCGAGTGTAGAGGGAAGGAAGTCGGCGTCTGGTCCGAAGATCGACGGGAGCCCCGAGGTGAGTTTCAGATCTTTCTTCTCTTTTGTTCTGAGAGCTTGTCTGTTTGCGTGCCTTTCCGATTCTGAGAGCGTGTGCGAGAATGAGAGACCTTTTCCTATTTTGTGTCGTTAGAGGCGGTTGGAGAGAGGTCGTGGGAGCAGTTTTAGCGAACGTGGGCGATCGTGGCTGAGGTGGAGTCGGTCAGGAGCGGGGGTCATTTTGTCTGGTTGGCAATTACAGTCAACACACACGTGTTTTCCCGAGCTCGTGCGTTCATCGGCATGTCCCAATCACAGCACTGGGCAGCTGCTCGCTTGCTTGCTGCGAAACTGCGACCTAGCTTCTACTCTGTGCTCATGAACTCGTTCTCTGCTCTGACCAAACAACTCGTGCTTTGTGTGCGCTTGCCTGTGTAGCTTCTGCCCACACCCTTCCTTCGGCCTGCGCATACCCCACACTCGATCCGCTAGATTTTTGTATTTTGGTCCAACTTTAGCAGTTTTGTTCCTTCAGTTTATCTTAGAGGTGTCTTAGAGGTGTGGGTTCTGTAAAATTGGGGGAAAATTGAATAAAGTTTTAGAATATTTTCCTCATCTGAACTTTCTCTCCCTCTACATTCAAGAATAGCTCCCCTCCTCAAGAAAATACCAACAAACTGGTATCAAAGCCATGTGGAGGCGATCACGAGGAGGAGAAGGTTCTTGTCCAAGAAAGAGAAGAAGGGGGGAGGAGGTCCCCATGGATACACACAAGAAGATCACGGGTAAGGCATGGACGGGCGCGGGCAGACGCTCGCAAGAATGCAGACTGGAAGGTTGGAGGTTTGGATCACACGTGAACGGTGGAATCGGGCTAGAGGCCTTGGTAGGGCGGGGTTGAGTCGTGTGTGCAGGGGACTGAAGGCATGGATGGACCCACATGGGTAGACGCACGCGGGGGAACACGTGCAGGTTAGGCAAAGCGCGGGCAGGCAATGCGAAGCGGTGCAGGACATTGGGTGCTAGACTAGGCGCTGGGCACAATCGGCATCCGCATGCGAGCTACGGGAGTGGGTTTGGGCGCCTTGGCCAGAGGCTGCACAGGCGCGGGCAGGCAGGGCATTTCTCGGACTATGTGATTTTGAGCAGCGAATACGAAAGCAGGTGGAGCGGAGGTGGAGCTGGGCTAGGGCTCGAGCAGCAGGAGACTCGAGAAAATGGTGGAGCAGTTCTTGAGGAAGCCAGTAACCATCCGGTGGAGGCCATTGGCTAGGAAGACTGGCGGGGTTGTTCTTTGTGGACAACAGATATCTTTTCCTTTTGTTTAAAAATTCAGACCGAGGTGGAGACTGTTAGATATTGATCCAATTTTAGGTAGATTGTATCTTAGGTTCATTTTATCTTGTTTTAGCCTATAAATAAGGGTGGATTTGTAGGGTATAAAAATGCCTAAAAGGAAATAAAATTTCAGCTCTCTTTTCTCTCCAAAAGGCTATGAGCAATCTGTCTCTCCCCATTTCTCTCTCTAGGTAGAGCAAGAAAGCAAGATCCTTCAAGAAATCCCAACAATTTTAATGGTGTCTCCCTAAATAGACTTTTTAATGGAAAAGTACAAACCAAGGTTAATTATGCTTTATAAACATCTCTACAATGAAAAAAAAATTATGGGCTTAATATTGATCTTTTATCTTTTATTGTATTTGTAAACTCTATGTTCGTTTCAAAACTATTTTAATACTATATTATTAGTCATCCACCATACATATTTTTAACTTCATTACTTCAATCTTTGGTTACTTATCTCTATTTTTAATACTAAATTATTAGTCATCTTCCATTCAAATTTTTAACTTCATTATTCATTTGATACATGCTTGTCTATATGTGCACCAAAATCAACACGCATGATACTCGATCACATGCTTTCTTAAGTTTTAGGAAGAAAAAAAAAGAACATGTATCTACATTCTATGATTTTTTCACTGTCTTAACCTATAAGTTGATTCTATGGTGAATCTTGTTAGCGCGAAATCAAATATTTTTTCAAATCTATATTCTGCTACCGTTTCCTATAATTTCATTTTATAATGCTTAAATTTCATTCCATTAAATTTATAAATGGAATGCGATGATTATATGTTTATGTACATTGCTCGACTTTATATGTGCATACAATATTTAATATACTTGCATGAATATGCTCGTTGCTAATAATTTTCAAGCAATAACACTTATGGCATCAATTATGTCTTTGTTTGTGTGTGTGTGTATGTACATATATATGTGATGGACTTTTCTTGCCCCACGAGGAGAATCAACCTCTCCATCCAATTAAAATGATCTTTAACATCATTAAAACTAGTGGTAAGCATATTTTTGACTATTTAAGATCCTTTCACCGTCAGTTAAACATATAAATATTTTGACAATGAACGACTCCAATTGCATGAGAAGATAATGGTGAATTTAAAACCAAGAGACTTTCACATAGCTTGAAATTAAATATGCGGGTTATTGATGATCTTTTTGGTATCCTTGATGATTATTATTGCAAAATTTAAAGGTATAGTCTGATTTTAAGAGCACTTCTATATTCTTTTTATTGTCCAATCATTCTTATATATCTTGCATACTTGATGAATGCTTAAATTAATTTGAAAGTTTGATTAAACTTGACCCATGAGTAGTTTTCATGTTACAGATCACAATCTCTAGTTCGATCATGCGTGAGATGATTATTTAAGGTGGTAGATGCAAAAATAAACTTGGAAGCAAATAGTTGTTTTCCACCTAGGAGGAGAAATATATATAAATATTCATTGCTTGTTGCAAGCACTTAAATAGTGGAAGGTAATCATCCGGCAATAATACATATTGCCCTATGATTTCTCTCCCTTAGAACAGTAACTTTCCTGAAATACTGAATATTGCCATGTCTTTTTGATGAAAAACAAATTAGTTAATATTCCTTTTGCATTTAGTGTATCCATATTCTTGCTGACACTTTTAAGTTGAATTTGCAAGTTGGTGATCGAACATGGCATACTTGGAATATTTTAGTATATTAGCCAGTAAAAATACAATATTTAATGAGTTAAGCTTTCCCTTTCCTAGAAAAAATGGATAAAAATTGATTAATGCTTGATCTTTACATTAATAGTGGTCCAGCTTTGTCCTTTTTCTCACTTCTTATGGCTTTTCTTATTTCTTAAATGTCCGATCTGGTATTCTAAATCATATGAGCAGTAATCTATTTATATCTTCTATAATAACTTTGCTTAGCTTTGTTGTTGGTGTTGCATTTATAAAGTCTGTAATCTTGCAGCATGATGTATAGAAATTTTACCATCTTTGGTTTTGTAGCCAATCCGGTGTGAGTGGTGATTTAATCTGATCTAGGTTTTTCTTGTCGCCACATTCCCACTTGTTCTTATTATACTTCTTGTGAATTTATATTTTTTTCTTGCCAATTCTCGGGATTCGATTCCACAATCTTGGCAATAACTTAAACAATTTTTACCTAGTTGCCGCCCACACTTAAAGGGTTCGTAACTAATGCATGCTCTCAGACATACAGTACACTTTTGTGAATCTTTTATATTGCAGTGACAACTGTGAGGACTGCTAGACAAGTAATTGATCTGCTTACTAATGGAAATGAAATTGATATTGTACTTTGTGAAGTTGACCTTCCGATAGCCGAAGGATTGAAAATGTTGAAATGCATAGCCAGGAAAAAGGATTTGAGGCGTATTCCTATTATTAGTAAGCATTTTTTGTACAATGAATTGCTTGATAAGCTCCTCCAGACTTTTTTTTTTAATTCTTTGTTTATCATGTCTGTTACACCATAGTGATGTCTTCTCGAGATGAGGTTTCAGTCGTTGTGAGGTGCCTGAGATTGGGTGCAGCTGACTATCTTGTGAAGCCTCTACGTACTAATGAGTTATTGAACTTGTGGACGCACTCATGGAGAAGAAGGCACATGGTATTAAAAAACATGAATTTCTTATAGTGCATTGCTTCTCATATCCTCTACGCTGACTCTGCTTCATCATTGGCCCCTGCGTGGCATGTCATAAGGAACTATATTCATCATGTCTATGTAAAAGGTGTATATTGCATTTGACAATGGTGAAAACATGACATGCCACGAAGGGGTGATGTCAAAATGATGTGGATCTGCAGGGGTTACATATTAGATTTTTCTAGGATCTTGTGTTTGTTTTAATTTTATGTAGACCAAGCCTATGACTAGATCTTGTATTTTATTGCCTTATCTTGACAGCTTGGGCAAGCAGAGAAGGATATTTTTAACCAGAGCATTGGAATGATATTCTCAGACCATAGTGATGCCAACACTAATAGCACTACTTTTCTCTCAGAGGACACTGATGACAAGATTAGGACTAGACATCAGGAAGTGACTCTATTAGATCAGAAGGATCATGAGGTAAAAATTAAATCGCTTTTGGTACAACGACAAATTTCTGGCAGTATAGGTTCTTTAACTTGTATCATTTTTATGGCGTTGAGAAAAAAATATTGCTCATCCCTTTACTTAATTCTTTCTTATTGGAAATATAATGAAGCTTGACCCTCAACTTGAAAGTCGGCTATATTCTTAAATGATGAATCAAGTTTTCCATTTTTTTTATCCACGTCCCCAGTTTGATGAATCTCATGCGGAATCTGATCAAAACATTTTATCAGAGGAGGATAATGCTCTGCAGCATGCTAATCATCCTGGTAAGCATTTTGAAGCTTTATCTGCTTGATAGATCATTTTTTTCATACGGTTATCTTAAAGAACAATAGTTTACCAGTTTGCTCAGGAAAAATATTTTCATGGCCTACGAAGATGGATCTAAAAGTTGGTCAGTCTTCTGCCTTTATTAGTTATGTCAAGTCAAGAGCTCCAACAAGCAACTCCCGTTTTAGCCATGTAGATCGGGATGCTACTCCATCTGACCTATTGAATGGAGAGGAAAATCTTCTTGTTGGAGGCAACATTGACGGCCGAAACTGCTGGGATGTTCAAGAAAGCCACTCTCTGGAAAATTCTATCCCAAGTAGCGAGGACGTTTGCAATAGAAGTATGTTACAAGCTCCTAAGGAATTACCCGTTATTGTACGTCACACTTCTCCTAATAAACATCTACTTCCAAGAACTGAGGGACAAATAGATGTTCTTGGAATGCAACCAATGTTCCATGCACCATTTTATCTGCATGGACAGCCTTCATCCATGCAAGGGTTTCAGGGAACATTGTATGATCTACACATGCAAAATCAAGCATCATTGATCCATCAATACAATGTTCTTCCTCAGTCTCATCATTCTCCTATGATGCAGCATTTTGCTTACCATCCTGTTGCCATTAGTTTGCCTTCGGGGCATAGGCCTCTGACGCATCTGTACTCATCCTCTACTAGTTCACATATGCCACAGTCAACAAATGGTCTTGCTGAAAGGCGGGCAGCAGCCCTTATGAAGTTTAAGCAAAAAAAGAAGGAACGGTGTTACGATAAGAAGATCAGATATATAAACCGTAAGCGGCTTGCTGAGAAAAGACCAAGAGTGCGAGGGCAGTTTGTTCGGCAGGTGAATGACGTTGATATTCAACTAAATGATTCTCCTGCTATGAACGATTATGATTCTGATGAGGAAGAAGATGAACCCTTATCCAGGGAATTAGAACTTGATTCTTCTCCAGAGCATGATACTTATTGAGTGTTGAACATTAAACTATGTTTAGCTTACAGACAGGTAATTGGTATTTATTTAACAGCATTACCAAATGCCTCATTTTTTACCAGTTTGGGGAAAAAGCATACAGCTTAATGATGGTTGCATGGTGTTCTTTAATCAGCTCTTCAGTAGTCCGTGTTAGTCCCCAACAATTTCTTAGTTGAATATCTAGCGTATTATTGGATTTTCATTATAGATACGAATAGACTTGAGTGATCTCTATCATATTTTAAGACTAGCACACTTTGACTTGTAAAGTGGTCATTCTGGCGTTACTTGCACCATTATCAATTTCAAGTTTTTAATTTTTGGTTCGAATTTAAGAGTTTGAATTTTATTTAGGTTTGTTGCACCCTAGAAAATTTGTAGCAGTAGAGAAATAGAGTTTTATGTTTTAGTTTTGCATGAATGTCCAACACACAAACAGATAAATGAGAGAGCTTGGATAATGCCAAAGATTTTCTGCATAAAAAATCAAAAAAGGAAAAAAAAAAAATACAAGGCCTTGCCTAATTGAAATGATTCCACTATATATGTTTGAATTTTAAATTTTGACCCGTCTGGTAATTTGAGATGGTAAAATTATAGGAATTCAGAGAGTTAGAGGAAAATATGGCAGTCCTATTTGGATTTTTGGGGTTGAGTACCCACGGGTCTAACTATAGCGGTCGGGCGGTGAATGTCTGATCGTTGATGTGGGGCTGCAGAGATGTTCAATGACAGTAGTTGGCAAGCAAAAAGTTCAATAACAACAGTCAGTTGATGAAAGTTCGATGGCGACAGATAGCCGGCGGAATTCTGATGGAGATGATCAGTAGGTGAGGTTCAACAATGTGGTTGGCTGCTAGAGGTTAGACGGTGGCGGTCGAGTGGCAGATGTCTGATAGTGGGAGTCAGTCACTGGAAGATCCTACAACCGTAGTCTGATGGCTGAAGTTCGGCAACGACGGCTAGGTGGCAGAGATCAGACAATGTCAGTCGGGTGGCGGAAGGTCCAACAGCTGCGGTCAGGCAGCGTTGACTGGACGACATAGGCCATATGAGAATTGGCCTACAAAAAGTCAGGTGATGACGGTCAGGCAACTGAGGTTCGATGGCGATGGTCGGCCTAGAAAAGTCAAGCTTTGATGTTCAGCTAGCGAAGGTTCAATGATGGAAATTGGCTAGCGAAAGATCGATGGTGGCGATCGAACGACGAAGGTTTGACGATGATGATCAGCTAATGAGGGTTCGCTGGCAGTGGCACTCGAGTGGATCTTCCGGATTCTTCAAGCCTTTAACCCCTCTTGAATCTCTGACCAAACATACCTCTCAACCAGGGAATGAGGGCTTATTTATAGATTTTTGGGAGTTGCATGCACCGTAAATATGAAGAAAATCTAGAGCACTCCATTAGATGGCCAGTATTGATCCCCTTGATCATAAAGTATTCATTCAACAATTAAGTGCCTAAATGATATCAGACTTAAGTGATCTTGGGCTCATTGGATTCTTCTTGTTGAGTCGCTCGATTCGATTACATGCATGCCAAATTTGGAGATCATTTGGTCATCCAATTAATGTCATGAAATTTTGAATTATGCTTCTAATGCTTGATATGGGATCATTCGGGCTCAGATTGGATCATGTTTAGTGTCGTAACTGTTGTTGGATTCTTCTTGTCGAAACATTCAATTCGACTATAAGTTTGCAGAGATCGGAGTTCGGATGGTCCTGGATTTAAGTTTGAAAGTTTCAAATTCAAATATAGCTCGAGATTCACATCGGATCAAGACAATTTTCGATAATGTATAAAAGTTGATGCTTGAAAGTTAAATATTTTCTAGGCTTTCTATTTATTGCCATGAACTATTGGTGCTGTTAGACGATCTAATTTTTTTACTTAGCTCCCAGAAGTACTTGTATTATACCTTTTTCCATTTATTTACTGATTCTGCTGGACTCTTTTTGGTAATAATTTATGTTTTCAAAGCACTACTTCAAAAATAAGTGATATGAAGTCGTCCTTCTCTATTGAGAATTCACGTTTTTTAAGCGGCATTGTATCATCAATGAATTAGGCAGGGAATTGCCCTAGTTAAAATGATTCTGCGAGCCCTTATGGCATCATTAGATAAGTCCATCTTTGGATATCTAACGCTGCTGATGTCTGTTAAGTGCTTTTTCTATGTAGCTGTGCTGTTAAGTGCACTATAAAGCCTGTCCTCCATCTGAAAAATTATTATGTGCGGTGTTGGACACGTTTGAAGGCCAATTTGGATGTCTGGTCATCTAATATATAGTGCATTGGATGACGTGCTGCATCCGAATTGGACTCTGAACGCGTTTGGACACCGCACAGAATAATCTCTCAGAGCATGCAGACCTTGCCCTTGCCAATGAAGTACGAGAAATTATTATGTGCTACTTGTGTTCGGATTCCAATCAAAATAGATTATGTAAGTCTGTATATAACCTGTATACACAGCTTGTATATAAATTGTATACAGTGTATATACGATGTGATTTGTTTTGATTGGAGTCCATATACCATCTGAACTCTGAACATAATAATTTCTCGTAAAGTATACAGTGCTCCAGGTGTTAGTTGAGATATATAATTTGATATTTTTTTTAAATAAAATTATGCCTTTTTAAGTTTTTGTAGTGAGTAGTTGATATTTTTTTTTTAAGTATAGTACTTCTTTTATCTTTTCTTGTGAAAAGATGTTGCCATGGGAAACTTTTTAAAGGGGTATTTAAATATACAAATAAAGTTGTGCAGGTGAATATTTTTTCTAAATAAAAGTAAATATTATTAAAATATAAAATTAAATTTACATATTGATATGATGAATTAATAATTTTATCAGTAAAAATAATTATAATAATGATCATTTATATTAATATCTATTCATAATTTTTTATATTAATAGAATTTTAAGAAGATATGAAGAGTTTCATAATCTTTTAAGTTATAATATACATAAATCTATATAAAAATATATAAATTTCTCCACAAAATGTAGAATCAAATAAAAACTAAAATTTATGTACATCAAAAAATTCAAAAATAATAAAATTAGCCCTATAACATGTACAAATACAATATTAACATTTTTAAACAAATAATATGATAAAACATGAACAATTGAGTTATCATCAAGAACATAATTCTCTTGAAAATATGGAAATAATCAATAATTTACATATTTAGATAGATGATTTTTCTTCATATGGTAAATGTGTTCAATCCAATGAAAGAAAAAAAAAAACCATTGGAGAAATCAAATTAAGGTACATAAAATCATAGTTATTATGATACATGAAACATTCACAATATTTGAGATGGTCAAGAAAATATCATAGTTATTAGGGTGGTGAAGGATTCTTTACTAATGTTGCAAAGCTGGAAAAACATGTTAGAAGGCATACAAACAAAAGTAACAAATTAAAGAAATAATATAAATAAAGGTAGCAAACTAAAATCAAATTTGTCATAATTACCTTTTTAATCCTTCACAATATTTGAGATGGTCAAGAAAATATCTCTTTGCTCCTATTTTTCGATATTCCATTCTTATAGAAAACTGTCCATTTTAAATGAAGGAATAATGCTCTTAGTTATCTTTCTATTGGCTGACAAATCTAATTCCTTTGTGTAAACTAGGAATCTACTGTAAGGGTATGTATTGAAGCATGTGTAAACTATGAATCTCGTTTTATCCGGTGGATGATGTTGGGTCGTATTATATGCCACCAGTAGGTGGAGACAGTGGCGGAGCCAGAAAGTTTTTATAGGGGGGGCCCAAATAATTTTTTTAATTCTAACAAATTTATTTGCTCATTCGAGCTTTCGCTTCAATATTGAAAATTTTATTTTTTTTGGTTGCATTTATTATTCTTAAAAAAAAATTGCTTTTTATAAGATAATAAAAAAATTTCAAAATTAAATAAGAGAGAGAGAGAATGAGAAAGCAAAGAGGAAGAATTATATTTCTTCCCGTGCCAACATACATATATGTAAATTGAAATACATAAAAAAGCAAGTGGAGGGAGATAAGTTTACTAATATGGTTAGAAACTCCCTCCTTCTCTACTCCTGCTCCCAATAAAAGCATAATTAACAAACATATATGGGTGGGTACATGCCCCCCCGCCCTGCCTAAATCCACCAGTGGGTGGAGAGCACAAGAGGAGAATGTAGTGAAGTACGAATGCAAAGAAAGAGAAAGAAGATAAGAGATTGTATGAATTTAGAAAAAATCTTTATTATTTAGGCCAGAGATACAAGCAAGTAGAAAGCTAAAGCTTTAGATTAAAGAAAAAGAAAAAACATCTCTCCAATTTCCCTCTAGTGGTTCTTCAATGTACTCTCTCTCTCTCTCTCTCTCTCTCTCTCTCTCTCTCTCTCTCTCTCTCATAGAGTTTAGAAAGTTGCATAATGTATGTCTTTAACATGATGGTTGTCTTGTCATTCTATGTTATAGGCCAACCTTCAGTGCTGAGTGGAATGGCGACTAAGAGGGGCAAGTTAGATGGGCTTACGAAGACTCATCGTCGTTGGTCGAGAGTTGGTTTGGGAGCCCTTATTGAGATGAGAGGGGGTGAGTATCATCAGAGTGTAGTCGGTAGGATGGGCTGGTGTGGACTATTAGGTCATTCTATGGTCTCCCTATTATGAGGTAAGAAGGGTGAGTGATGTCTTAGTGAGGCCTTTAATTCTATCTAGTTGCGAGAGATGTCTGCAAGGGTGGTGTATATGGTTCATTGTTTGATGTATCTCGTGTGGGAATCTTGGCTATGACTGAGATGAATAAAGATTTGTCTCTCTAGAAAATAAACTTCCCTTCCTGTGGATGACTGCCTGGAAGAGGTGGTGGGTGCTGGTTTGTCTTGCTCCACGGTTTAGCTAATTTCTAGCTTATGAGTGAGTCCCTTGAAAGAACTACGCTGAGAGAGGAGTAGATTATCCTTTCGCTCAACTCGAACATGACCTACAAGACACCTAAGAATGAGTACCTACATTGGTATTCATAGGTATACATTTGGTTCCCTAACAAATTCCCTGATTTATGCGACCCTTTGAACATCGGATGTCAAAAAGGTCAGATAAATAAAAATAAAAATAAAAAAGAAAAGAATGAGTATATGCAAATTTATTGCCCTGAATCTTTTATGGATCTCGAGATTCACTTTTCCTTAGAGACCGGATGGTCCCATCTCTAGGTTTCTCTATAAATATCGGCCTTGGGTTATTTTACTTTTACCATTCCACTAAGAACCTTACTTGACTTCGATGAGATGAACCCTTTTGCTCCTCTTAGCATTTGAGCTTCCCAGAAGGCTGCTTATAAAAAGGCGTTAGTAGCCTTTGGCATGGGGGCTATGAATAAGGAAGAGGTTATACCGCGAGACTCATTGTTGGAGAAGAGGGACGAGTGTCAGTTGACTCGTCCAATCTGACCGTGCGTTCTCTATGGAAGAGAATGCAAGCTGAGGTGGGGGAACCAATTGTCATCTAGGATGACCAGTCACCTGGTTTGACTATGAGGATAGAGGAGATGGTTTTTCCTGCGATCCTGCCAGAGGGAGGCGGGACCGATGAAGGCAGAGGCCCTAGTGATGAAGAAAATCATCCTCCTCTTTGTAGAAGTGCCTAAGGGACTGTGCGTGGGATCCTTCCAAAGGAGGCTAGTGTGCTAGAGTGGGAGGCAGTTATTCTAAAAATCGTTGTAATTGCTGAAAGAATTGAAGGAGCTGTCGAGGGGCAAACTATGGATAAGGCTTTTGGGCATTCGACGGCTTCTCCTATGTATCACAACCCAACCCGACTAGGACAGGTCCTATCATGTTGAGTTGTGATAAGCAAATCCTAATATCTATTTTTGGAAATATTTTAAAAAATTTATTCCAATTTAAACTTTAAAATAAACTACAAACTAAATGTCATGCCTCAAAATCTAATTTAAAAAGAATTCTTCTTCTATCTTTTAATTTACACAACCAGAGCTAACTAATTTTTTTTTATCTATACAAATACCAGCATAAATAAAATTATCGATCAAAATATATATCAATATATACATCTGCATTCTTTTCCCAAAATTATATACACTACTCAGGATCTATACAATAATAACATATTTACCCTACAATGAGTATAAAAGAATAGTTAAAATAATAAGGATCTTAATCAATCTTACACTCATATTCCCTTGTCCTGACCTGAAATCATTTAACCATATATAATGAGCTCAAGAGGCCAAAAATAAGTAAATCATACAATTGAATTCAATGCACGATAAAGAAGTAATATGTATATCAACAGTCAAATCATAATAATAATAATCACATGACCATGAATCAGTACAAAAATAGTAAAACTCACATGCAGTAGTAGTAGAATCTATAAATAATAAAACAGTACGGTATGGAAGCCAATAAAATAATATAATAGTGAAATCAGTAAATCAGTATGGTTGTCAAATAAATAAAGCAATCACATATCAGTCCTATCAATTAGTAAATCGATTATATAAAGCAGTAAAATAAAAAGCATTAGTAAATAATTATCTAACTCAGATCAATACAGTAAAATACTATAACTATGTACACATGCTATCCAACATGTCACATGCTCAGCTCAGTATATTCAGTATCAGTACAGTAAATCAGTAGTATCAAATAGTATCCGTGTCCGTATCAATAATAGTAACTAGCATGAGTAGTAAAATAATACTAACAGTAAATTCATGTAGTAACAATAAATTCATAATGTACTATGAACAATGCCTCAATAACATGCATTTTAATAGTCACACTAAACAAGTAAGAAGTTTTGATTTAAGCTATATTTTTTTAGTATAATGTAAGTATCAGTAAACCGTTGGCTCAGTAAATAAATTTGTCACTCTTTGTCCATCGGCACAGTAATCATCTCGTTATACTCCCAAATTAGTAAATCACATAAATCAGTAAAGGATAACACCAAACCACAATATTTAAAGGAAAGCCCATCGGCCCATCATCCTATACAGGTCAATAAATCTCCAGTCAACATCAGTGAATAACCAATAATTACTTACATTTTCCCATACATATATTATTATCACAACACTATAACAGTAATAGTGACCAACTATTACTCAATCACATATCCATATTTATTTCTAATACATTTTAATAAATAAAGCATAATTGGGCAATAAATAAAGCATAATTGGGCTTAATTCAAAATTTTCCAAAATGTCTTAAGGGTAATCAATAGAAAATTCCACTGAGTAGAAATTCACTTTTTCAGAAACTAACCAAATTATCAAAGATTATATATAACAATATTTTAAAGCTTTAATTGAACTAAAGCTCTATTTTTATAAGTCAAAGTAAAATTTTGAATTGATAAAAATCACTGCTTTTCAAAATCTTAAATAAATACTCAAAACGTTCATAATCTCAATCTCTATAACATATAAAAAGTTGCACGATGAAAGTTTTATAAATACAAAGTTATCATCATTTTTTGATAATAAAAATATAAATTTACTAAAAAAATCAAAAATACTAAATTATTGAAATTAGAAATAGGATAATGGTTCCTTACGATGAGACGATCAATCTCTCAGCCGCGTCAACTAACAAAAATTGCTCTATGACCTCTAAATCTTGGTTTTCTTTTCCTCTCTCTTCGCATTTAATTTCTCTCAAAAATTCCTTAACATGTCTCTATTATGCAATATGAAGAGAATTAAAAATGATTTTTAATATATATGTTAGTGTTTTATGATATTTATAATAAAATATAAATATAATATAAATATAATTATATAACTTATTTAATTTTTAGTAAAAAATTCATATAAATCTTTTTGGTACTTCAAAAATTATAGAAAAATATTTATAAAAAATCTCATTTTATTTAAAAATTATAAAAAAAATGGTTTGAAAACGGACATGTGATGGTCCCAAAATCCTCACTTATATATACATGTGTCAATTTCTTAAAGATTTCTAATAACGTCCTAAAATTATGAAAAAAATGGCATAATTAAATCACTATAATATTTATGTTATGATGAAGATGGTTTATGATTTAAACTTATAATGACTCCTAAAAAAATTTATTTGACTATATTCAAATATGGACTTTTACACTACATAAATGCTATAAACATCGAGAGCATTATAAATAAACTTATCCGTAAGATTTTATTCAGTTCATCAACAAATATATATACTATGTTATATGACTATCAACAAAAACTATTGATCTAATCCTGAACTGCTAATCAATCTCTTTCCTAGATCCTAAAAATTAGAAGCAAAATCATAGTGAGCTATAACAGCTTAGCAGGCCACAGACATCAATCTAAATTTTTAAATATTTTTTATTAAATATTTTTAGAATATTTAAATATAATTAAAAATAGTATAATAAATCATTGTACTAAGCATAATAATAAAAGCATGTTAGTTATCTAGATTCAAATATTAATAGCAGATAATTAAATTGAAATTTATATAACATAATAGTTCATATTTGATTTCTCTAGTCCCAAACAGAATCTTAAAAGATTTTGGCTCTTTATAGCTCCCAACAAAATTTTTCCCTCTTTTAGAGAGAATCTTAAAAGATTTTGGCCCCTTATAACTCTCAATATATAAATTTTTTTTAAAGTTTTCATATTCATATTTTCAGCCACAGATAGAATCTCAAAGGACTCTAACCTCTTATATCTCCTAACATACATTTTTATTTTAAAATTCACATAACCTAATTATATTGGTCATATAATTGTATATTTCATAACACGCTGGCAATTGAAGTATAATTAAGATTATGTCAAAATTATACAGTTTCTTATAACAGTAGGCAACAAAAAATATTACTAAGTAAAAATTCTATTTTTAGAAAATACCTAAATTACCAAGAGATGGTGTAGGTCAAGATTTTAATTATACTACAACATTATTTTTTAGAATTTGAATTATTTTCTATTTGATAAAAATTATATAAATTCTAAAACACTCGGTATAAAATTTTCAGAAAATATTTAAAGTGTTCACAATCTCTTTAAACTATAAAAAGTTACACAGTAAAAGATTTATCAGAGCACTATTATCCCCATTTTTTGATAATCGAAACAGAAATTTAATCATAAAACCAGATAAAATTGGCTTATTTTTTGAAAATTAAGATAAATATAATGTGAACTACCTCGAGACGAATAAATTTCCCAACTGGGCCGACTGACAAAAATGGCTCTACGACCTTCAAAATCTGATTTTATTTTTGTCCTCTCTTTTTATGCTTTTTTTCCTTGCCCGGTCTCTGTTGTCTCTCTATTAAACAAAATTATAAAAAAGGAATGACTTTTTAAAATGCTTTTTTTAAAGTGGAAAGAATATTTTATAATAAAATATTTAAAGGATATTTATATAATTATGCTAATTATTCAACTTTTAACCTAATTTTTTTTTATATTTTCAAATCTGGAGATTCAAAAATTATAAAAAAATATTCATAAATTAGTTAAACATATTCAAGACACTCTGGTGAAATCGGTTTATAAAACAAGCACCTAATGTGTCACGTCTCAAGATCTTAGTGGAAGAACATCTGTTGTATTCTCTCATTTTTTATATAACTAATATTCATTCATTTATCAACCAGATCAATACAGACATTCAAAGCTGATTAATTATATTAAAAATAATAATAAAATATAAAAATATAATTCATATTACTATTTTTAATAATTACAATCTATAACTAGAGTCTAAAATAAAATATATAATAGTCATAATCAAAATGCAACATGAAATAATCAATTTTGTTTAATACAAAAAAAAAATTATATAATAATCAAAATCGTTGAAAACTAAAATGAGATTTGAGTTACTTACAATAAATAGAAAAAATCTTTGAACAAAATTTACAAATGAAAAAGCCCCGAACAACCTTCTCTCTCTTCTCTTCAACAAGACACGTCGTTGAAATTTACGAATGAAAAAGCTGAAAGTCATGCCTTACTTTTCATAATTATACTCATGATTATATTTGTCAGACAGTACATTAAACTAATTGATAGTACATTAAACTGATTGACAAACTTATAGCTCAATTTGACATTAGTATTGATACAACATAGCATAACATACTGATATGATTCATTGGGTGATTTGATAGTTCATAGATCTCTTTTGGTTTAGTGATTATACTGATTTTATTATTGATTTTTGATATTTTTATTACTCATATTAAGTAATGATTGATATTGACTAACATAGATATTGATTCTTTTGCCTTGTCTTGAAAGTAGTTATAGAGTTTTGATTACTTGCTAGGTTTTTATGCTCATTACATGGTTTTTAATGATTTCAGGTAAGAAGCTTGCAGCTTGAGGCTGTGTATTGATGCTACGATAATTTTTTTTGTCAGATTTTGGTTTATGTATTTTTTGTAGCCAGTGTGGCTATTGTATATTTTATTTTAGACTCTGGTATAGATTGTAATTATTAACAGTAGTAATGTGAATTATATTTTCATATTTTTTTGATTTTTTAATACAATTAGTTAGCTCTGGAAGTCTGTATTGATCTTATTGATAAATGAATGAATATTAGTTATATAAAAAAGAGAGAATAGAATAGATGTTATTCCACTTAGATCTTGGGACGTGACATAATGATCCAAAAATCTCCACTTGTACTTACAAGTGTCAATTTATTAAGGAATTATATCAATGCCAAAAATTAGAAAAAAATTAGTATAATAAAATATAAAATTATCTATATTATGGCGAAGATGGTTTGCGACTTGGACTTATAATGACTCCTAAAATAATATTTTACTGTTATAGATCAAAACATCTCTTTTAAAATTTAAATGTTATTAAATCTATCCACCTTAAGAAAATTATCCTCAATATTTTCAGACCAAAGTAAGCTAGAATATACTTGGATATAACTATCTCATCTCATATTCCTTCTCTAAAGTAGCCTCTCTAGCGGTCATGTGCTTTCACTATACCTTGACCATAATAAAATGTTTGCTCTTCAAGTTTCTCACATCATATGCCAAAATAATATTGGGCTCTTCCCTATTGTGTAGATTTGAATGAACCTCAACATCATCAAGAGATAATATCTTCTCAGAATTAAATACCTACTTTCTCAAAGAAGATACATTGAACACACTTTATATCATACATATGATCAGGTAATAATAACATGTAAGTAGTACTATTAATCCTCTTAATAATCTTAAAAGGTTTAATATACCTTAGACTAAGCTTGTTAATTCTCTCAAATTTGTTGACACCTTTCATAATGCTGACTTTGACATAAACAAAGTCATCAATTAATACAAGGCATGCCACTCTAAAAAAATTATAAATAAACCCATACTTCTAATATGAAAGGGAGCTGGGCTTGGACATTTAGCTTTAGATTGAAGAGAGCTCTGAGGCTTTGAGGCTCTTAGAGTTCTACCCAAGTACCACCGCACGTGACCTTCTACCACTTCTAGATCATCATCAGGCCATCGACCATCATCAAACCACCGCCCGGCTGCCAATCATCACTAGACCTTCACCTAGCCACTGATTTTTGCCATACTTCCATTCTCCATCGCTAGACCACTACTGAAAAACTTCCATCGACCATCGTTGGGCCACTACTCGGCCACTGACCTCCGCTGGACTTTCGCTCGACCATCATAGGACCACCGCCAAACCAGCATCAACTGCTTAGTTGCGACCACCACCTGACTTCTGCCCGACCATCATCAGACTACCGCCCAACTGTCGACCATCTTTGGGCCACCATTGCCAGCTGACCACGCTCCCTCTAACCACCATTGCCCATCTACTATGGTCCCTTCGACCACCATCGCCAACGACTATGGTCCCTCTAACAACCATCGTCTGCTGACTATAATCCCTCAGACCACCATCGCCTACCGTCTACGGTCCATCTAACCTCTGACGTCCACCGACTATGGTCCCTCAAACTATCTTCATCCACTGACTACAGTCCCTCCGACCATAGTCGCCCGTCGACTACAGTCCCCAAGACCATTGTCTCCCGTCGACTACGATCCCTCCGACTTTGTCTCCCGTCAACTATAGCCCCTCGGTCCACTGCCGCCCTCTGACTACGGTCCCACTGACCTCCATTGGCCGTCGACTATGGTTCCTCCGACCATAGTCACCCGTGGACTATGGTCCCTCTAACCACTATTGCCTGCCGACTATGATCCCACTAACCTCCGCCGCCCACCAACTACGGACCTCCGTCGCCCACCGACTATGGTCCCTACGACCTCGGTTTCCCACTGACTATGATTACTTTGACCTTTGTCGCCCACCAACTACAGTCCGTCAGACCTTCATCGCCTGCCAACTAACGTCCCTCTGACCTCTGCCACCCGCCGACTATGGTCCCTCTGACCTCCGTTGCTTGTGGACTACTGTTCAATCTAACTTCGTTGCCCACTGACTATGCCCCCCTAACCTCATCGCCGTCGACTATAGTGCCTCCAACCATTGTCACCCATCGACTATAGTCCCTCCAACCTCCATCGCCCGCCAACTACAATCTCTTCAAGCTTCGTTGCTTACTAACTACGATCCCTTCAGCCTTTGTCGCCCACCGACTACGATCTAACTAACCAAATGAACAACCAAACATTCTCTTGAGAACAACTCTTATATCACTAGATTCTACTAACCCCAATTATGTAATATGCTTTATATGATGTATATTTTTCACATCGTGCCAAAGCCTTCCCCCCAAGGAAGGGCCCCATTTATAATCAACTATATACACTAGTGGATTCTTTTCAACTAGCCAAGACCTCGTGGTTTTCCTTTTTTTTAGAATTTTTCACATAAAAATTCTGGAGTCTCTTATGAATATTGCAGCCCTCTCTTTTTATCTGTATGTGTGTTGGATCTTCATTCAACACTAAGACATTAAGCTCTTTATTTGTCTACCGCCGTGAATATTCTAGTCCACAACAATGATGAAAGAACATGACCAAACTAGAGAAATACTTGGATAAAGAGAAATCAAGTAGAGGTTGGACCTAATCGAAAGAACATGATTAGGAGGGAAAATAACATAGTCAAGAGAGCATGGCCATACTATAAATAGAAAATTGAGGCAAGATACAATCAAAGTACCTATGCATGATGAAAATGTATGAAGATGTGTAAGGGTGGATCAAAAGTGATCATTGGATATGTCTCAAAGGTGCATGACAGTCAATGTCACATGAACCTAGAAAGAGTTAGGTTTGTCTACCTTAAAATACTACATAAGCAATCTTAATATGATTGATGAAGTAGAAACCAATCTATCAACAATAATAGACCAATTGGTATTATATTATGACATGCAGTGGTTGATTCAACCTACATTAATCAAGCCCTAATAAAAATCAATCAAGTAGAGAAGACAATGTGTAGTGAGATTATTTTAACATTGGAAAATAGATTATTCAAATCACACATATCCAATGCATACGAAATTTGGACCAAGGGAAATTATTTGATATATTTAATAATTAATGTAAATATTATATTAACTATAAAAATTATCAACTGAATTTAAGTGTGTTTTGAATCACTCAAAATGCTTCTTGAAATTAAAATCCAAGCATAGAATGAAAGCTTAAACAATTATATGGAATTTTCTAATTAATCTTATTTTGTAGAAATTTCAAAAATAGGATTTTGAGAAGGAAAATTGAAGAAATATGCATGTTAAGATTAGAGCAAAAAAAAAAAATCACTTAAGCTTTAGGATTCATTTGGGGCAACTTTTGGACACTATTTTTTTGCTACTTAAAAAAATAAAATTTATACTAAAAAACTATCGTAGAAAATAGTAAAAAAATATCTCAAATGAAGCCTCAGATATCTCCTTATTGATATCATATTTAGCAATATATGTATAGGAGATTTTCCATCCAATGGACACAAATAGTTACTTTTTCTTGGTGTTGGTAAATAAAAAAAGCTATGCTTAATTGCACTATGATTAGATCTTCCCAAGCACCACTATTCTTTTTTTCCCTATTTAGGAAAGCAACAAAAGTTAATTTACTGAGTAAAAATTTATTAAAAAACATAATTGGCATTAAAATATTGATAATTTTATTTAAAAAATAATGTGATATGATAGCTATTAGTATTTATTATATAACGTTTTCTATTTTTTTTCATAATGTTGTAGTTTTTCAAATTTCTAAATGTATTTCATGTCTCAGAAGTTTGTTTTTTTTTTTTAATTATTGTCTGATAACATGAAGCATTTATATGGAAAATTTCATTATATACCTCACAATAATAATGAAAAAAGAGAAATATATTTATTATTTATTTTTTTAGAGAAATATATGTGAAAGTCCTTTTCAAGCCAAATTACTCATAATTGCACACATAGAAGACTATTGGAGTATACAGTGAACTAATTTAGTTTCAAATTGATTTTAATTTGAGCCTTTGTTTAAGCCTGATTAAAACCTTGATCGAACCGTATTTGAACAAATGTTTCAAATTTGGTTTGAATGTGATTTGAACTACTTGTTCAAATGAGCCTCCTCTTCTCTTCGCATGTAGTCAATCCAATTGGCTTGGCGAGCCCCCATGAGTTTCCTTGGAGAAATCACATTTCTCCTCACACATTGCCTATAATGTCTTAAGATCTAATGAAATGGTTGGATTTACTTAAGTCTATAAGTAGTTATCTCATCTTTAAATAATAACAACCAAAGCTATTAAATCTTTCAGAAATATAAAAACAATGTGATGAACTTTCATTTCATCAAAACATAATTACAATAGTCCAGATCATAGGAGTTTACTCCTCAAATAATTAAATACCGGATTACAAAATCATATCTTAGAAATTTGGATCCCAAAACTTTGCCTTTGTACCTGATCTACTTAGCAGGACTTTTATCTTTTCCTAAAACATTAAAATAATAAAATAAGCTCAACTAGCTCAGTAGACTCCTTTACCCCTCATAGATATCAAAACTCAATTTATATATGTTGAAAACAACTAATCAAAGAAAAAGTATAAAGGCTTTTAGAATACATAAAGCATAAGTCAAACATGGATTTACCAGATATTGATATGTATACTTGATCTCGAGGCTAACATTTACTTTTATAACCACATAATCACTTTCACGGAAATTTCTAGATGCCACACAAAATACTCATTTTCAGAGATTTATTTGCATTTCACTTTCTTTTCCCATCAAAATTAATACAGAAGTTTAAAGTTTACTAAAATATGACTCAGCATATTTCTTAACCTTATCATAGAAACATTAACATATAAAATGTCATGACTAGAATGCACATGTCCCGATGCTTACTTATATCTCCACTTTCCCTTATATCTCCCCTTATGTCCCATAACCTGCACACAGTAGGTGGGGCCAGAATCCCTCCCGCATCTACATTAGTTAGATGGGGTTAGAAGGAGTACTTACAGTATTACTTAATTGCCCACACCTGCTTCCAGTAAGTGGCCAGAATCCATCCCACATCTACATCATGCAGATGGGGCTAGAAGAGTACATCTAGGACCCATTGTAACATAACAAATATATTTTCCCATACATTAAAACATAACTCCTCCAATGCCAAGAATGCAGAATGCAAATGCAATGCAACAATACTAAATTTAAATGTTTGATGTAGTATACAAAAAATACATAAACTACCAATAAAAGTCACCTTTCTTGTAAAACAGAACCCTTACTGGACTTTCCCTTTTATAGTTTCTACTTTCAGAGGAACCTTCATAAGAACATTTCACGACTTTTACATAACTACAATAATTGCCAAATTCACTTCAATTCAACAATATGCTTAGAAATTCATACAAGAAAAATCAATCGTTTAAAACTCAATTGTATATAGCAAAAATGTTCATAATAAAGGGTATAATAATATACTAAAAATCACAAGGTGAAAACTTTGTAAAATTCAAGAAAAATATTTTTTGTTCATAACTTTTAAAAATTTACTAGAATTGAAATTAGAGACCGGGGTTTAGGAGTCTACCTTGAGCTCTACAATTTTCTTAAATGGCCCAACAGACAAATCCTATACCTTGGCCTCCAAATCCCTTCCCTCTCTTTTTCTTTCTTCTTTCCCTTACTCCTCCTCTCTTCTCTAGTAAGCCTGGGGTGGTGGGTGAATTAACATGTGAATTGAGATATGTTAATGTTAAAATTTTAATTATTTTGAACTAGATGTGCGGCACCTAAGTTCCGTAGTGCCATAGTGCTCTAGAGAATCTTCTAGATGCTCCCAAAATATACTCATATGAAACCCAACATCGCGATGGCGCTTTCTGGAGTTGCGACGTTCGCCCAAACCTATTTATTTTGCCCAAAAATAATGAGAACAATGCTGGGGCGTCGAATCCCCAGGAGCCTCGACACCCATAGAACAAAAACTAAACTTGAATTTTTCACCTTTTCAACGCGAAATCTTGATTATTTTCTACCACATTCAACAAGGGTATAATAAAGGGTATAATAATATACTAAAAATCACAAGGTAAAAACTTTGTAAAATCCAAGAAAAATATTTTTTTGTTCATAACTTTTAAAAACTTACTAGAATTGAAATTAGAGACCGGGGTTTAGGAGTCTACCTAGAGCTCTACAATTTCCTGAATTGGCCCATCGGACAAATCCTATACCTTGGCCTCCAAATCCCTTCCCTCTCTTTTTCTTTCTTCTTTCCCTTCCTCCTCCTCTCTTCTCTAGTAAGCCTGGGGTGGTGGGTGAATTAGCAAGTGAATTGAGATATGTTAATGTTAAGATTTTAATTATTTTGAACTAGCGGTGCGACGCCCTAGTTCTCTAGTGCCATAGTGCTCCAGAGAATCTTCTAGATG
Source organism: Dendrobium chrysotoxum (assembly GCA_019925795.1). NCBI lineage: Eukaryota > Viridiplantae > Streptophyta > Magnoliopsida > Asparagales > Orchidaceae > Dendrobium > Dendrobium chrysotoxum. Next base: position 13,534,926 of record CM034298.1, on the reverse strand, counting down.
CTCCCAAAATATACTCATATTAAACCCAACATTGCGATGGGGCTTTCTGGAGCTGCGACGTTCGTCCAAACCTATTTATTTTGCCCAAAAAATAATGAGCTCAATGCTGGGGCGTCGTATCCCCTGGAGCCTCGACACCTATAGAACAAAAACTAAACTTGGATTTTTCACCTTTTCAACTCGAAATCTTGATTATTTTCTACCACATTCAACAATTTAAGGCTCATAAGAACTAATTAACTTAAAATTGATGTTAGTTACAGAAAATTATATGAATTTGATGACGGATATTAGATTGCCGGTCCCATTGGTGAGAAACAAAAAATCTCCCATCATGAAATTTCCTTCTCTCTACATGCCATCAGTTATGTCAATGAGCCCTAAAAAGTTTTCATAATGAATTCATCTCCTTCTCATGCGCTATTGATCTTGTCAGTGAGCCCTAATGAGTTCCCATTGCAAAATAATCTTCTCCTGAAATGTCATTGGTTTTGTCCTTGACCCCCAAGCATACTAAAGTCGTGAAAACCTTCTCCTCACACATCATGGTTCACTTCTCTTTACGTGTAACATTCACACAAGGTCCTTAAGTTCAAATTTAGTTCAAATCAGTTCAAATCAGGTTCAAATCACGTTTGAATGAAATTTAAATTCTAACAAATTTCTCTTTTGCGACAGGCTTCGATAAGTAGTTTGCACTAAACAATAAGAGTATTTTGTTGTGAAATAAACTTTTAGACATATTTCTTTGGAAAACAAAACACAAGCTTATTTTTTTCAATTTCTATTATTATAGTTATATAAAGTTAAATTTCCCTTTACATGTATATCACAAAACTCTTATATTCTAAATTATATATATAAACATTTTTTATTTATAAATTATTTGATACTTGATTATTTCGAATTCTAATCCTCTCTCTTCCATGCCGATGAGGGAGGATATTACGAGGAGTTCTTCAAGAATTAGTAGGTCTCGTGCAATGGACCAAGATGAACCTTCAACAAAAAAGCCAACAATAACACAACCATGTATAAGGTCTTTCAACCCGGCAACTTGATGCTAAGGTAAGCACAATAGCTCATCAATCAATGCTAAGAAAGCTTAGGTCAAATGGGAAGGACCCTATATAATTAAGAAGCAATTCGGCCTTAGAGCATATCAACTGCAAACACACTCAAGCAAAAAAGTGCCAATGACATAATGCTTCGATGAACCTTTATTTCTAAGAAAAGTTAATGTACTCAAAAATATCCTTTACCCTAGTAAGAATAAAGCAATTTTTCCTTTAAATCACTTTTCGTTTCTTCCTATTTTGGCTAGTCCATTGTACAACAAATGAGAAATGAAAACTAACAATGGAAGTAATGACTTGAGGAACTCGCCCCTTTACTGTGTGCACTCGACAAACTTGTCCTGCTTCCTCATGCATAAATAGAGAACTCTCCCCACTTCCTTTAGCGTAAATAGAATACTCGCCCATTCAAGGGGTAAGCATGGAACTCAACGAGTAAGCAAGGAACTCGCCTAATTTTTGAATGGCACTCAAGGAACTTGTTTATATAAGGAGAGTAGCAAACAATGAAATTATGGTTATGCTAAAGTCTTGTCTTAACTAGTTGACCAACTTCAAACCTTGATGAGTGATAATACTCATCTAAAAAGTTCTAGCCTTTGAGAATGACTCGGCCAATCCAATATAAGAGATCGACTAGCTAGGTTGAAGACTAGCATGGTCTCGATTCGGGTTTGAGTCCTAATGCAGCAAGATTATTACTTGTAGGTTAGTTGCAATACTGAAAACTTGCAGAGAACCGATACCCCTAGAAAGAATGAAAATATGTGCTTGATAGGGTGTCAAGATGGGTTTTCATGTTTGGTTTGGATCCAACCCGAAACTAACCCACTCTCGATTGATACAACCTGAACTCAACCTGATTACACAAACAAGTTAGAAATCTGAACTAGGACTCGATCTTCCCTAAACTCGGGTCGACCCGATCCTATAAAACTGACCCGAGCGAGCGCAGGACTCGACTCGCCCAAAACCGGGTTGACCCGACCTGACACAACTAACCCGGGCGAGTGCGATAAGAGCTGCAGGGGCTGGGGCGGGAGGGCGGGCGGCGGGATGTGGTGTGAGCAATATCGGCACACGGTACGGGAAGAGGAGCGGGCAGGACGCAGTGCGTGCAGCAGGCGGGACAAATGGGGCTGTCAGCACGTGCTACACGATGCGATGTGGGTACAGGTTTGCTAGCGCTGACGGTGCAACGAGATGTGCGGGCGAGTCATTTTTGGGTTAGCGAGTTGACACGAACAAGACCTGATTTTTCAAACGTGTCGACATAAAACCTGAACCTGACCCTTTTGTTAAATGCGTCGACTCGAAATTGGATTTTCTGGGTCAGGTTTAGATCAGATTTTCGGGTTGTGTCATAAATTGACACCCATAGCACTTAACGATATCACCTTCTTATTCTAGCCAAGTCGACTTGATGAGGTTGATTGATTTTAAGAAACTCAACATAGCTATCCCTCCTTATTAATGTGTTCACAAAGAAACGCAGCTCACTTTGGTCTCTTCGTCGGGAGCATGAGCTGCCAACTAAGAGGACTTGAGTTCGAGTCTTGTATATATGAGATATGTTTGGATTTATCTTAATTGGTCTAAATGTCCAAAATATATATATCACTTGTTTACCTTCAATTTTTAGGAAGAACTCATAAAAATAACAAGTAATTAAAAAAGTTTTATGTATTATAATATATAAAATTAAATTTTTCTTAAAAAAAATATCAGACAAATATATATATAATTTTTATATTTATTTATATAACATATTAATTTATAAATATTATAAAAATTATCATTAATAATAATTTATTAACTTATGTAAAATAATATATATCCCATAGTAAAATTATTTTATATTTGAATATTTCGAATTATAATCCTCACCCTTCGGTTGCAGAAGCCCTGCTAGTTCTGGATGAAGCTGGAGACCATTTCATGGCTCCCCGCATTATCCTCTCTCATCGCCACGGAGGAGCTTCGTCCCCCCCACGTCCAAAAGAAGGACCTTCAACAAAGAAACCAAAAATGACACAGCCGAGGAGATCGCATCCCGGTCCTGCAATACGCGCTGCAAAGCGGATCCAAGAGGAGGACGATCGAGGAATTCACCACTGGCCGCCATGGGCAGGCCTAGCGAAGCCGCCGAGCTCGATCGCAGCAGCGAGAGATACCAAAAACCCGAGGAAGAAGCGATAGCCGAAGATGCACAAAACGATGAAGCAGTGGAGGACAGCGATGACGATGACCGCTTCTTCGAATCGCTCGACCGCGTCCCCTCTGGCGTCTCCCTCGATCTCGATCACCCCTCCTCGGGCTCTGATAGCGATGAGGAGGACGGCAACGTCCGCATCTCCTTCGCCTCCGCTTTAGAAGGGCCTCGCTTCTCCATCTGCGTTGCCGACTTCGACGACTACATTCACGACGATAACGACGATACCGGCAGCTTCGACTATGGCATCTGGATGGCTGAGCCTGTCTCCCTTTCAGAACGCCGCCGTCGCCTACTTCAGGGGATGGGCCTCACAAGTAGAAAAGACCTCGCCCCTTACAAAAGCCGCCTCAACCCCAACCCCGCCTTCCATCTATTCCCGCCTCCTCTACCCCCTTCTTCCGGCGCCGCAAACGCAAAGCCTACCCATTCTGCACCGGCTCGGCCGCCGTCGCCACATAAACCTGCCTCCGTCGCCCGATACCTTTCCGATTCGCATTTGGCCTTCCGAGGGCCGGCGGCCGCGGGGCTTGTCCGATCGTTCTCCTCACCGCCGTCCCCATGGCTCCACCGCGACATGGGAAAGAAAAGCGGGGCCTTTGGTGCAAAGGCCGGAAGCAATAAGGAGCGTGGCGGTGTAGAAGCAGACAGCGGGGAAACAGTCGCTGTGGCGTGCAAGATAAAAAATTTGGACACTGGAAAGGAGTTCTTGGTGAGCGAGGTCGGAAAGGACGGAACTTGCGGCTGGCTCAACGACGTGCAGACCGGGTTGCAGCTCACTATGGACGAGTTCGAGCGATTCCTTGGCTTCTCCCCTATTGTCAAGGAGCTGATGCGCCGTGTTAATCTCGGTGAAGATAAAAAGAACGGAGGCAATAGCAGCTCAACGCGTCAGGGGGACAGTGGAAAGAGTTCCAAATCCGGGAGGAGGAAGAGGGGAAACTGGCTGAAAAACATAAAGTTCGTCGCCAGCTCAGTGACTGGCCTCATCTCCGAGAAGGAGAGGTACCCCGGCGCTTCGGCCGCCGCCACCGTTTCTGGCGTCGTCTTTGGCCGTGGAAAGTCGTCGTCTTTAAATGGGAACTCCTCGGATTGGCTCAAGGTGCATCAGCACGGGAAATCTTACAAGGAGCTTACAGGGCTCTACATGTGCCAAGAGATCCAGGCTCATCAGGGCTCGATTTGGTGCATGAAATTTAGCTCCGACGGCCGATTCCTTGCGAGCGCCGGTGAGGACAGGACCGTGCATGTGTGGCAGGTGAAGGAATCAGACACAGTCTCTACCTTCTCTACACTGCGGCGGCAGGGGTTGTGCCATTCTTCCACTGCGCTGTTGCCAAATATGTCGACGTCTTCTCAGAAGGAGCAGGCTGCGATTATAGGCTCCCACCCGTGGAAGAGGACTAGGAAGGGAAGCAGAAAGCGCTCTCTTCCTGATTATGTTGTCTTGCCGGATAGCATTTTCTCGATCTCTGAGAAGCCGTTCTGCTCTTTTGAAGGTCACCTTGGTGATGTCTTGGACCTCTCCTGGTCCAAATCTCAGGTCTCCCCTCTGCTTCATGGTGAATTTCGTTTGAGTTTTCGTTCAATTTTTTGGTTACTCTTCTATTAATTCTATACTAGAATTTTGAGTGCACTTCGTTAATTGCTAAGCTGTGGTTAATCTTTTGCGTTTTGCTTGAAATTTTAATCCCAACAGACTCTTTTAATGCTTTGGTTTGAAGTGTTTGGTAGTTTATTGCTCCGGTATCATCGAAAAGAATCTTAAAAATCACGAGTTTCGCTAAATAGTTATAATATTGTGCCAAATATTCTATAATTCTCCCTTTTAAGTATGCTTCAACATTTAGTTGATTTTGCTTCATTGCACCTAAACTTAATGAGCTGAAGCCCGTTTTCTTTATTGTGACTTGATCAAAGTTGCATAAGCAAATCTATCTCTTTTCTTGTTCATGATTCTCTGAGGAAAAACACCTTGGTTATTCCATATGACTCTCAAGGGCAGTTATATAACAGCTTTGCAATACAAGATAATCCATTCCTTAAAATCTACTCAATAAATGAAGAAGTTTGATAGAACAGTATTTTTAGTCGGTTACTCATTTATTTACTTATTACTCTGTCTCATCTATTTTAATAAAATACAGCAACTCCTTACATCATCAATGGACAAAACTGTGAGACTATGGGACATGAAGAGCAGGTCCTGTCTAAAGTTGTTTGTGCACAATGATTATGGTAAGTTTTTGAATAAAACTTTATTGATGTATTCATTTGCACTAGCTTATCATATACGAAATTTTCCTACTTGCTTTAAAGGAATCATACAAAAAGCTGCTTATCATTGATTTGCAGCAATGTAAGGCATTGCTAATGATTTCTAGCTTTTTTGGCTAATGTTTTGACAGTAACATGCATCCAGTTCAATCCCGTAGATGATGATTACTTCATTAGTGGATCTCTTGATGGCAAGGTTCGCATATGGAGTATACCAAACCGTCAGGTTGTTGACTGGAGTGATCTGCGTGAAATGGTTACTGCTGTATGCTATACTCCTGATGGTCAGGTGCAGCAAAATGTTTCTCTTAAGTAATAGTAGCTTGTTTTGTTTGTTTGGTTGTTTGTTTTCTTGTAGCAGTGGTAAGGCTAATAGAAATCCTGTTAGTGATGACTTTCTCTATGTTGCAGGGAGCTTTGGTTGGTTCGCACAAAGGAAGATTTCGTTTTTACAATACTTCTGGTATGATGTTTTTTTTTTTTTTTTTAACTTCATGTAATTTTTCAATATCCAATGCAACTTTTAAACAGTTTGGAATGAGCTTGAAAGTATGCAAATGCTCCTTATTCTTTTTAATTAATTAAAAAAGAGTTATCTATATGAAGATTTGGATAGATCACATAATTTCCTTAAAGCAGGCTTCACTTATTTTAGCTTTTCACAACTTAATCTGTTCAGTTTATAGAACAGCCTTCTATATTACCTGGATATTATAAGCAACTTTAGTTACATTTTCGGAAAACTTGAAGCAGATCACTCTCAGTAAATGTGCCTTGAACCCCATTCAGCAATTGCCCGCTAGCACCAGCTTCTATTTGCAAAAAAAAATGGTAGGATTCATTAAGCCACAACACTTATTTTCTTGCAAACGATTGAAGAGGTGGTAAAAAAAAGGAATGCAAATGTAACCCTAGAATCTCGAACCCCGAGTAAAAATACTGTATAAAATTGAACTCTTTTTGAAATTAGCAAAAAAATTCAAGATAAGAAAACATTGACTATGGTGATGGACCGTCTTCCATAAGTTCGATTCATTGCATTGGATTCACTATGAAAGATAGAAGAAAATGGAAGATGAATTTAAGATATTATGATTTTGATAGGAAACACTTGAAGATCTCAAGTAATTCCTATCGATCTTCGGAAAACAGCGAGAAATCTCCACCAAAAGCCACACGAAAACACGAAAACAGTAGATAATTTGTATTATTTGATGAAAGGGAACGGAAAACCGCAAGATACAATTGATCCTCTATTCGAGAGGAGGATCTTTCTCTACCAAATCTCTAGACGCCGCTAGAGCCCAAAAGACCTAAGAGATCTCAAATTTCAGCCAAATTCAAGATGCCCTAACCCTAGGAAAACAAAGTATTTAATGCATACAAATCAAAAGGAAATCCCTAAACAGTCCCTACATTCAAATTTCCCTCTCAAACCCCTCAAAATTCCTTCCTAAATTGCTCCTTGGGAGGCTTGCGGTGCGCTCGCCTGTAGCGAGAGGCGGACATTGTCCGCCTCGTTCCGCCTGGGCCGGTCCTGGCTGGACCGGTCCTGGCTGGACCGGTCTAACAATACTCCCCTCCCAAAGATCCACCTTATCCGCAAGGTGGAAAGACGACACCATCCTCCCATCCTTCTTCATCACAAACAACAAGAACCTGAAGAGTTCGGTCATTACATCTGTGCCCCGACGTATACCTCTCATCATATCTGAAACAGATCCCCTTCGCCCTCTTCTCCTGTAATTCTGTTTCTGTGAGCTTCTTGAAGTTGTCCCCAGGTCTTCCGCCGGCAGTCTTCTCCTTCGGAGTCTCCCGAAAGGTACCCGGTGTCGGCTCCTTAGGTGTCAAAAAGGTGGTAGCTATGCTGCACGTGCCTTTTGAGCTGCTGCCTTCCACCCCTTTCTCCAGGTGCCTCTGATCCTCCACCAACTGAGCTAGTTCCATAGCCTCTCCCAAGTCACGAGGCCTCATTACTCTAACCGCTGCCCAGATCTTTGGTGTCAGCCCCTTCATGAAATTTCCCTCGAGCACTGTCTCAGGAAGGCGGTCCAATCGGCTAGCAAGGTACTCGAATCTCTCCCGGTACTCCGTCACTGAACCCTCCTGTGTCAAGGCGAAGAACTGCTCGTAGAAGTCTCCTCCCCTGCCAGTTCGGAAACGTTCTACCAAACAATCCTTGAACTCTCTCCAACTCCGTATGGGTCGTCGCATGTCCCTCCACTGATACCAAGACAAAGCCTTCCCTTCCAAACATAGGCCCGCCGCCGTCAGTCTCTCCTCTTCTGTCAACCCATTGACGGCGAAATATCTTTCTACCTTGTAGATCCACCCGTGCGCATCCTCCCCCTCAAAGATTGGCATCTTCAGTTTCCTCACCCTCGGGTCACACCAATTTCCCCTAAATCCTCCATAACCTCCAATTCCTTGAAGAGGAGGTGCTCCCCAATTGTCACGATCTTCCCTCCGGCGATCATAACCAAACCCTTCATCAAAATCCCCTCTTCTTCTTTCAAAATCAGTACCCCGGCGATCAAAATCATCCCCTCTCCTTTCAAATTCAGCACCTCTTCTTGCGTAGTCACTGCTCCTCTCCTCTCTAGAAAGTGGTTCTAAAGGAGGCATTCCATCTTCTCCCTCCAGGATCTCCACTTCTGGATTTTCCCTTCCCCTAAACGTGTTAGGGTTCCCATCTCTTCCATGGCCGCCGATAGTTTCCTTTGCTTCCGATGTCACTGGTTTGATTTTGGCTTCAAGCAATTTCTTCAACATCTCTTCCATCACGGCAAACTTCTCTTCCATCCTTTTATTATTGGATGAAATCTGATTTTGAAAATCAGACCATTTTTCCTCCAACTCTGATTTAAGTAGCGCAATTTCTCCTTCCAAAACTTCAACCTTCTTCCCGGCCATATTTCTTCCCAAGAACCACGAGAAGATCTTCTTCCGGATGAGATTTCACCGCTAAAATTTTATAATTTCAGCCGCCGATGGTCCCAAGACAACGCTCTGATACCAATTTGATAGGAAATACTTGAAGATCTCAAGTAAATCCTATCGATCTTCGGAAAACAGCGAGAAATCTCCACCAAAAGCCACACGAAAACACGAAAACAGTAGATAATTTGTATTATTTGATGAAAGGGAACGGAAAACCGCAAGATACAATTGATCCTCTATTCGAGAGGAGGATCTCTCTCCCAAATCTCTAGACGCCGCTAGAGCCCAAAAGACATAAGAGATCTCAAATTTCAGCCAAATTCAAGATGCCCTAACCCTAGCAAAACAAAGTATTTAATGCATACAAATCAAAAGGAAATCCCTAAACAGTCCCTACATTCAAATTTCCCTCTCAAACCCCTCAAAATTCCTTCCTAAATTGCTCCTTGGGAGGCTTGCGGTGCGCTCGCCTGTAGCGGGAGGCGGACATTGTCCGCCTCGTTCCGCCTGGGCCGGTCCCGGCTGGACCGGCTAGACCGGTCCAATTGGACCGGTCTAACATATTTCACATAATTGATCTTTCGAGGTTAAATATGGCTATTTGATTACATGCAAGGAAAAATAAAATAGCACTCAATTTGATGCTGAATGTTCGGCAACAAGAATTTGCATGCAAAGAGAATGGGTATCATGATTCTATAGGTGATCAATCTAGCAGTAGAGGAACCTGGAGAATATGATTTTTGAGATTTATATGTTTGAAAATTTGAGCAAGGCATGGATAATATTGCCTGTTGTGCTTAACTTGCTCAAGAAAATGAAAAATTAGTGCAAATGTGGGATTGCATATCTGCTAGAAAGCATAAGTTTCTGAAAATCATTGTGGCTAACTGAATTCACTTTCTTTTTTTTTCTTTCGGTAATGTGTGACAGATTATAAACTTTCTCAAGAAAGTCAAGTAGATATCAGTAACAAAAAAAAGAAGTCGCATGCAAAGAAAATAACCGGGTTCCAGGTAATTTTCTTATTTGTTTCTTTATATTATAATTTACAGGATACATATTTTGATATCTATAATTCCCTTTCTTGGTTACTTTCATAATATGGTGACTTTATTGGTTCATTATAATAACATCCAGATATTAATTTTCTAAATGTGCAAAAACACTATATTGGCTATTGGGTTGGTAGATGTCTAACCAACTTATTCAAACAGTATGCGCCGGATGATCCATCCCAAGTCATGGTGACATCTGTTGGTTCACAGATTCGAGTCTTTGATGGTGTTGATGTTATTCACAAATTCAGAGGTTTGATTCTACCATGATTATCTGTACAAAATTTTACAATTTTTTTTTGGTATAGTCTACCTTTTATACTATATCTTTATGTGCTGTTCTTGTCCATTTAAAATAAGTCATTGAGCCTTTGATATATCATTCATTTTATAAGAGCGTGTAGATGTTAAAAGAAAGCAAGAATTGTAATGACTTTTAATTGAATTTAGAAATATGTTGATATATTTGTGCAAACAGAGGCAAGAAAAAAAAGGTAATTAAAACAAATATATTAAAGTATAATATCTTTTATAATGAAGATATAATGTAATAATAAATACTGTGAATTTCTACAATAACATTTCAACAACACATGTGATGATATTGATATGATTGCATCCTTAAACGTAATAATTTTGATTTCTCTAACAGACTAACATTAGAAATGTTCTATCTGATGCTTTAAGTAACCATTGTAGTTCTGATGTTTCTCTAGATTAACTTTCATCATGGAAGAAGCAAGACAAGTTTGTAGTAATAATGCTTATGATGTAAACCAAACAAATGAGAAAGGGAGAAGAAGGAGAACCAAATAATTTGGCTGAGATTTTTCTAAAGTAATGCAAAAAAGCTGCTCCGCCAATATAACATTTTCTATTTAGCTGTCTTTTAACAAAAAGTAAAGTAACAAACAACTTAGTAACCAAAGTAAACTACTGATTCTTCTTTAGTTTTAACAATTATTTAAGCTGATATAAGGAAATAGCTATTGAAAATGGAGGACAAAGCTAGTCCTGTCCTGTGAACGGAGTGTAATTACCCAAGATTTTTCTCGACTTTAGAAGAACTCAATTTGTGTTTATTGATCGAAACGCCATCAATAGGGTGCTACTCAAATATAAAAAATATTGAATGTTGCGAGTTACTTAAATTGGGTGGCATCAATAAAGTATATGCATTATCATTGAACTTTTGCACTATTGGAGAAGGTTCCAATTTGCATGGCTTAACTTGAAGTGCAGGCTTGAAATTGATCTCTACAAAGATAATTTGTAACCACCGCCATCTTGTATGAGGCTTCTTGGACCTATGATAACAACTTATAAATTTAACGCCGCGATCTGATGTGAGGCTTCTTGGAATCCAATGTAATCGGATAATATCTCGGATTAGTACTCACGCAATATTAATGGCATCAAAAGTCTTCTTGCAAGCAACAAAATGAGACTTTTTCGAGAAATAATTGACAACCACCATAAATGAATTGAATCTCCGTTTGGTCTTTGGCTATCCAAGGACAAAATCAAGATTCAAATTAGATTCAAATTCTCCTATATAGTCTCCATAATAGGTAAAATCATGTACAAACTTGTGTTTCGCGATTATAAGTTTGGTTGGTGTGATATTTCTACATAATGGCAAACATTGCGGTGCAACTTCAGCCAAAAGAACTGAGCTTGTATGAGCGCCTAAACCTCCAACATGCATATCTTAAATTAATTGATCTTGGAGGGATGTATTTGAAAATATACAACTGATTGCCCTTAAACAAGTATCCCAATCTCTGCTTGTAGTCAGAGATCATTGAATTGGAGCGGCAATGTCTCTATGGATCTGCAAAGTCATCATCAGAGGCATGCTGCTCGTTAATAGTTTCTATCCCAGTGATCATACTTTGGATACCAACCAGTAGACTTGTTCTTCGACTAAGAGCATATGCTACTCTGTTACATTTTCCTGCCTTATGATTTTGCACGAAATTGAATTTTTGTAGGAACATAACACATCTCACATTCATACGGCTCAATTTTTTGTTAGGTTGCAAGAGTTGTAGTGATTTGTGATCACTATATATATAGACCCTTGGTGAATCAAGTAATGCTCCTAGTGCTTAGGGCTCTGACTATGGCATATAGCTCATATTCGTAAGTGGATCACTTATGTTTTGCAATACTGAACTTCTCATGAAAAAATTTGATGTGTCTTATAATAGTGCTGCACTAATGCTTGCTACATATGTTTCAAACTCGACTTGGAACAGTTTCTTGAAATCTAGTATTCTCAAAATTGGAGCCTTGCATAGTCAATTTAATATTCTCAAAGATGGTTTGTTGTTGGAATCCCTAAACAGTGGTTTTTTGTTTCAAATAATCATTTATTGGGGCCATTAAGATTGCTAAATCCTTGTATGAATTCTTTTATAACATAAAATGGCAGCCTTCCGATGACCCAGTTAGGAGAGTAGATGTATTAGATTTGGCTTATGCTAATAAAGAGGTAGGTCTAAAAAGACTTGGTTAGAAAATATTAGAAATGACCTTTCCTTATTAGATTTAAATGATAATTTGACTCTTAATAGGAGACAATAGAGACAAAGGATTCATGTGGCCAATCCCACGAAGTAGGATAAAAGCTTGATGTTGTTGTTGTTGTAATTCACTAAGCCATGGAAACTTTGAATTTTTGTGATTGACGTTCCGATCAATCATAACTAAATTATTGAGATCTTGTTGGGGTCAGTTTGGATACTTTGAGAGCTAATAATGAAGTTCAAGAAGTGTACAATAGTGACCACAAACTCACACATTACCACCTTAATGTATAGATTTTGTTCTCTTAAAGTTTCAAACAACTTTGTAAGATGATTCAAACGATGATGGTGGATGGGATGAAAATTAAAATGTCATCAAAGTATACAAGACAAAAATTTTCAAGGAAGGGTTTAAGTACCTCATTATTAGCCTCATGAAGGTGCTCAACACATTGCAAAACCTGAGTGACATAACCCTCTAATCATATAGACCTTTATGTGTCTTGAAGTATGTTTTCCATTTGTCTCCGAATTAAATCCAAATTTGATGATAGCCACTTCTTAAGTCTAATTTGGATAATATGTTAGCACCATGCAATTTTTCCAAAAGATCTTCAAGCTGCAGTATGTAGAGGTGTCGTAGCGATTTTAATGATGGCTCGGCTGTCAATACACATACGCCACTTCTCGTCCTTCTTGGAAACGATCAGTGCTGGCCCCGCATAAGGCCTCAAATTGTCTATTGAACTACTTTTCTAAAAGGTCATCCACAATGCAAAATCTTTTGCTCATCTTATAAAGTGGTAGATTAGGTAGGGTTGCTCGTGGTATGAAATCAATATGATGTTATATGGATCTCTTGAGTATTAGTTGTTCAAGCAGCTCGTTTGGAGTTAGATCTCTGAATTTTTGCAGTAGGCTTCATACATTCTTTGGCATTTCAACCGCCAGTTCTTGCTGTTCTGTGAGAAGAACAACAAACATCCTAACTTCTCCTTCATACTCATGTAGAATCTCTAAACCTAAGATGGTGGTGAATACTGCCTTCTCGGACATGGATGTTTTAAGAATCGTAAGAGATGGTAGCGACCCGATTTTCTTCTCCTTCCAGTCCACGATATACTCATTGGCACAACCATCATACAAGATCCCACATCGAATTACCAAGTTTAGCCCAAAATAATATGGCAGACGTCCATATGCAGTATGCCATATAACATCTCACAACTATAATGTTTTGCAATGAAAAACGAAACCTTGCTCATATCCATAACTGGGACTTCAATTCCTTTTGTCACCCTACTGGTTTTATATGATTGGGGATGTTTGGTGGTTCTGAATGGTAATGTTTTTGATGACTCTCTGATAGATAATATTCTTAATACATCCACTATTCATGATTAGGTCATATATCTTGCCGTTAATAAGTACATCGGGTCTTGAATATGGGGTGCCTTTAAGTTCCGACAATCTTTCTAAGGATGAGTAAGACCATTTTCTAAAATGCAGGAAATAAACTCACCTTCATTGCCTTGGATATCTTCAATTTCCTCACCATTCATGGAAATTCCAAATTCTACTTCAAGTTCTTCTCCCCATCAAGTATTTGCAATTGACACCTATGAGGACATTCATTCGATTATGATCAGGTTGGAAGCACCTAAAGCACTTGGACGAACCGAGTTTATTGTACGCATTGTCACGATTAAATCTTGGTCTTGGCAAAGCTCTGAGTTCATCAGCAGCATGGCTGCTGTTGGCAATTTGGTTCTGAAGGGAGTTCAACTTGTTTGATAGAATTCCTTTGGACAGTTTCAACCACATTTTTGTGGCGATGGCTTGATTTCAGAATCCTTGATTGATGCAAGTCGACCTTATACATGAATTTGACAGCTTGTGAAAGTGACCAAATCGAATTCATCTCCAATTTGTCCTGTATTGATTCTCTCGATCTCCTTATATATCTCGTAACTAATTGTTGATCTACTTCATTTAAATTATTCATAGTATTGAGGCAGTAGAACTCTTTGATATAGGCACTTATCATTCAATCTTCTTGAATGCATCTTTGGTATACAGATAGAGCATTTGCTCATAGTCTGAAGGAAGAAAATGTTTCTTTCTCATTGAGGGGAAATTTCTTCATGCAATGAATCCTAGTCATGAATGATTTTGTTGGCGAGTTGTTTGCTGGAATCGGCCGTGGCTCTGATACAAATATGACGTAAATCAAACAAACAAGAAGAAAGAAGAAGAGCTGAATAATTCTGTCGTTGCAAATAGCTGTTCCACCAATACGTCATTTCCCATTAAACTGTCTTTTAGCAAAAGTAATTACTTAGACTAAAAACTATTTGGTCTTGACAATCATTTAAGCCAGTATAAGGAAATAACTATTGAAAAAGGAAGCCAATGCCGGTAACTGTGAATATGGTGTTAACTACATCAGCTTAACCTTGATCTCTTGCTGCTACTTAGATTTGAAAAGCTTTCCTTCGCAGCACATGAATGCAAGCTAGCTAAATCAATTTTCTGTACAGAAAAAAACGGCCAGATCTATTGAATGGGAGTTCTTGAGTTGGAGCAAAACCTGATAGACTTCACTTAACAATTGCTTACGATCAGCTTATTCTGTTTATCAGTCTTAATGTATTTGAAAAACTGGATGATAGACTTCCGTCACATCATTGTGTGGAACATTGCAGAAACTAAAAGCTTTATTATTACTTTCATTGCCTCTATACTACTCACCAAACAAGAAATTCTAAAGATGTTTTGTAGTTTGAAGAAACATTAGAAATTATTTATACAAAATCTCTGATGAGGTTATCACGTATAGGCTTTCGGAATACAAGCAGTCAGATATCAGCATCCTTCTCTTCAGACGGAAAATACATCATCTGCGCGAGCGAGGACTCCAATGTGTACATATGGAAGCGTGGCACAGCACATAGGGCTGGTGGTGGAGGGAAAAGCAAGGGTTGGGTTACCACTCGATCGCACGAGTACTTCTACTGCAAGGATGTCTCAGTTGCAATCCCATGGCCAAACAATGGAAGCAACCATGAGAAGCCAACTTTGCCATTGCCATCCTCTGGAAACTTGGGGCCATCAAACAGCTCACAGCAATCAAGCCACAGCCTAGATGACTCCTTCCCAAAGAAGGGCTTGCTGGAACAAACACTCCCTACAAGCCCCGGCAAAGTGCAACCATCACCATCTCATGCAGCATCTGGCCTGAGCAACTCATCTTCTTTGCGCTCACTACGGTCTTCCATTAATTCTTCGTCATCATTTGCATCTTGGGGATGGGTTGGTGGAAGCCGTAAGGTGGTTACAAACAGTTTGGAGAGTTCAAATGCATGGGGTTTAGTTGTTGTTACTGCAGACCTTGGAGGTAATATCAGGATATACCAAAACTTTGGCTTGCCTGTGAGGCTTAGCAGGCAGAACAACTTGTTCTAGGAGGATGATAAGATTGTGCTATTTTATTCAACATTTAAGAGGTGAAAGCCTGAAGATTATATGCACTGTAATCCTGCTCAGCATTTTTTTGGTGCGCGATAATTTCTTCCATAACTTTGGGTCTCTGTCATCTTCTCTAGTTGCTCAGTATGCTGCATGGTTCTGTAAATTCTTCATGTCATGTGGATCAGAGAGTTAAGGGGTTTAGTGGAGCAATCCTTTGACATCATCTCTGATGTTAACAAGGTTTCATGTTTTAGAGATATTATTAGGTGCAGACACTAGACGGAGAGAATCGTTCGGTTTTCTCTCTATTTATAGTGAAAACGCAATTACTGTAGTAGTTGTGCTTTCACTGTAGATAGAGAGAAAACCAGATGGTTCTCTCCCTCCGTTGTCCGCACCTAATAATTTGCCCGTGTTTTAACACTAAAGTAGATGCCATATGGAAATTGTATTATAACGTTTATTTTTTGGATTTAAAGAACTTCAACAGCTCTGACAAACAAGTGAAGAAGTAAGCTTCCTTCAAAGAGTGTGAGGGCAGATCTATTTGACTGGTTGGAAGGATTGTGAATAGATTTTCTTAAGATAAAAGTTGATTATGTTGCAATTATAACAAAATATCTTGTTTTTCTCAATAGATATTCTGCACTTTTGATCTACTTTGTGTGAGAAACATCTGATCCATTTTTTTTCATTGTTGGCTGTCATAACTTGTAACAACTAAAGCAAATCTGAAATGGCTAAATGGGAAATGAGGGAAACCATATGCATGACTAATTAAAATAAATAAAATAATTGACACGTGTCCAAAATGTGCCTTAAATAATACATTTCAACTTTAAAATTATATTACCTAAATAATCTAAATTAAGCCATCTCTTTACTGTATTTTGAAATATGTTATTTAAATAGCTTAATATCTACTTAACACTAATTTTATTTTTTGGTTTTTGTTATTATTGCATGCTAGAAAATATATGATGGTAAAGTGAGCGTTTTATGCTTTATCTTTGTGTGAAGTTATTGCACGCACATAGATAAAATAGAAGAAAATAGAATACATTATAGTTTTTTTTTTTTTTTTGGGTGGTAAACTTGTAGAGCAAAAGCTGGCCTAAATTAAATGGTCTACTATATAAACAAGTTAAAAGAGTTCTTTCTTCTCCTTAATCAGAAAATACAAGATTTCAAAATATGTAATACGAGCTTGACTTCATTTGAATGTGGAGGAGTATACTAGAGATATAGTAGAAGGAAGATGATGTTGATTGGATGATGATAACTAAAAAATGTAGTCAAAAATAATAACCTAAATTAAACCTAGTAAGACTAAATATTTTTTTAGTATTGCCTTATTTCCTGCGAGTCTTAGAAATTATTTTCATTGTTTATGTTAGTCATAAAAAAAAATTAACTAAAAAGAAATTAAGGGAATTTGACAAGTAGAAATTGTGTTGTATGGTGGTGTTATGGTGTTGTGGTCTCTATTGGAGGTAGATTGTAATAACAAAAAATTTTAAAAATAAAGTTGTTTGAAAAATATGAAAATTCTATATTGAACGTTGCGACGTTGGTCTAGAAAGTGCAGCAGCGCTAGCTATGGAGGAGCAGCGACACTAGAAAATGTTGCTAAGGGGCGGATGCTCTCTATTCTATAGTAATTTGGAGGTGGCATGCAGCACAATGATGTTGGGTCACTTAGGTGCCGTGGCGCCAGTAACTAAAATGAGTTGATATATATATATATAATCTAAATCTCTACCATCACCTCTCTCCCTCCCTCACTTTGGTTTGCTTGGTCGAGAAGGAAAGGAAAGAGGGGAAGAAGAGAAGGGGGAAGGGGAGAGGAGAGAGAGAAGAGAGATGAAGCTCTCCGGTGCCTTTTCATCTAATGCTCTTATTACAAATTTTATTCTATTTGAAGTGACTATACTCTTACTTCTATTTTTGATGGTTTTGATTTTACAAATTTTATCTCTCCTAAATTTATAAAAATATATTTTCTCTAGATTTATCAAACTTCTATCATGTAACTTCTTGTATATGATAAATATTATCCTCACGAGCATTTTGACTTTAATATTATTGAATTTTACTGATTAAATTGGAAGCTATGATTTTTTTTGAAGTAAATACATAGTATTTAGATTTTGTAGATTTCTTTGCATTTTACGGGTTATTGCATTTCATATATTTTATTGACTATATTGCATAGAAAAATGACTTATCTAATATGAGATAAATGTGGCATTTGTATGCAAGTAAGGAAGGCTGGTTGTTAACATTATAATTAATACATGCTGGCTATTAAAATAATAATAACCTGCACATGAGGGTGGTTCGATGGGCTTTCCTTAAAATAAAAGGTTGGTGATGTGATCTTAGTTTTATCATATAATTGATTGACTAATTACACTAACGGATAGAGAGTGGTGACTTTTCATTGATTATTAAAAGTCACATGTAAATTGACTTAAGATAATAAATAATGATGGTAAGATAAAGACCGATGAGCAACTGGTCGACAATTGGGGTTAAATTAAAGACTGATGACCAATTGAACGACGGTTGGGGTGGAATGATGAAAACACCTCATCAAAGATAGATGTCCTGTTTTGCTTTTCATAATTATATTCATGATTGTATTTACATGATAATACATTGAACTAATTGACAGATAGAATTATTTGACTTATTGATAGATAGAGCAATTTGACTGATTGATAAATATAACTAAAATCATACTGATATAACTAGCATTGATGTTAATACAATATAGCATAACATACTAATATGACCTATTAATTGATATTCTTTTTTCTTATGATTTAATAGATCTTCTTTGCCTTTACTGATCATATTGATTTTATTATTAATTGGTATAGATAGCTAGAGTGGGCATATTGATTCTTTTGTCATGCATTGAATGCAATGATAAGTTTTAATTACTTGCTAGACTTTTATGCTTATTACATGGTTTTATGTGATTTTAGGAAAAGGTAAGGAGCCTACAGTATGATGCTAGATAGTGATGCTAGTTTCATTTTATTTTCAATTTTTTAACTTTATGTATTCTTTTGTAGCATGTAGTAGCTATTATACATATTATTTTGGGGCTTTGGACCTTATAGTAGAATGTAAACATTGACTATAGACTCTATAGTAATATTATGTTCCATTATTTATATTTATTTGTATTTTCCTTGATGCAACTAGTGAGCTCTGGTTGGTGATAACCTGGTTTTAAATTAATATTGGCTGTTAATTGAATTGTAAGAAGAACGATAAATGAATAAAGGGAAAAGAGATGAAATTCTTGCGCTTTAGATCTCAGGGCATGACAAAGTGGTATTAGAGCAATTGTTAGTGGAATAATTTAATTGTAACCAGAGTTGCATTATTGATTGCATTATTTATTGGTTAAATATATTTATAGATTTATTTTATTTGAATGATTTATTTTGTATTTGAAATTTATTTATTGATCTGACAAATTGACTTGAAAAAGAAGAAGTCTGAACCTGATACTAAAGTATTTTCATCAATATCTAAGAATATGGGAAATAAAAGGTTAAATAAGAAATTCTTCTCAAATTAAGATCATGGACACCACTTGCTATCACATTATACAAGTTGTGTAATGTTGGTTTTTGATATCTTTGGCTCATTGGATTTGTCTCATTGAGATGCTTGATTTGACCATAAGCATGCAAGATTTAGAGATTGCTCGATCCTTCAATTAGTGTCCTAACATTTTCAACATATCTTTTAGTACTTGATTTGGGCTCATTTGGACATGGATCAAATCACCTTTGGTATCATTAGTTTTTTCTTATCGAGATGTTAAGTTCATCTATAAATATGATAAAATTGGAGTTTGGATGGTCTTAAATTCTATAAGTTTCCAACACATGTAATGCATCAAGATTTATGCTAATCAAGTGAATTTTTTTGGAGATGCATCATTTACCATGTATTTTTGGACATTGAAATTTGTGTTATCCAAAATTATATAATCGATCTTCGAAAAAAATTTATTATAATTTTGAAAAAATTATAAGGTGCAATAACTTCTTGTACATCAATATGGATCTCCCCTTTTGTGATGCCCTAGGATCTAATGGAAGGTTGGAATACCTAAACCCTAAAATTACTACTCAACCATCATAGAAATAACCAAAGCTATTAAAAAATCTAAATAATAAGCAAGATGAAGACTCTTTTTTTTTCTTCATCAAAATATATTTATATACCAATCTAGCATCAGAAATTCTATACATCAAAATAATTAAATATTGCATTACAAAAATGGTACCTTAAAAAGGTAAAATTTTAATATAATTAAAAAAATAGTTAAAAAAATGAAGTACTAGTAAAATAGTAAAATACAACTTTTCTGGGGTTTATATACTTAAGGTTATCACTACTTGTAAAGTCACTTTCACAGAGATTTTCAAATACTTCACAAAATACTTGTCATTGAGTTCATACAAAAATTAAAAAAATTTTAACATTCAATTTAGATTATTACTTATATTGTATTCATTAATATATATAATTAATTTAATGATTATAATGCACATGTCCTAATGCCTGCTTATAATTCTATTTTCACGTATGTCTCCCTTTAACCTCCCACACTTGCATATAGTAAGTGTGGCCAAAGTTAGAACAGAACAATACCATATAACCCCCCACATCTGCTTTGAATAAGTGGGGCTAGAATCTCTCCCACATCCACACTAGGCAGATGGAGTCATAACAAAATGTATAGGGCTCTTATAATATATCAGAGAGTGCACTTTTCACATATCAAAATATCTATAATGCTATGCAATGAATAGTATAAATGCAAATGTAATAGCAACTAACTTGTAAATTTAATCTAGTACTAAAAAAAGGTATGAATTACCAGTAAAAGTCACATTGCATGTATAACATTATACCCGCTAAACTTTTCTTGTTCAACTCTCCACTTCAGAGGGATATTTATATAAATATTTTAAGATTTTTATATAACTATTGCAATTGTCGAAAAAGTCTCAATCAAATTATATACTTAAAAATTTATGTAGGAAAACCCAATTGGCAAAAATCTAATTTCTTATAATAAAAACATTTATAGTAAAGCATGCAACAACATATTAAAAGTTATGTGGTAAAAACTTTGTAGAATCTAACCATAATTTTTTTATGAAACCACTGGAATGGAAATTAGAGATAGGAGTTCAAAAGTTCACAACATGCTCTACAATTTCTTGAATAAGCGCGATGGACGAATCCTAAGCTTTAGCCTCCAAAATTACTCTCTTCCTTTCTCTCTCCTCTTCTCCTCTCTTCTCCAGCAATGGCTGGGGGAAATTAGTTTTATATATTTTACTATTTATAAACTACTAACTTAACCTAGTGCCATAGTGCTCAACTCCTTAGAGCTGTTGCGCTCCTAAAGAATCTTCCAAATTCTTCAAGAATCTTTCCACTTGAGCCTTGGCACCACAGTGCTTTCCCCTTTTTTTCCCTCCCAAATATAGAGCAAGATGCCACTGTGCTACCAATCTTTATATCGAAACACTTCCAAAGAAATTTTGATAACCTTAAAATTCACTTTTTCAGTTCATTATTAAGCTCACCTAAGGATTCATTGACTATCAAAGACTCATAATCATTAATCAAATTAGGATTAAATAATTAGAAGTACTTAACTTGGTTTCTAAGCATAAGGTATTACACCTTTGGGCCATGAACCCAGTCCTCTAAACTAAAACTTTAGCTTTCCCTAAAGTTGGTGTATACTACAGGAAAAATAATTTTTTTGGGTATAATTTCAGGTGAACTAAAAGTCCATGGAGTTTTTAGCTAAATTTTTGGTGGAAATGTGTCAAAAAAAGGGTGTTTATGGTGGAAATTTCAACCAAAAATTTCTTCAAAAACACCCTAATTTTTATCCGGATGGTTTTCTTCTCCATTTGATTAAAGTCAGCCATTAATGCCATTTTTGTCTCTATTTTGCTCTTACAGCCTTCGTTCTACACCATTTCTATAATATTTGTTATTCTATTACTTATAAAATTAACTTAATTTAGAATAACTATTCACTTAATTTTAATTTGATTATCTATCATAAGTCCTATAATGCTTAATTAACCCTAGATAAGTTAAGAATTTAAGTGAGAAAGAGAAAAATCATCTATAGTCAAACGCCCCTTAGAGAGCTGTAGCGCTGGGAGTGGCGGCGTCACAACATTATTCTCTTTATTTTGGATGTGGAATAAAGGAGGTGCTATAACACTAAAGATGTTATCGCCATGGTGCTAAGCTCTTTGTTCGAAGAACTCCGGGAGGATTTGGAATATTTGGTTGAGTGTAATGATGTTAGGGAGGTGAGTATTATGGTGCCAGACCCAAAATTTGGTTTATATATATAAAGTATCTAATTCCATTTATAATCCCTTAGTCCCATCCCTCATTTTATGTAAAGGAGGAGAAGGAGAGGGAGAGGAGAAAGAAGAGAGAGGAGTTTAGAGGCAGCAGCTCAGAATTTTCTAGTCGGACTAGTTAGGGAAAAAATCATGCTCGAGGTAGGCTCCTATGACCCTTTTTTATTTTAATTTTAGCATTTTTGTGAAAAGACAGAGCAAAAATGCATTTTTAATGATAGTAACTAATGTTTTACTATATAACTTTTAGTATGTTGTAGAGTACTATGTTTGAATATTTTGGTTATAAGAAATGAAGTTTTCACCAGCTGGTTTTATTTATGCTAACTTTTGAATATTCCTATGTTAAGAATTAGTAACCCTGAGATTAATGGTAATCCCCAATAAATTGGAAAATATGAATAACACGTGTGTATCATCCTGTGTATAGTGGTGTACTTGCATTCATGAATGTACCAGCATCTTCTACATCTGATTATTCTATAAAAGTTTCACATGTGCATTTACGATTATTTGGCGGATGTTCTGATGCGGGAGATTGATAAAGTGCACCATAAACTTTATTTTATGGGCCCAATATTTTATTATATTTTGCTCTATTATGTTCTATTTTGATTCTAGCCCTATTTTCTTTATATAAACGTGAGAGGTTTAAGAGAGACTTTAAGTAGAAGTGGAGTTATAAAGGGAGTAGGAGGGTCTCCTTCACTTAGTGAAAGTAGACTATGCGAGGCATAAATAAACGTGAAGCTATAAGCAAGCATCAGGACATGCATATGATTTCACATTTTGGCTATAACAGAATATTCTGATAAATAAAATAAAAATATAAGGAAATATCGAAACACTTCCAAAGAAATTTTGATAACCTTAAAATTCACTTTTTTAGTTCATTATTGAGCTCACCTAAGGATTCATTGACTATCAAAGACTCATAATCATTAATCAAATTAGGATTAAATAATTAGAAATAATTAACTTGGTTTCTAAGCATAAGGTATTACACCTTTGGGCCATGAACCCAGTCCTCTAAACTAAAACTTTAGCTTTCCCTAAAGTTGGTGTATACTACAGGAAAAATAATTTTTTTGGGTATAATTTCAGGTGAACTAAAAGTCCATGGAGTTTTTAGCTAAATTTCTGGTGGAAATGTGTCAAAAAAAGGGTGTTTATGGTGGAAATTTTAACCAAAAATTTCTTCAAAAACACCCTAATTTTTATTTTTCTTCTCCATTTGATCAAAATCAGCCATTAATGCCATTTTTGTCTCTATTTTGCTCTTCCAGCCTTCGTTCTACACCATTTCTATAATATTTATTATTCTATTACTTATAAAATTAACTTAATTTAGAATAACTATTCACTTACTTTTAATTTGATTATTTATCATAAGTCCTATAATGCTTAATTAACCCTAGATAAGTTAAGAATTTAAGTGAGAAAGAGAAAAATCATCTACAGCCAAACGCCCCTTAGAGAGATGTAGCGCTGGGAGTGGCGGCGTCACAACATTGTTGTCTTTATTTTGGATGTGGAATAAAGGAGGTGCTATAACACTGAAGAAGTTACTGCCGTGGTGCTAAGCTCTTTGTTCGAAGAACTCCGGGAGGATTTGGAATATTTGGTTGAGAACAATGATGTTAGGGAGGTGAGTATTATGGTGCCAGACCCAAAATTTGGTTTATATATATAAAGTATCTAAATCCATTTATAATCCCTTACCCCCAGCCCTCATTTTATGTAAAGGAGGAGAAGGAGAGGGAGAGGAGCAAGAAGAGAGAGGAGTTTATAGGCAGCAGCTCAGAATTTGCCCGTCGGACTAGTTAGGGAAAAAATCATGCTCGAGGTAGGCTCCTATGACCCTTTTTTATTTTAATTTTAGCATTTTTGTGAAAAAAACAGAGCAAAAATGCATTTTTAATGATAATAACTAATGTTTTACCATATAACTTTTAGTATGTTATAGAAAACTATGTTTGAATATTTTGGTTATAAGAAATGAAGTTTTCACCAGCTGGTTTTATTTATGCTAACTTTTGAATATTCCTATGTTAAGAACTGGTAACCCTGAGATTAATGGTAATCCCCAATAAATGGGAAAATATGAATAACACATGTGTGTATCATCTTGTGTATAGTGGTGTACTTGCATTCATGAATGTACCAGCATCTTCTACATCTGATTATTCTATAAAAGTTTCGCATGTGCATTTACGATTATTTGGCGGATGTTCTGATGCGGGAGATTGATAAAGTGCACCATAAACTCTATTTTATGGGCCTAATATTTTATTATATTTTGCTCTATTATGTTCTATTTTGATTCTAGCCCTATTTTCTTTATATAAACGTGGGAGGTTTAAGAGAGACTTTAAGTAGAAGTGGAGTTATAAAGGGAGTAGGAGGGTCTCCTTCACTTAGTGAAAGTAGACTATGGGAGGCATAAATAAACGTGAAGCTATAAGCAAGCATCAGGACATGCATATGATTTCACATTTTGGCTATAACAGAATATTTCGAAAAAATAAAATAAAAATAAAGGAAGATTCTAAAAGCAAGTACATTCTATTAAATCTGCACAAGTAATAATCTGGAACTTCTATGAAAATATGTGAATGTAAGTGGAACTCTATTCTAGAAATACATGCACTTTGATAACTCTATGAATCTATAAGGAAATATATGTCTGTGAATTTTTTTTTTGATATGTTTCTAAGTAGCTCCATATTTCCTGAATTCACTAATTAAACTTCTAGTCTATGAAATGTAATTATGGATATTGATTTTTGTGATAGGAATTGAGCATGCCTACTGAGTTGAAATACTTACTCTATTGATGCTTAACATTTCAGAGAAAGGAAAGAGCCCAGCCGAGCAGAATAGATAAGGGCAGGTTCGACAAGCCAGATTTTGAGGTATTTTGTAATCCAGTTATTTTTATAATGTATAGATTTTATGTAAGCTAGATTATATTTTATATGACTTTTGAGGAATGAGATTTATCATGTTCATATTTCTTTAGATTTATCTAGCTAACTCTTGTTCATTATGAGTTGTGGTTGAGTAAAAAATTAAGTTTAGGGATTTAACCCTTCCAATAAATCCTAAGGCATCACAATTTCTACTCTGATTTCCTTCAATTCTTCAAAGATCTAAAGGTAAATCTCCATATCTTTAAATATTTTCAATCAATTTGAGGTTTCATTTGTTAGATTTTATTTAAAAAAGGTTTAAAATTTTTAGGTTCATAGATTTCTTTCTTGAAAATTTATTTAAATTTGAGTTTGTGTTTCACATAACATATTTTTTTGTAAGATAATATTATTATTTTAGATTAGATTTACATTTTTTTCATTATTGTAGGAAATTTGTATATATACATTAAATTTTGTATAGTTTTAGAAAATATTACATTTTTGTTATTGTTATATTTACTATAGGATGTTTGTGTGAGCAAAAAAAAAAAAAAACGTGTAGCTTTAGAGAAAAAAAGTTGTATATTAATTTTTAAGTTTTATTTTTGTAAATTTATTATATGTTTCTAAGAAAATTTGTGTGATCGGAAATAATTTATATGTAGGTAAATCTCTTTAAGCGAAAGCTAATTTATCAATTTAAGATTTTGACTAACTTTATTACGTGTCAAAGTATATATAAATATTTGTACTTGAAGGTCATGGATGAAAAGTAAACTGTTACCTAAATAAAAAGGTTTAATAGATGAATTTGTCAAGGGAGTCAAATATTTCATTCACGTGGCATGTCAATTGACTTCATTTTTATCAAATTGAAAGTTTAGATGCTTTTAGTCAAAGCAAAAAATCAAGTATTCCTTACATATAATTATGTTACACTTGATCTATAGCATAGAGGTTCATACTAAATTATTAGTTTTGGACTTCATATGGAAAGTACTAGTCACATTTTGACACTTAATGCGGCCCTTCAATAAGTTTCACAATCATATACAAAAAAAAATACAAGGATGTATGAAGAGATGATATTTAGTGCACTTAGCTTGCAATTTAGAAAACATATAGAGGATTCACCTAATATCGATGACATAACTTCTATGAATTAATACGTGTGGCTTAATAATCAATTTGGGATGGGTGTACCACTCATTCTAAATTATCAATCACTATTAGGATGCTCAATATCAAGATAGAATATAATATTTCTCACGATTAATCCAACAGATAATATATTCTTACAGATTTATATAGGAAAAAGAAGTTAGTATATAAATTGCGCTTGAGTGCTGTTTTGATTGAAAAAGATGTTGTAGTTTTGAAAAAGGTTTAATTTTTTTTGGGAAATGCTTAATTTCTAGAATTTTTTTATTTTGAAATTGAACACTCATTATGAATGATAAATCACCTCGAAAGGTGAATATATCATTCCCTAATAGGTTCAAATTTCAAAACTTTGAATTTATTCTGATTATCATAGTCAAACTCAAGAAGAAACAACATATGATTCCAAAGGATCAAAATGATGTTTAGTCAAATGTTTAACTACAATGATCTAGATATAGATTATTAATTTCATAATCAAAGTTACGATACTATTACGATATATCTTCTCGAGGGAAGATGATATCTTCTATTATCGATCATTTGAAAATGACGATAATGATCGTTGATTTTCCCAAAGATAATTAATTGTGGGTTTTGAAAACTTAATTTTGAAAGTCAGGTCTGGGTTTCTAAATCTCCTACGAGCGCAAGCCCTCGTAGTTAATTACATTGTAGGAAAACCAAAAATTTTCCTACGAATACTCTCGATTAAAATAGAGATACAAATTTTATTTAAGATTTTCAAAGCTTAATATAAAAGGAAGGTAAGGTTTGGAAATTTCAATCGGGACTGGTTCAAGGTTGAACAATTCTTTTTGTAGTCAAAGGAAGAAGAGTAGAAGGTGTTTTAAGATTCTGAATAAGTTCATAAAACACCCCAACCTAGCTTATGTATTGGGCTTGAATTTGATTGAAAGAGATTTAGCAATTTTATTAGAAGGTTGGGGCTTATATTCCTGATCACCAGATTGGGAGAATGCCCAGGAGGTGAGGGTGGAGACTAACCTACCAAGTGGGTATGACGTCCCCGGTCAAGATCCCATGGTTTTCCATCATCCCGGGTTCGTCGATGTCCTTAACCTACGTAGTCGAGTGTCGACCAGAGGATCCTTGTTAGCAACCATGGGTTACCTCATTCAAGGGGACCTCATAGGCCAAGGGGCTGGGGACCTAATCCTAGGCTGATAAATAGGAGGTGTACAGGTCTGTGGGTAGTGAACCTATGTCTGTGTTATCTAACCTAGGATCACACTCTCATTTTATGTGCATATCAACATATCTCAAAAATAAAAAGGAACACCGGCCTAACCTAAAGCTAGAGTTTGTGTCCTAGAAAGTTAATCTAGGTATGTGTAGCAGGCTGTGTGATTTAGATATATCCTATATCGGGTAATTGGTTAAAGTTATTTAACGTTCTGATTGGTTGAAAGGCCTAAGGGAAGATTTTGGTTAAAGTTTAAATCTTAATGAATTGAAATTAATTTTAAGATCGATTCTTAATTATTTGTTGGATACCACCTTTATTGCTCACCGAGGCCGCAAAGTTTATTTCATCTTCCTTGGGGCTAATTTAATAGCCTCGTAGGCCTGGGTTATCCAGTGGTACCTAGTATGATTAAATGAATTAGATTTAATTTAACATTTGAGATTTGTTGAATCTTAATTAAGGTTGATTGATTGCTAGTTATTAAAGTTAGATTAAATTTTCTAGATTTTTAAATCAAATATTTAATTTTTTGAAGTTATTTGAATTATTTAATATATTTAATTAAAGGGGGTTAAATTTTGAATTTTAAGTTAAGAATGATTTCTGAAAAATTAGTATTTTATTAAAATATTAGACCTTAAAATGATTAGTTAGACTGTAAGTATGTTGAATTTGGATTTTATTTGAATTAGTTATGAATTTTTTAAGTTTGACTTTTTATTGAAATTATTTAATTATCTTAATTAGAGAGATTTTGATGTTTTGAATCCAAACTGATTCCAAACTCATTGTAATCAACTCCAAAGGTAAATAATGACCCAAGGATAGATTTCCAAGTATTTAGGAATTTTCTGGAATTTTTAATTAATTAAATTAATTAAATATTAACTTTCAATTAAAATTCGATTAAGCTTAAATTTAATGTCCAATCAAAGGGGTTTTACTTTTCCTGTATTAAGGGTTCAATTCTGGTTAATTTGAGATATTATGTATATTTTTGTGTTTTAAATTTGATTTATTATATTTCTTGAAGTTTTAAGGGCTTAATTAACGCTTAATCTTAAGGGGTTTGATTAAGGGGTTTAAAAGATTCAAATTTTAGTGATAATTTTCCCTAGAGCAGGGAAGGTCACTAAACTCAAGGGGTTTAAATTTCAAATCAATTGAATTCAAATTTAATTTGTTATAATTTTGGAAGTTTTTTAATGCTTAATTAAGGAATTAATTAATTAAATAAATATCTAAATAATGTTTAATTAAAATGAATATTTTTCTATGGGCTTTATGTGTCACTATATTTTCTATGTTTGATGTTTCATATCTAAAAGATATATGTGTAGATCCTAGAGTTTGCCTAAGTTCTCTAAGACTCGTCCTTAATTATTGTCCTTAAATGACACTATGTTTATTGGGTTTGAATCAATGTCTTTCTAACCCTTATAAATATACATGAATGTGAATAAGCTATGTCGATGGCAAATATTAACTAAATGCAGGAGTTACTGCAAGAACTTAAGGCTGGGGGAATAACTCAACAGGGAATTCTAGGAGCCCTATGGTCTTCTAAGTTTTAAGAAAACTTACCTGATCACCAGAGCTAGTCAACGGTGATTCCAACTGTAGCACCCCATTTGGAAGAAACCGAGCGATTGATGCTCCTTGGCTCTATCCCCCAATCAGCTCCATCAGTACCTCGCAAAAAAGGCGAAGAGAGAAGGAGGTGTCAGAATATCACGTATGCAAATATAGAAGATACTATAAATTGACATATAAATGAATATGTGAAAATATGAATCTAATCAAATTATTGAAGCAATTCCAAAGTGTATCTATTATTACAAGAAACAATTTTAATATATGTGACGTCTTACAAGAATACTTTCAGCACATGTAATGATATGCAAGAGAGGGATTCAGCTCATATACTATCTTACAAGAATAATTTCAGCATTTACAATATCCAGAAGCAGAGTTCTAGCAAGTGTATTCATAAAAGAGAAAGAAACTCAGCAAATAACTATATACAAATGAAGAGATTTCATGATTTTGTAAGCCGTCAAGAGTAACTTCAATGTCCCATAATCTGTCAAAAATGACTATGATCGAAGATTCTCAAATGTTTAAGAAAAAAAATCTCAATAATTTGTATCTCATCAAAGTAGCTTAGCACTATGTAACTCATCAAATTTATATTCACACCTAAGATTAAAGTATGAAGGAGTATGTGAAACTTTCCAATTCGATCAAATCTTTTTGAACATACACTCATTATTGGGGTATGACTGTACATAATACATCTCCCACTCATTCATGACTCTTGGAATATAAACATCCCATAAGAAGATAACATTATGCAAATACTTCAACAATAAATCCAGTTTGAAACATTCCCACAAGAAATCTGCTTGAACCATTTCCATAAGGGATATGCTTTAAGAGAAATAATCACTAATCTCAACAGTAAGAAAATTCATCTTATAACAGATATTTTCATCATGTAATTTCATAGGTTACTGCTTCACACAATGCTTCAATGTACATGTATCCAGTAAAACAAAACTCGAGTATAAGAAAATTCTGAATACTTTGCTAAGTGAATCAATCATGAGGAAATGAGTACTAAAAGAAATTTACTATAGATATGGCTCATTAGCATCCATGGCAAATAACTAAGATATAAAATATTTGATTAATGGTCCATGAAATAACTGAGCCAGGGTAACATTATATCCATCATATAGATGGTTATCTAAGCCTCCACCATCAACTATCTAGCAGCATTCAAGACAGAAGCATAAATTATAATAACTTTCGACTTCAAAAGAATGAAGAGAACATGCTTGTATGTAGATTTTAGGAATAAGAAGATAACTAGCAATAACCCTCCTCCCATGCATGCACCCATATTCACTTCCACCATGCAGTTCAAATCAGCTATGTTATAAGCTAGCATGCCAAATTATATAGGCAACAGAAATCTCTCCATGAATATCCCTTGTCACAAGTATTTCAATCAATACATCCAACTCTATCCGTCATCAAGCAAGCTTACAACCACAACTATCTTAGCAGTTGCTGCAATTCGAGCCATTAACAACATGATATCAACACTCTTGTGATCACCAATCATGAAATTATTAAGAATAGAAGAGTCACTGTACAAACCAAATCATATGGTTGCCTCGTTTCTATTTTCTAAAATGCAAGCCAATAGCTCTAGAATGATTCTTCATAAAGGTAAAGCATGTCTATGTATATATAAATACATAAATGCATAAATGATCATTGAGATGGTACCACTATATATATAAATAGTTGGAAACCAGAAGAGGCTTATTTCTCTGTAAAATTACTGCAACCTCTTACATTGTGTAGGAGAGAGATGGAAAACTACACACATATTTAAATAGAAAAGGACCAATTGCTTGTTTGATCGAGAGTGAATTGGCCCAAGTATGACCACAACTTACTCAAGCTTAAACTCATCATCAATAAATAGCAACCGTTGATAAAGTATCAAATCAAAAATATAGAATGGGCAAATGTATTTCTTTTTTTCAAACATAATATATATATCGTATGAGTCTTCATTTCATTGATTCAAAAAATTCCAAAAGAAATAGTTCTACTCAAACATTTTCATAAGAAACTCATTTCGAAGTACTCCCACAAGAAATTGGATCAAAAACACTTCCACCAGAATCCAATTCTAATGCTTCCATAATAAATTTGCTTCAAGAGAAATGATTACTAACTTGTCCCTTTCCTCTCTAAGCAGTAGTGTTGATTGCTTCTTTATCCATCAATATGATCAAAAAGAAAGAAACATAACCATACAAATTTAGCAGCCACTATCAAGGCGTGAGTGTACATGAAGAAATGGCTAATTATCAAGCATTGAAGAAATCAAAACTAAATATCTGAAGTCTGAACATGCTTTATGGAAATAAATGCCATAACTCAAAATAGATGCTCTTATAAAGATTCATTCCCAAAGATATTCACATCTATTCATTCTATGAGGAAAAATAAACATAAACAAATGCAACTATTTGATTTTTGATAGACAACCAATATATATATATATATATATATATATATATATATATAACCATTTGATTCGAGAAAAAGAAATGATGCTTACTGTCACTATTCCTATACAAGAGGTAAGGAAACTGGTTGTTCTTGCTTGATATCAAAAGAACGGCTGCTGTTCTTATGCATTTAGAAGATAAAATCACTTGACATGATCTGTTGCTTACAATCTTCAGCCAGCACATTCCAAAGATTGGTTCATCATAAGCAAACTAGAATTGAACAGCAATCTAACCCGCTCATTGGCAAGTAACTCCAACGAAAAAAAAGACCCATGGCATTATCTAATTGAAATTAAGACTTGAACGCAACCAATGGAATAGAATCTGCTGTCACTTGCTGAAAAAGCCAACTTCTAACATATTGACTATATGTTAGATTGGTACGGCAGAAGCCCAAGTCATAATCCAGCCGAACTGATCCAGTGTCTGGTTAGCTGGATTAATTTATCTTTTCTATTATTTATGCCTTCAATCATCTAGGATGTAAGTAGTAATTTCCATTTCTTCTTAGCTGATTGGAAGAAGAAGACCCTAGTAACCTCTTTACTTTTTCGTCCTGGTTCAAGCTGCTGCAATCAAACTGCTGTGGATGAGAGGACCAGCCTACAGTCCTCCTTGATTGGTCGAGCTGTTATGATCTTGAGAACAGCAGCTCCCATCATTTACTCCTTTCCAAACTCTTATTTCACGTAGGAGAAAGATGCATTGAAGGGAGAGCTAGCCCCTCACGTCTTGGCCAGCACTAGCAATAGCTCCTCTTGGCCAGATCTTCAAGTCTTCTTCTTCATTTTACTTGGACGGATAGAGAAGAGGAAGGAGCGGCTACTTGGAGGTGTGTGGGAGAGATGTGTAGAAAATAGATGGGAGATGTGGCTAGGGATAGATCGAGAGGAAAGATTGTAGAGAAATTAGAATAGCACACATCCTTGGCCGACTTCAGTAGCTATAGAACATGAATGTGTGAGAGGATGTAGAGGGGGCTGAAAAATGAGAAGAGGAATCATGAGGAGGAGAGCTTGGCTGGCCCTAGCAGCTCCAAAAATGTGTAGAAGGAGATCTCTCCAAAGGGGTGGCTGCTTGTTGGAATGGAGGCGTGGAATCCATATTGCAGCCGGCCCCAGATGTTATGTCCCCCAGGAAGAGATGGCGGCTTGACCTAAAAAAAAACCTTCTTAAAATCCTGAAATGAGAAGTCTTTATCAATGGACAATTTAGCCCTTGGAAACCTTGATCCAGGGGTTGGAAAGGGGCTTGTTATCCTTCCTTGATCTTGGCTCCAAAAACTAATATTAAAGTCATAATTAAGATGATTAGAATAAAATAGTTGAGTCAAGTAAGCCAAATTAGTTAAGTATTGGATTCACACTAATTTGATTAAAAGTATTCAAGTTAAATAATGTCATTTTGATTTATATCGAGCCGATCAAAGACATCGAGTTTTAAATTGAATGCGAACCTGTCGACTCAATCCTATATCATTTGATTGAATTTGTTTGATAAAAATCAAACAAGTTTTTGATTGACGATTGATTGAAAATTGAATATTTGAAGTTTGAATTAAGATTAGACCGAAGTGTGACCGAAGATTTGATTAAAGTGTAAATTGAAGACTGGATTGGAGTATGATCAAAATTTGATTGAAAAATAATTGAAGGTTGATTGAAAGTTGGACTGGAATTTGATTAATGGATTGGGATTCGATTGGGACCTACATGATTGACAAGTGGGCACTTGCCGATCATTAGGTCACCAAAAGAAAACTCAGGCGGGTCCTAGTGACCTCATACAAAAATGAGGTCAACAAGTGCTAAAAAATATATCATTACATTAACTATTACATGTTTTACAAGGATGAATTGAAAATAACTACATGTAGCCATTGTAATGCACCACAATTCAAACCAAAATATGGAAAGCAAAAAAAAATAAAAATAAGTTTAATTAAACTATTATTCTACTTACCGATCATTCTAAGGCTTCAAAGACTTTATGTGTCACAACCCAACCCAAAACAACTCGCTATCCCGAAGCGGGTCGCATTATGTTCAGGCTGCAACAATAGACCTAAGACCGAATTGGGAAAAAAATTCTTATTTTTTTCTTTATTTTATTTTCTTCAACATTTACACCACAATCATCTAATTCATAAAATATGGATAAAAATTAAACATTAATTTGATTTCATTTCATCAAACTTAATTTTAAAAGAACAATAATAGCTTCTATGCCGAAGTAGAGATTATACGGGGTTTCTCCTGTTGGAGTTCTAGCAGTGGTACGATAGGCCCAGAGGACATTTGGGACGTGTCTTCAATCCCTTCAGTATAGTCTGATTTGTGACCTCTATTTTCCCGTTTATCTAGGGATGGGCCACGACCGTATACACTAGTTGAATATGGAGATCTTTGCAAAAGGATGATAATATCCTTCCAGTGAATTGAGTTCTGTTGTCGGTGATGACTTTTGCAAGAATGCCAAAGCGGCATATTATGTTCTTCCAAAAAACTATTTGGCATTGGCTTTGGTGATCTTTGCAAAGGTTCTATTTCCACCCATTTTGTGAAATAGTCCACAGCTAAAATGATGAATTTTCATTGTCCGGTGGCTATAGGGAAGGGTCTCATGATGTCAATCCCCCACTGGGCAAAAGGTCAGGGACTCTGTAATGCTGAGATATCTACTGCAAGTAAATGGGTGAGATTGGCATATAGCTAATGACTGTTACACTTTTACACAAACTCCAGGGCATCCTGCTTCATCGTTGGCGAAAAAACCCCCTGTCTTAAGATCTTATTGGCTAGTGCCCTTCCACCCAAATGCTCTCCACAAATGCCTGAATGTATTTCTCGACCTCTGGAGGAGGGAGACACTTGAGATATGGTCCTATGAACGCCCACTTGTACAACTCTCCACCAATAATAGTAAAATTTATAGCTTGTCTCTGGAGTCGCATTGCTGCTGTCAGATCTTTAGGAAGAGCACCATCTTGTAAAAAAGATAGGATGGAATCGATCCAAGAAGCTTCTTTCGACCCATCTATTAATTGAATCACCCATGGGCCTTGAATGCTTGGAAAGTGGATCTCCTCAATATACTTTCTTCTAAAAATGTCTCCCATCATAGAAGTAGCCAGCTTGGAGAGAGTGTCTGCCCTTGCGTTCTGCTCCCGAAGGACATGGATGATTTGATACTTGGTTATTTTGGCCAAAAAGTTATTTTGCTATTTGACAGTACTGGGCTAGCAATGCATGGTGGACGTCAAATTCTCCCTCTACCTAGGAAGAGACCAACTATGAATCGGTAATGAGCCATCAAATCTTGCACCTCACAATCGATGGCCAGCCTCAATCCGATAATAGGAGATTCATATTTGACAACATTATTTACGGATGGGAATTTCAATCGGAGTCCATATTCGAGCATGGTTTGTTGTGGGGAGATTAGCAAAATTTTAGCGTCGGCGCCAGAACTCCTAGAAGCTTCATCAACATATAAGGTCCAACATGAGGAAGGAGGAGGAGTAACCAGTGCTTCATTAGAGGCAGAATTGGTACATTCAACCACAAAGTTCGCAAGCACCTACGATTTGAAGTCGAGCATGGGTAGGAAATGGATATCAAATTCTCCAAGTTCTACTGACCGCTTGATTAATCTCTCAGATGCCTCAGGCTTTTGAAGAATGTTTTTAAATGGTAGATTTGTATAGACCTCGATCGTGTGTGCTTGAAAGTAAGGATGCAACTTTCTGGCCGAGAAGACTAGTGTCAGGGCTGTCTTGTTCGCCAGTGGATTGCACGCTTCTGTCTCAGAAAGGACCTTACTAATATAGTAGGCAGTATGCTGAACATCATTATCTACTCTGACCAAGATCGAGCTTATAGCTTGGGAGGAGACAACCATATACATGTATAACATCTCTCTGAGTATAGGTTTTGAGAGCAGTGGTGGTGAAGCTTGATAGGTTCGAAGCTATTCGAATGCCTCATGGCATTCATCTATCCATTGGAACCTCGAACTGCAGGCTCCTCTAAGTATTTTGAAGAAGGGTAGATATTTATCTCTTAAACGGGATAGGAAATGAGATAGTGTTGTAATCCTTCCATTTAATCTTTGGACCTCCTTGATATTTCTTGGGGGAGTTATATCCCTTAGTGCCTTGATCTTTCAGGATTGACCTCAATCCCTCGGTGCATTACCATAAACCCTAAGAACTTTCTAGAGATAACTCCAAAGGCACACTTCACAGGGTTGAGTCGCATGTTGTAAGATCAATGGAGGCAGAAGCATCGTTCCAAGTCAGAGATATGCTGAGATTTCTTAAGATTTTTCACCAGCATATCATCTATATATACTTCCATAGTATGCCCTATATGGTCCTTAAATACCTTATTTATGAGGCGCTGATAAGTGGCTCAAGTATTCTTGAGTCTGAATGGCATCACCTGATAGTAGTATAATCTTTTGCTAGTTTAAAAAGTTGTTGCCTCCTCATCTACGAGATTCATCTTTATTTGGTTGTATCTCGAATAGGTATCCATGAAGCTCAACATTTGGAGCCCAGATGTGGCATCCACTAATTGGTCAATGTGATGGAGCAAAAAATTATCCTTCAGGCAAGCTTTATTGATGTTGGTGTAGTCTACACACATCATTCAAGCTCAGCTAGCCTTTTTAACCATAAAGACATTTGCCAACTAGGTGGGGTAGTGTACTTCCCATATGAATCTAGCTTTCAGGAGTTTATCACTTCCTTCTCAACTGCTTGCTGGCATTTAGGTACAAAATTTTGCTTCTTCTAGATAATTGGTTTGTACATCAAGTTCACCTTGAGGGAGTGCACAATCACTTCAGGGCTGATCCCAGGCATGTCAGTTAGGCTCCAAGCAAAAATATCTTGATTCATACGTAGAAAGTCGATGTATATTTCTTTCTCTTCTTCTGAAAGAAGAGATCCAAGTTGTACCATTCTTAAAGGGTGCTCTTTTGATAGAGCGACGCAGGTAAGGTCCACTACGGGGGAAGCCCTTTGAGGGTTCATTTCGAGATCAAAATCCTCGATGCTTAGGGTAACTGATGAGCATGGTTAAGCCTACCTAAGATAGCAGGATTGTGCTACTTGTTGATCTCCACACACTGTTCCAATCCCCAATGGGGTAGGAAACTTCAATCTAAGGTCGAGAATTGAAGCAATAGACTAAAGATTGTCTGGAGTGGCCTTCCAAAGATCACGTTGTAGGCCAATTCTAATTTCACCATAATGAATTGGATAGAATGGTAAGCTTGTTGGGGGAATTCTCTAAGTATGATCAGGAGACTGATTATTCCTTCTACCTGTATAGGTCGATTATCAAACCCGTATAGTGGATCGGTGGCAGTTTGGAGTTTCTCTTTGGGTAGGCCCATGTTAAGAAAAGTGGAGTATAATAGGACATCTACTGAGCTTCCATTGTCAACCAAGATCTTTTTAATATTATAGCACGGGTCACCAATTCCCGCAGTAATCACCAGTGGATCTTGATTAGGGATCTTTATTCCTTCTAAATTAGACTCCTCAAAGGTGATGGAGTGATCGGTGCGAGGCTTCTTCATTGCTGGCTCCTTTCTTACCATAATTAAAACTTGACTAGGCTTTAAAGGGCCCCTAGCGATGGTTTCAATTTCACCAACTATTTAGCAATTATTCATCAGCTGTCATTATTGTTGAGCTTTCCCCCAGTAGATCCAGTCTCTTCTCGAATAGGGGGGTTCTTGACCAACTATCAGAGATATCCTTATTGGATCAATCTCTCAATATCATCCTTAAGTTACATGCATGCTTTAGTAGTGTTCACGGCTGCAGTAGAAGTGACAGTATGGTTCTTAATTTTCTACATTCAGCTTCAAATGATGCAGCCACTTTACATTCTATTGGTCTCGGATGGCTAACAACACATTTGCATGGGGTACATTGAGGAGTGTATATTCCTTCTCTTAACGAGGTTCACGTCATGGTTGTGCAGGTTGAGGGGGCCAGTTATAATTACCTAGCTTCTTCCATTATGATGAAGGGTTATCTTCCCCTAGTGTACTTTTATGCTTCCCATTGGTTTGCTCAAACTTCTTTCTATGGGCATTGATGGCTTTATCTACTGAGATTTGTGCCTCAACGTGGTGGATTAGGTCATCATACGAATGGACCCTGTCACGCATGAGGGCGGAGTAAAAAGGGTCAGGATGAAGTCCTCCAAGAAAAACTCCCCTAAGCAGTTCAGGATCCACTCCAGGAATTTGTTGGGCTTTCATAGAAAATCTTTAAAAGTATTCTTTGAGAGATTCAACCTCAATCTAGCGTATCCCTGAGAGATAGGAGGAGTTTTTAAACCATTCTTCGGTTGGCGATAAATTATTCGACGAATAATTTGGCCAATTTGACAAATAGTGGAATGGACATAGTAGGTAGTGAATAGAACCATGTTCGGGCTTACCCATTAAGGGTGGCAGGAAAAACTTGGTAGAGGAGCACATCCGGTGCCCACTAGATGTGCATAATGGTGCGGCAGTGATTGATATGCTCATAGGGGTTTGATGTTCCATCGTAAGTATCAATACTCAGAAGTTTGAATCTTGTCAGAATGAGGTGTTGGAGGATAACTTCAGTGAAGGGTGATGACTCTTGAAAGTCTCACTGGTGAAGAGGGGGTCTCCCACCTTTCACGGGAAACTCTTCTTGGACCAATCTTCGTAGTTCATGCCATAGGGTGTTGCTTGGGAGTTCAATAATATGTGGTCAAGCTAAGTCCTCGGAGGCATTCAGAGGAATGCGAGGTTGTCAATCTATACGTGAAGGATAAGTAAAGCTAGTTGTGTCAGCAAGTTCATCATCTTGATGTGCTAGAGGATGCCTCCTTGGCTGAGGAAGAAAAACTCGACATGGAGATATTCTGGTGGAACATCTTAGACCCGTGGTGGATCTTGAGGGAGAAAAATCTCTTCATGGGGTGCTAGGGCTGGTTGTCGAGTCTCTCATAGGAGTTGAAGGATCTCCTTTTAGGAATCCTCCATTTTCTGGATGTGATCTTCCAGGGATGGTCCCAACGTACCTTCTTCGATTGGGTTACGGCCACCAAGGTGAAAAGAGGTAGACGCCTAGCATTCGTGATTCATGGACTAATTTCAGGATTGATACAAATTGGAGCGGGATGATCCTAGGAAGCGAATACTATGCCTGTTGGCCATCACAGTGATCCTTCAGGATAATGGGATAAGAGATTCCCACAGACGACGCCAAACTGTTACGGGCTAGAATATATACGGTGATAGAGTTAGAATTCTGCATCTTAGTGTTGCACGAATATCCAGCTCATACATAGAGAACATACAATTTTTATATGGAAAACCTTGGAAAAGAGAAAACCATGGGGCCTGGCCCAGTTGAAATGATTCTACTAGAACTTGAGTAGGTTACAGTGGGCTGACTCACCTCCAAGAGAGATCAAATTTTAAGTATTAATTATATGGTTGAAGTCGGGGGTATATGAAAGTCTGACATTACTCTAGTGGAACTTTGGGTTCACCCGGTGATCTGGCAGAATTTTAGGCCTCAGGTGGTGGTCTGGTAGAACTCTGGGCCTTAGGTGATTGTCCGTGTTACAAATCTGGATTTAAGCACTGTAGTTTTGATGATATCAAATATTCCTACTTCTCTACTATTACTACTGCACATCTATTTTAGTTGCCCATGCCTACTAACTTTTCAAGTTCACAAAGTCAATTGCAATTCAAGCCAGCCCAAAATTGGGTAGATTAAGATTGAGTCAGTTTATAAGTTTAAATTCTAATGGTTTTTACCTTTTTCTTGAGTCAAATGTAATAAGATGGATCCTGATGCTAAGTAACCTTACACATACACACAGTGGGGAGAAATTTCATGAGTTTGAGAGTCTTCTGAATTTTGAGCATATCGTATAGGACGATACAAAATCATCCTGAATGATTAGTTTAAAATAGAAACCCTAATTAGGGCATCCTTATTTATTAAGTTTAGTTAACCTATCATCCTGGACAATCCTCCCACCATCCTAAATGATATATTTAATTCAAAAATTAGCCGCCAATCACATTTTAAGAAATATTTTATTTTTAGAATTATATTCTGATCATACACTGTGATCCTATATCATCCTGGATGATTCATTACAACTTTGCCAAAAAGGATCCCTAGATTAGGAGACTAATTATGATTTAATTGATCAATCACATTATACAGGATGATCATTCTGATCATCGTGGATGATCCTTTATATTTCATGGACGATGTCCAATCATCTCAAATGAAAACCATGATTTTCTTCTGATCGTCTAGGATATCGTCCTGGACGTCTTGAACATTATGCGGTATGATTTGTTGATTGCCACTCAAACTGATCATCATGGATGATTATGAAATCATCCAAGATGAAAACTCTTATTTTCTTATAATTGTCTAGGATATCGTCATGTATGTCCCGAATGTTTGTCTAGACGATTTGTCATTTTCCACTCAAACTGAACTAATAATCCCGGACGATTGTAAAATTATCCTAGATGATATGTAAAAAGTATTTCTTCTGATCGTCCAGACCATGACAATCATCTTGATAAAATGGTTGATTTTGTACTGATCGTACAGGACGATCGACAGATCGTCCTAGATGATATAGTCAGCATATTGAATTTTAAGGCATTTTTTGAGGCCTTGTATTTAAGCTCTTTAAACATCTCTTCAGTGTTCTTTTGTTAGTTTTTCCAGTCCAAGAGAGCTTAGAGGAGAAGGAGAGTTTGCGAGACAGAGAGAGGATCTTGTGAGGGGGAGTTTATGAGGGGATTCACAATGGTTGCTCCAAGCAATGATTTGATTGTTGTCTTCCTTCTTTGTCCTTGGTTCGGTGGTGACTATAGGGAGATGATTATCAGCATCAGATCTAGGTTCTCTAACTACTTCTGAAGGAAGCAAAAGGAGTTGGGGTTCTCTGCCTGCTTTAGGAGGAAGCAAAAGGATTCTGGGTTATCTGCCTGCTTTAGAAGGAAGCTAAAAGAGTTGTGATTCTCTACTTGCTTCAGGAGGAAGTAAAAGGAGTCAAGGTTCTCTACCTCACCTGTGTCAGTGGAAAGATTTTGTAAGGGCTTCTCCATCTTGCTGTGGTAGCAAAAGGAGAGTCACTATAGTTAGTGCAATACCTAGAGGGGGGGCTCCGGGGAGTGGACGTAGGTCAAGTTGACCGAACCATTATAAATCTGGTGTGCTCTTTTCATTTACTTTTTTGCACTTTAATTTTCATATATTTTTATGATATGATCTGTGGTTGAAATATCTAATTTAATTATTTTCTTTCGCTTTAGCTAGTTGTATTTTAAAATATTCAAAAGGATAAAAATATTTTTCTCTTTGTGTAAGAATTTTTAAAATATCAATTCACTCCCCCTTCTTGGTTAGCTTTAGGACTAGTTCATAAGGGCTTAATAACCCTAACGAACTTTCAAGTGGTATCAAAGTGGGATTCATAAAATCAAGTTTTGGAAAACTTTTGAATTTTGATCCATGGCTAACTTTGAAAATTGTAATGCTGCGGAAGGTTATTCAATTACACGACCACCTTTATTTGATAATATTCCTTTTAATTTTTGGAAAACTTGCATGTTCACCTTTTTATAATCGATCGATTATTGTATGTGGATGCTTGTTAAAGAAGGTTATATTGCACCTTATAGACTTGTTAATGGTGTTAAAATTGAAATCCTTTTTGCTAAATAGACAACTGATGATAGAGATCTTGCTCAATTGAATACTAAATATTTGAATTACTTTTTCTGTGCATTGAAATCTGAAGATTATATGCATATTTTAACTTGTGCAACTAAGAAAGAAATTTGGAATAGATTATGCATTACCTATGAAGGAATGAACGAGGTTAAACAATCTAGACTGAATATTTTTTTATATGATTATGAACTCTTTTGCATGAAATCAAATGAATCAATTTCTGAGATGTACACTAGATTTACATAGATTGTTACTTTCCTACATGCCTTAGGGACAGAGCTTACGAATTACAAAAAAGTAAATAAGATTTTGTGATGTTTGTCTTCTTCCTTTAATGCTAAAATTACTGTAATTACTGAATCAAAATATCTGAATACTTATTCAATTGATAACTTACTTGGATCACTAGTTACTTACGAGCAAGGAATGAACCAAAGGCAGCTTGATGCATCTCTTCAAGTTCTGATGATGAGGACATGGCCTTAATCATAAGGTAATTTAAGAGCTTCTTGAGAAAGAAACAAAAGCATCATCAGAAGTGGAATAAAGATAAGAATAATAAGTATTCTAAAGTTTCTTCTGACATTATCTTTTTTGAATACAGGAAGCAAGGGCATCTAAAGTTTGAATGCTCAACATTGAAGGCTCATCCATGCAAGGAGAAGGGTGAGGAAAAGTCTAAGTTCAAGAAGGACAAGAAGAAGATCCAAAAGTCTTTCTAGGCTGATTCAGCATCTGACTCCTCTAAAACGGAAGCTGAATAGGAGGTAACCAACTTGTGCTTGATGGTAGATTATCTTGATCACTCTGATCAAGAAGAGGTATGTGAGCTTACATATGATCAATTACTTGAAGTTTCTGAAAAAATTTATTCATCGTACAAGAAGCTGAAAAAAGTGCATACAAGCCTTAAAATTGACTTCTTAAATTTGTAAAAAGAGCATGAAATTCTACTGAAAGATCACTCCACTTTAGATAGCAGTCATATGACTTTACTGGATGAATTTGATGAGTTAAATAAAAAGCTTTCTGATTTAACCACTGAACATGATTCAATAAACATCACATATTGAATTAGAAATTATAATTAGGGAACTAGAAACTCTTGCATCAGAATTAGATAGTAGGGAGCATGCCTTAGAAATGGATAATTCAATTCTTGAAAGTATAAATAAGTTTTTAAAAGCTGAATTAATTGCCCTCAAGAAAAATAAAAAACTCCTTGCACTTGAAAATTTTCATAAACCATCATATCAGCATGCATCATTTAAACCTAGAAAGAGGCACTATACCACAAGAAAATTAATAAACCCTTTTTCTGGTGTTAGATATTTTCTTGTGGTATGCTAGGACATATCTCTCACACCTATATCATTCACCATAGAACACATTTGGTGTAGAGACCAAAATTATAAAATTCACAGCATCACATTCTTCTTTTCATCACAAGGGACTCAAACCTGTTTGGGTTCCTAAATCTAAAATTTGATGATTTTATAGGTGCGCTCTCACAAAAGGCCTCGTAAGAGCATATGGTACCTAGATAGAGGATGTTCAAGGCATATGACTGGAGATGCAAATCAATTTATTTTACTGGAGATCAGGGTAGGAGGCAAGGTAACACTTGGAGATAACACCATCAGGAGAGTGGTGGGATCAGGTATAATTGGTGATTCAAAAAAAATTATTATTACTAATATTTTACTTGTAAATGGACTGAAATATAATCTGCTCAGCATCAATCAACTATGTGATAAAGGCTTTAGCATAAAATTTCTACCAACTTGTTGCCTTATAAGCTTAAATGACAAAATTATTTTGCAGGGAAAAATGATCAATAATATTTACATGCTGGATTTGAATTACTTTAAAGCTGATATTACTATTTGCTTAAAATTAATTGCGATGAATCATGGCTGTAGCACAGGAGATTGTGTTATGCAAGCATGAAAAGCCTTAGGAAGATCACCCAAAAAGACTTAGTAAGAGGTGTCCCCAAGCTAGAGTTCACTAAGGACCATCTGTGTGATGCCTGTTAGTTAGGGAAGTAAGTAAAATCCTCCTTCCACTCAATCAAAGACACAAACACTAGTAAACCTCTAGAAGTCCTACACATGGATCTCTTTGGACCTGTCAGTACTTCAAGCTTAGGAGGGAAAGCCTTTGGGTATATGATTATTGATGATTATTTGAGGTTCACCTTGGTTAGATTCTTATCTCATAAAAATGAATCATTCGAGGAGTTTAGATCTTTTTCCACTTAGATTCAAAAGAAGCTAGGTTGTGAGATTGTAACTATTCATAGTGATTATGGTGGAGAATTTGAAAATGAAAAGTTTGAAACCTATTATAAGGAGCAAGGGATCGATAATAAATTTTTAGCTCATAGGACCCCTCAACAGAATGGGATAACTAAAAGAAAAAATAGGACCCTGGTAGAAGCCACTATAGCCATGTTAGCTGAGTACTCACTTCCTAAATGCTTTTGGGTAGAAGTGATGAATACAACTTTTTATGTTCTGAATAGGGTAAATCTTAGATCTAAGCTGAACAAAACACACTATAAAATTCTTAAGGGTAGGACACCCAACTTCTCTCACCTCTATGTCTTTAGATGTAAAGTATTCATTCTGAATAATAGGAAGTCTCAACTAGGAAAGTTTGACCCAAAATCTGATGAATGAGTTTTTTTAGGTTACTCAAGTGTTGGGAAATCCTATAGAGTCTTCAATAAAAGAACCCTGATTGTTGAGGAGACCACTCATATTGTATTTGATGAATCTGATAATTCTGGAGGGTCTAGGGTAGAAGAAGAGGAGGTTTTATAAGTCACCTAAGGAGTAGAATCTGCTAATCTGGAGGAAAGGATAGAACCTGAAGTTTCACTGCTTAGAGAATAGAGATATTATTCAAGTCATCCTAAAGAATTGATCTTAGCAGACCCTTCTAAAGGTGTTAGAACTAGGCATGGACTTAGAAAAAAGTAAACTACTCTGCCTTCATTTCAATGACTAAACCCACCAATATCAATTAAGCCCTTTCTAATGAATTTTGGATGTTAGCCATGCAGGAGGAACTAAACCAATTTATTAGGAATGATGTTTGGGAGCTGGTAGAAAGACTTAAGAATCAGAGTGTAGTGGGAACCAAATGGGTATTTAAGAAAAAATAATTGATTCTGGTGTGGTGGTTAGGAATAAGGCAAGATTAGTGGCTAAGGGGTACAACCAAATAGAAGGGATTTATTTTGAGAAAATCTTTGCCCCTGTAGCCCATTTAGAAGCCATTAGAGTGCTACTAGCCTTTGCCTGTTATAAGGGATTTAAGATTTTCCAAATAGATGTCAAGAGTACCTTTTTAAATGGGATAATAAATGAAGAAGTATTTGTAGAACAACCCCCTGGCT
The DNA here is from genome assembly GCA_019925795.1 of Dendrobium chrysotoxum. NCBI lineage: Eukaryota > Viridiplantae > Streptophyta > Magnoliopsida > Asparagales > Orchidaceae > Dendrobium > Dendrobium chrysotoxum. The sequence continues at coordinate 13,490,357 of CM034298.1, read as the reverse complement.
TTGAGAATTCCCAATTTTTGTTTAATTAATTTGTTTGTTTCTTTTTATGTGTTTTTTTTATTTCTTACTAATTTTCTTAATTTTTTTGTTACTGTTGTTTGCTTGATTTATTTATTTCTTTTTATGTGCTTTCCTTTATTTTTTGATTTTATGTTTATTTTATTCAGAATCAGATCACTGCTTACTACTGCTGATGAACTTAATTTTTAAATGAGATTTTTGCCTTATTTTATTTAAAAGCTTGTAAGTAGTGATTAACTCCTCTAAAACAGTTAAAAGGAGAAACATTGATGATTATTTCTCTTCCATTAACTCCTTTAATGTTGTATTTTTCTTTTTGAATCAAAATCTTTTTTAAAATTAAAAAGTTGGACTATGAAGTAGACATCTATTTTATCTTCCTATAGTAATCTATCTCATAAGTCGTGTTCCAAATCATTGAATCACTTTTGTATTTTCTTAATCAGATGATTGCATTTATCATATAAGGATAGTTCTATTTTGTGGTTTACTTTTTATTATCTAAGAGAGTGAGTTTTTCTTCTCTTATATCTGAAAGATAATCTCACAATTGAGAGTCTTTTAGAGGTTTTAAAAGAAAGAAAGCTCGTAAAAGATGCGTAAAGTACGTCAATCAACTGAAAAAGAGGTACAAAATGAGTCCAATACTGAAAAGATGCGTAATATTTACCAATAAATTGAAAGGATATATAAAGTGTATTAAAAAATTAAAAGATACGCAAAGTATGCCAATTAACTGAAAAAGAGGCACAAAATAAGTCCACAAAGAAATAAGCTTCCTCATCTTTCAAATTTTTAAAAATCTTAAAAGAATTCATGTGCCACTTAATATACTCAAACACTTGAGATTGAAAATCATGATTTCTAATTCTTTACTTTGCAATACTATTTTATCAGATATTTCTTTTAGAATGAAGTTTGAAAGGCTCACTTTTCTTCTTTAATTTCTTTTTTTTAATTAGATTTTTATTTGAATGGAATTTAAACCTGTAAGGTGTCCGAGGTAGGGTTTACAAAAATAAATTTTCTAACTTTTTCTAGATTTCAGTATCGTTAATTTCTTCTTATTAGCTTTTGAATTTAAATTGAAAGAAAAATTCTCCTTACTAGAGTGATCGATTAAAAAAAACTTTTTTCATTTTTATTGTATGTTTATTTTTGAGTTTGTACTTGTTTCTGTTCAATGTTCTATTTAGTGGTTGCTTTTTTGTTTCCTCCTTTTTGTGATGTCAAAAGGGGGAGTAGTGTTATTAGTGTTGTACTTTTTGCTTATTTTAGTAAAATTTGCTTTTCTTTGGTTATATTATTTTTCTTTGCTTTGTGTTTCATTTTTTTATCTGCTTGATTTGAAATTGTCTAACAAATATTTATCATCATCAAAAAGACAAATCTAGATTCAAGCACTATAGTTTTGATGATATCAAATATTCCTGCTTCTCTACTATTACTACTGTACATCTATTTTAGGTGCCCATGCCTACTAACTTTTTAGGTTCACAAAGTCAATTACAATTCAAGCCAGCTCAAGATTGGGTATATTATGACTGAGTCAGTTTGTAAGTTTAAATTCAAATAGTTTTTACCTTTTCTTGTGTCAAATATAATAAAATGGATCATGATGCTAAGTAATGTTACACATACACACTATGGTGAAAAATTTGATGAGTTTGAGAGTCTTTTGAATTTCGAGCATATCGTACAGGACGATACAAAATCATCATGGATGATTAGTTCAAAATAGAAAACCTAATTAGGGCATCCCAATTTATTAAATTTAGTTAACATGTCATCCTGGACTATCCTCCAATTGTCCTGGATGATATGTTTAAATTTAGAAATCAGTCGCCAATCATATTTTAGGAAATATTTTATTTTTAGAATTATGTTTTGATCGTACAGGATGATCCTATATCATCCTGGATGATTCATTACAATTTTGCCAAAAATGATCCCTTGATTAAGAGACTAATTATAGTTTAATTGATCAATCACATTGTACAGGATGATTATTCCGATCGTCTCGGATGATCCTTTATATTTCGTGGGATGATCTCCAATCGTCCCAAATGAAAATCATGATTTTCTTCTGATCATCCAGGATATCGTCCTTGACATCCTGAACATTATGCGGGATGATTTATCGATTACCACTCAAAATAAACTGATCGTCCCAGATGATTATGAAATCATCCAGGATGAAAATCCTTATTTTCTTCTGATCGTCAAGGATATCGTCCTGGACGTCTTGAACATTTATCTGGATAATTTGTCATTTTCCACTAAAATTGAACTAATCATCCCGGATGATCATCAAATCATCCTGGACGATATGTAGAAAGTCTTCTGATCATCCAAACCATGGCAACCATCCTTGCAAAATGGTTGATTTTGTACTGATAGTACCAGACGATCGACAAATCATCTTGGATGATATAGTCGGCAAGTTGAATTTTAGGGCATTTTTTGAGGCCTTATATTTTAGCTCTTTAAACATCTCTTCAAAATTCTTTTGCTGGTTTTTCCACTCCAAGAGAGCTTAGAGGAGAAGGAGAGTTTGGGAGAGAGAGAGGATCTTATGAGGGTGAGTTTGTGAGGGGATTCAATAAGGTTGCTCCAAGTAAGGATTCGATCATCGTCTTCCTTCTTTATCCTTAGTTCCATGGTGAATCTAGGGAGACGATTATCAGCATCAGATCTAGGTTCTTCGCCTGCTTCAGAAGGATGCAATAGGAGTTAGGGTTCTCTACCTGCTTCAAGAGGAAGCAAAAGGATTCTGGGTTCTCTGCTTGCTTTAGGATGAAGCAAAAGGAGTTGGGGTTCTCTGCCTAATTCAGGAGGAAGTAAAAGGAGTTAAGGTTTTCAGCATCATCGGTGTCGATGGAAATATTTTATAAGGGCTTCTCAGCCTTGCTGTGGGAGCAAAAAGATAGTCACTATAGTTGTTAGTGCAATACCTAGAGGGGAGGCTCCGGGGAGTGGACGTAGGTAAAGTTGATTGAACCAATATAAATCTGGTATGCTCTTTTCATTTACTTTTCTACACTTTAATTTTCATATATTTAAGTGATCTGATCTGCGGTTGAAATATCTGATTTTGATTCTTTGCTTTTGCTTTAACGTAATGTATTTTAAAATATTCAAAAGGATAAAAATATTTTTCTATTTGTGTAAGAATTTTTAAAATACCAATTCACCCCCCCCCCCCTCTTGGTTAGCTTTGGGACTAATTCATAAGGGCTTCACAACCCTAACAAACTTTCAGTCCGGCAGAAGTCCAAGCATCAGGTGGTAATCCAGCAAAAGTTCGGGCCTCAAGCGATGGTCCGACGGAGCTGAGGACGTCGGGTGGTGGTCCGGCTGAGCTCAGGGTGTCAAGCAGTGGTCCAACGGAGCTAAGGATGTCAGGTGGTGGTCCAATGGAGCTTATGATGTTAGGTGGTGGTCTGGCGGAGCAACGACGTCAGGCGGGGGTCCGGCAGAGCAACGGCGTTTGGCGGTGGTCAGGCAGAGCTTAGGGCGTCAGGTGGTGGTCTGACGAAGCAATGGCATCAGGCGGTGGTCCGGCAGAGCTTAGGGCGTCAGCTGGTGGTTCGGCGGAGCAACAATGTTAGGTGGTGGTCTGGCGGAGCAATAACGTCAGGCTGTGGTCTGGCGGAGCTTAGGGCATCAAGTGGTGGTTCGGCAGAGCAACGACATCAGATGGTGGTCTGACAGAGCTTAGGGCGTCAGGTGGTGGTCCGGCGGAGCAACAACGTTAGGCGGTGGTCTGGCGGCTCCGGCGGTGGTCGAGGAGGCAAGGAGGCAAGAGCGATCTCCGATCTCTCTCTTTTCTCCTTAGGCTTAGGGGGGCCCTTTCCATGAGAAATGGGGTCTCTATTTATAGATTTTCTAGGTTGGTATGGCCTGTAAATAGGTGGAAGATCAAGGGCAAATGAGGAGTGGTTTGGATGGATGGCCGATATTGAATCCTTTGATCATGGACTGTTTGATGGACATTTGAATGTGTTAGTGATATCAGAATTTAGCAATCTTAGGCTCGTTGGATTCCTCTCGTCGAGCCGCTCGATTTGAATATAAGAACGCCATGTTTGAAAACTACTTGGTAATCCAAATTGTGGTTCAAACCTTCCAATAGTCCTTTAGACCCTTAATTTGGACCCATTTGGGCTCGGATTGGGTTGAATTTAGTGTCATTGGGTTCATATTTTTTAGAAGTTCAGTTCGACTGTAAGTTTGCTGAAATTGGAGTTTGGATAGTCCCAATTTTAATTTTGGAAGTTTCCAACTTAATTTTGCATCGAGATTCGTGCCCGATCCAGATAATTTTTTTAGGATGTATCAAGTCCATATGATGGAACTTCTACCTTCTCTAACAATGAGTTGACTGTTTTTGTTTAGATTGATTGAGGTTTCATTTGGAACGATTTTTTAACTATTTTTTAAACCAATTTTTTAGTACAAAAAATTTTGTACTAGAAAGCTGTTTCAGAAAGCAGTAAGAAACCGTCCCAAACGAAGCCTGAATCTAAGGTGAGAGAATTCTTGTCTTATTTTGAATCTTTGATTTTATCCTTAATATGGAGTTAGTTATTTTCAAAGTTGGGTGGAAGTCATTCAAGAGATGGTTAATAAATCAACTCTTCTTTGGCATGACCATGAAGGAGGTCCCTTGAAATATAGAGAAAGTTTATTTGGTACACCATTTTTTTATTTATTGAATGATTATATTGCTGGTTTTGGTATTTTTCTTAATATATTAGTCTTAGGCTTTATTTGGGATGGCTTTCTTACTATTTTTTTAAGTAAATTTTTTGCACAAAATTTGTTAGTTTAAAAAATTTGTATACTAAAAAGCTACTTTAGAAAGCAGTAAAAAAGCTGTCCCAACAACGCCTAAGTTTTTTTACTGAATAACTATGCATTTGTGTTTGTTTCACTAAAAAAATATGTCTTGAAACATTCCCATTTTGATTTTAGGTCAGAAATCTTGTTTTTGGATATGTCAGTGCATTATGACCATTTCATCTTTTTAATGAATTCCTGCAATCAATTCATTCATAAAAAAAAAATGAAAATTTTAATGAAAATAATATATTTATGCACTTTGTTGAAATTTTCATGCAAAAATATTATTTTTTGTTAGGGTTGAAAATTCATGAACAATTATTTTTTTTAACAAGCAACTTTGCTGCTTGCTCACCTTAAGAATTTAATATGGATCTCCCATAGATTTGTAAATGCTTTCACAAAAAAATTTAAAACTTTTCTTAAAGTGTATGTTTTAGAAAATTTTTTAAAAACCATTGGTCATTGATTCTTGCACTGCATTATCCTTATATAAAAAATAAATTTTATAGGATAATGTTGGCCTTCGTATATGTTTCAAAATTGATTTGAGCGAATGTGATAACAAAGGCGATAACTGATGTAATATCATGTATAGTGAGTTTGAAATGCCTTGATCGCAATCAAAATCATTCAAATGTCATCTATTTATAAAATGGATTGTGTCAGCGCATTCAAAATGCCAAATTTACTTAAGAAGAACCACTCACGTGTGACTCGATCCAACAATAGTGAAAACGATAGCCTATGAACACAACGTTGAGTGAAACCGCCTAGATGACATTCATTTGCATCACTTAAAAAAAATCCTACTCATACCAATAAATTTAGCATGAATTCATATTACGCCTCATCTGCATCACTTAAAAAAAAATCTAAATTTTAAAGCCACCAATCTCCCACTTCCTCCCCATTTGCACATAGCTCCCCTCTCTCCCATTTTGTCCTGTGCACACACCTCCTCTCTTCCATCTACCCCAACTATTATCGGCCGGCCACCCCTCATAACAGGCCGATAAGCAGTATATCTCTGCTACACATAATGTAATAAAGGAATATGAAAATTATTTTGTACATTCCTATAAAGAGTGCAAATAAAATATAGAATGAGATGGAAGAGAAATTTAAAGCGGCAACTATAAAAGCAAAAACCACCCAACCATAAGAAAATTCAAATAAGTAACTAAAAAGAATTTGAAATATCAAATGAGATCCTACTGCTAATAGGTCTAGTCTTATAGTGATGATCCACCAAACACTCTGATAGAATCTATCATGAAAAATATTTATGAGTGAGTTTGATAATCCAAACTCATCAATAACTCATATATATTAAAGCATGCAATATGAACAATAAAAGAAGCATAAATAACTACATACTTGCATTACAATCAAGTTATCATATTAGAGTCATACTACATTGCATAAATGAACAATGCAACTATTCTAAGATGATTTTTAGATAATCTACAAGATCAATATGTTCATGATCATTTGTATGCATAGTATAAGTAATAAACTCTGATGTTATCACTCACATGCCATCACATTAGCCATGCTTATATATATCTATATAAGACTCAACAATCATTTGTATTTATTTATCATATTTAAATATGTGTGTGTATATTCAATTTACTATGACACCCAAAAAATAAACAAAAGTAGGCGCCAATCTCATGAAAATTTATTGACTTCTTTGAGGACCCATTGGTTCTGCTAGCAAATAATGCAGGGCTTAATATTGACATAAGTATCTCTGGACAATAACATGCAATCACTACATATTTTATAAATAAGTTTTCACCAAGTATTGTATAGTCAACATGGCAATTGTTAATTTCATGCTCAAATATCATTTGTAGGCATGAATTTTATTACATTCAACAAAAGTAATATGCATTCAAATTAAATCTAATTATTATTGGAAATTATTTTTATATCAGAGTTTATGCAGCAACAAAACATGACAAACTACCTCTGCCACATGATATTTTCATTATGGACATTAAGAAGATTTACTAAAATATGTTGAACAATAATTAAAATATTAAAAATATGATTAACAACCTATAATATCTAGGAACCAAATTCAAATAACAATGATAATGCCCCTAACTCCAACTTTAATTGAGGTCCTGCCAAGTGAACTATGTAAAAAATCAACTAAAATATCCTACACAAAAGAGAACTAAATTAGTATTTAGGATTATATCAAGAAGTCAAACATACAAAATATAAGACTCAATCAACTTCAACCTTTTTTTTTTAATTAATCCCTAAGTAAGTGTATTGGAAGTCATAACTTAAAGGGATTCAATAAAAGCTATTCAGAATCAACCAAGTCTAATAATTATTATCATGGAAGACGACAAAAAACATCAGTTTACCATAACAATTAAATTTATAACTTTTTTTAAATTCATCATATCTTAATCATTACCGAAGTAGTAGATAATAATGAATTAATTAGTCTAGAATAAATTTAATAAGAAGTTAGACCCTTCTTACTAACTCGAGTCGAGATGATGACATGACAAAATCTCAAAGCAATAATAAAAAGGGAGGATAGAAGGATACAAGGAAAAAGTCAAATGTAAGGAAGAAGAGGAAGGAGAAGGAGATAACTCACTATTTGTTGAAGATTGCTTAACTGAAGCAGATGAGAGGAAGTATCTCTATCATCACCTTGTGAGATAGAAAATTTGAGAGGGAAAGATAGACAGGAAAGGGGGTTTGACAATTGCAAATGCATAGAGGCTTGTGAGAAGGGTGATTTGGTTTCCTTAATGAGGGAAGCCAATCAATTGTGCAGAGAATAGCGTGATTTGCATGTTGATAATTAGGGCAACAAGGCATGGGAAATTAGGATCAAGCTCGATACATATGAAAGAGAGGCCTTCAACAAATTAGTGTGAAATGGAGGGTTAGATCATATTGGTTCGGTTTATTTGTGCTATTATATATTAAGCCACTTAAAAAATTTTGGTCCCCAAAAACATACCTTAGCTCTAAAATAGTTGCGGATACATAGCCACCATTTATTCTTTAATCTCTTATATTGCTTCTTGTTTTGATTAGTTCTTCTAAAGCATTCTTATAAATGGAATATATCTAAGTTGAAGTTATCAAACTTCACAATCTAGAATATGTGGTACCCCTTCATAATTCATGTCATTCTGAATTTGCAATGGATCAAACTAAATAATTTGAGAATCAACATGCATGCAACACCATAAGAGAGAGATGTGAAAAATATTACACATTCCTAAAAAACCCAAAGGAAGGGCTAAACGATATGAAATTTTACAAACTTTCTTGATCACCTTAAAATGTCCAATGAAGTAGGGCTGAAGATTTCAAGCCTTGCCAATTTTTATAACTCCATGCATAGGAGAAACCTCATATTCAATCTTTTTATGCTTAAGATCACAACATCTTCTCTGGTGCTCCTGAACTAAACCAAGTAATTTTTAAATCTAATGAACATTCTGGATAACTTGATCAACAAGTTAAGGTCCTAAGAGTTTTTTCTAATGAACCTTAAACTAACATAAAGGACGCCGGTGCTTCCTATTGTAAAGCACCTTATATGGTGTCCCACCGATGCTAGATTAAAAAATATTATTGTATGTGAACTCCATAAGTGGAATATAATCTTCCAAGCTCCTACCAAAGTCAAGAATGCAAGATCGTAATAGATCTTCTAATTTATGGATGATGTGCTTTGACTAATTGTTTGTATAATGGTGAACTATAGTGTTGAAGTCAAACCTTGTACCTAATTTTTCTTGCACTTTCTTCTACAATATCAAAGTAAATCTACCATTTTCATTAGATACAATGATGATTTGAATCCCTTGTAGTCGAATGATATTATCCTCATAGATCCTTTTGCACAGAGTAATTCTACCTAATCAATATAAAGTGTGTGATCATGTTGATTCTATCAACCAAAACCTAAGCTGCATCATGACCTTATTTTGATCTAGGAAAGCCACTCATAAAATCCATTGTAATCTCCTTTCACTTCCATATCATCCTACATACTAGGCCACCATAAGAGCTTCTTGAGTTATCAATATATTTTTGTACTTCCAAGATGAGCAGAATAAGAAGTAGATTATGCTTCCCAAAGTATAGCCCATTTAAGTCCCACTCTATTTAGAATACACAGTTGGTCCTAAAATCTCAATGGGCCATTTGGATCAATGATGAACTCGAGTTCAATCCATTTTGAACTTGATTCCTTAGTTGCATCAAGTTAATGTCATCCATTTTATCTGTATGAATTTGATCTATACATGTTGGCTGAATTTTCATTTGATATAAAATGGAGTTGCCTCCTTGAGATACCATATCAAGCTGAAGTCACTCCTTCTCAAGTACTAATTATCTCTGCTGAGTGATCATCCATGTTACATAAGTTAAATTTCATGCTCAAAGTATATGTAACTACATTAGCCTTACCTGGGTGATCTTAAACCTACAAATCATAATCTCTCATCAATTCTAGCCATCGCATCTATTGCAAAATAAACTTCTTCTGAGTAAAAATATACTTCAAGCTCTTATGATTAGCAAAGCTGCATAAGGAACTTAAAGATAATATCTCTAAATCTTCAATGGAAAAAAAAACTACATGGAGCTCAAAATCATATGTAGGATAATTCTTCTCATGCAACTTGAGTTGTCTAAAAGCAGAAGTTACCATTTTACCATGTCATATTAAGATAACCTAAATCTTGATTTAAGGCATTACAATAAATTTGGAATCCATTTATGCTAGAAAGAGTAATGGGGATAAGAGTACACTAAATAATTCTTGAACTTCTTAAAATTTTGTTCACATACATCAAGTCATATAAACTTAACAGACTTTTGTTGACCTTATTTTTGTGTGAGATTAAAACTCTAAATCAAAACTTCAATATTGGTTTTTAATTCATAAAACTCAATTTCAAACTTTAAATCTTTCTCCACATTATGCTTTGACAGGATAATCCAATCATTAAACTTTAAATCATTCATTTAATAATCACCTTTGATTATCATTTGATCACCTGCTCAGTCACTGACAATCACCTAAATGATTGCCAATGATATGAGTATGCCAAAATTATAAATTCTTAAATCATTTATAAACTTTAATCTTGAATCAAATCTAAAATCAAATCCAAGACATAATCCCAAATTCAAAATTCAATGTTCAATATCTAACCCCAAAACCCTTTGGATTTTTCATTATTTTAGGGGAATTTTCTATTGATTCAAAACCCTGTCAAATGATCCTGAAATCATGTCTGGTCAGTTGCATATTGATTAGGCATATCTCTAGAGTCTTTCATATCATTTTGGAGGCATTAATAGCCCTCTAAACACTAAAACCCAAAGTATATTGCAAACATATAAAACCTTCAAATATTTAGAGCTCATACCACTGGACCTAGCATCTTGTAAGAAAATTACCTTTGAAACCTTTGCAAAAATATTAAACATGTCATGATTATTGTCATATTGATTTGAACCTCATTGAACCCTTGGTGGACCATGGTAAACCAAGAAATCCATAAGCCTTAAATCATCTAAATAAAATCCTTGCATAACCTTCAACATGGCTCAATCATGCTAACCTTTGAAATCTCTTCCAACAAACTCCATATCTCATTTGGAGTGAACTAGACTCAAACCCAAGCCTTGGCCATGATTGGTTGACCAAATCAACTATGATTGACCAAATGAACCCTTAAATCCCAAACATGTATTTCATACAAGGAGCCTCACCATAGTATGAGATCTCTTCCAATGAGTTCCAAATATGATTTGGAATGAGTTGAACCTAACCCAAACACTTGGTCAAACTTGGTTAACCAAGTCAACCATGGTTGACCAACCCAACCTAAACCATTTAAAATGCAAATCCAATGCTCCAAGCCTTGTCAAACTAACCATACCCCATGAGATTGTTCATTGGGTCCCTAAGAATCAACCCTAAGTGACCCAACCCTTAGGTCCATTTGGGTTAGCCACATGACTTGACCCAAGTGACCAAAATGGGTTCCCATTGAATCAACTTCAATACTAAGCCAAATTAGTATAAACCAATGGTTACATTATGTGTCCCATGACCTATTTCACCTACCCTGACTAGCCTAGCCTCTGGGCTGACTTGGTCAACCCAACCAATTAGGTTGACCCAAAGTCACCAAAACACCTAAATTGAACCACATTACACATCTAGGCTTTCCCCAAGCCAAATTGACCCATGCATTGGATCCAAGGACGTTCTAGACACCTTGCCACCTCACATTTGGCCATGTGGTGGTTGAGGCTAGCTGTAATTCAAGAAATTAACCAAGTGACCCATGGGTTCAGCCCAAACTCCCTGTCCATGTGTCCTCAAGCCATGGAACTCTCTGGAAACATTTTTAGGGCCACATTGGACATTCCCAAGCCTAATTGGTGGCCTGAGGGGATCAGACCTAGTCAGAATTCCATTTTACATGCATTGTCTAATGCTTATAAATACCCTTTATTGACCTTGGTTTTCACCCAAGAGCCCTCCACTAGGCCCAGTGGGTCAGGCCTGACTCATTGGACCCATACCCATACCCTAGGTCAACCTGGTTGACCAGGTCAACCCAGGTTGACCCAAATTGACCCAATTAGCCCAAATGAGCTCAAATCAAATTAAAACCCATTCCTTGATCTTCTTGGACTCATTCCCTCCTCCCCTTGGGTCTAGTTAACTAGGTCGACCAAGTCAAGCCTTGACTTGGTCAACCTAAGTCTCAATAGGTCAAATTGGCCTATTTAGGTCAATTCGAACTTATTTAATGAATTCAAACCCTCTTATTGATCCCTTGACCCATGACCACATCCTAGAAACCTTAATAGCCTCCTAATCAAGCCCTAGAACCCATCTAGGCTGTCCATCATAACACTAAGGCTATAAATAGGAGAAATTAGAGTGTTTTGGGGGATATTTTTTATTTGCTCTCACCCTAGCCTCCCTCAAACCAAGACCTTTCCCGACCTAGCCCTGCCGTCAAACCCTCGCCGGCGGCAAGATCTCCGATGAACCGAAGCCCTAAACGTTCCAAGGTTGTTTGCTGTCGATCCACGATGTTTCAGACCACGATTTCTAAAGGACAAATAAGTGTGGATAGTCTACAAGTGCAACAAGCCTAAGGTCTCCCGAATCCATCATTTGGATTAAGGTAAAATTGAAACCCTAGACTAAAACATTTAGGGTCAATTAGCATCTTGAAAAGTGCATTTTAAACTGAGAAAATCATACCACATGAATGCTCTTCATGCATAGAGCTTAAGTTTCAAATTTTGTTTGATTTGATGCACCCAATTGAACGTATGAGACGAAAACCCCATTCTAGGGCATTTTCGTAACATACGTTTGATGTACGTCTTTTGGACCATTGATCGCGTGATCAATAGTCTGGATTCGTCTGCTCTACAGTTCTGTTTGACCGCGGATCTGATCCCGTGGTCAATGCTCCTGTCCGCCATGATCTCAGTCGTCCATTTCAAAACAACGGAGATCTAACGGCGGGTGCGGCGTGCTGACTCAGCCTAAGTCGAAATCGTGTCCACGGTTTTAATTTGGCAATGATTGCCAGTAATCATTGCCCGCGGTTCTGGGAGCCAACCACAACCCGCCGCGTGGTCTGCACCAGCCGTCACCGTGGTAATCATTGCCCGCGGACCGCTGAGCTAACCCGAGATCGACACGTGGCTGACCGCCACCGCCAAATCTTTTTTTATTAATTTTAAATGTTCTTTAATTCTTTTTAAAATCAAATTTCTTAAAATAATTATTAAAAATTAATTATAAACCCAAAAATTATGTATTTTATATCAAAATTTTTAGAATTAAATTTCCTTTAATTTAAAATATTTTTTTAAATATATTATATATATTAATTTATTTAAATAACTATTATTTTGACCATTTATTTATTATTTAAATCAATAATATGATAAATATTTTATAAAATTAAATATTTTATATTGATTTATTTTAAACAATTATATTATTATTTTAAAAATCATAATAATTTAATTTAATTTAATTTATAATATATTTACATATTTTCAATAGTTTAATCTTCTTTTTTTCTTTTTTTTATATATCTTATATTTATTAATATCAATTATTTATTTTAAATAATTATTATTATAATAAAAAATATTTACTATTTTGCACTTGTTCTTTTTTTCAAAAATCAGAAACTTATTATTATTATTATCTAATTAAATGATAAAGATATATATATATATATATATATATTATTTCTTAAATTATCTTTCTTTTGTTTAATACATATATTTAAATATTTAAATACCTAATTACTATTTAATTAAATCAAATTTAAATAAATTTTATCTAAATAATTATTTTAAATTATTTTTTAAATTTCAAATACTTTTAACTCTTAATTTAATTTAACTTGATAATTATTTTTAATTATTAATTATTAGTAATTATTTCAAATTAGCTTTCAATTATTTTAAATTTAAAAAATTCATAACTATTTCATTTTAAATCGGATTTCAATGCAGAATACCTTGAATTTTTTAGAAAATTATGAACTTTAACTTAAAACTATTTTTAGAAACCAAAAGTTATTTTTCTGGATTATTTCTATACTACTTAATTATTTTTATTATTTAAATATTATTTAAATAATTAATATTCTAATTATTTTTAAACTAAAAATTATTTTGAAATTATTTTTTAATCCTCCTTTGGTGGTCAGTGGGATCTCTCATAAATATGAACTGAAATATTTTTAACCATATTATTTTTTTCTTTTTTAAAAACTTACATATTTATATATATATGTTTAATATATATATATGTGTATTTTAATGATTTTAAAATTGCATATATTATTAAATCTCATTAATTTTGGGAGACCCACTCTTGGAATTTTAAACATAAGCTAGGTATGTGAATAGCATTCATATGGGGGGAGGATTAGTGGATGATTGGGTTCCAATCATTCACTAATCACTTCATTAGTCTCATTTTACTTAGTATTTCGTAGTCTTTGCATGTGTAGGATGCATAAGCACTTAGCTTAGGCTCTCCTAGATCTAAGAAATTGGTGTGCTTATGTTTGTATTATATTTCCCTTATGTTACCCCAAGGGTTAGTCTCAAACATTGATTTAAAACCTACTCAACGTAGTGACACCTTAAGGATAATAATTAAGGACCCTTCGAGCGGACTTAGAGAAATTCTAGGAGTTAGGATATACCTCCAAATGGCTTCAAACTTGAAACACTTAAACCTAGTGACATCTTAAATCCTTTTGAATTTTTTAGGAATTTTTAGGGCCCTTTAAACTCCTTAATTAACAAAGCCTAATTTGCCTCTTAATTAGGATCTGATAACTTTAGAAAATTCTAATAAATTCAAATTAAATCAGAAAATTACCCATAATATATCAAACTCTTTAAAATTCAGTCCTTAATCTAAGAAAATTAAAACCCCTTTAATTGGACTTTAATCTGAACCTTAATTTAATTTTGATTAAAAATCACCTTTTAATTAAATTAAATAATTAAAAATTACTAAAAACTTCAAAAATTTTCCAAACACTTAGGAACACTTCTTTAGGTCACTACCGACCTTTAGGGGTGATTCCAAGTAGTTTGGAATTAATTTAGATTAAAACCCCTAAAATAGCCTTTAATTAAATAGTTTTAATAATTCAATAATTGCCTGAAACTTCTAAAATTCATAGCTTTGGGTTGGAAACTCCGAATCTAGCAAACTCAAAGCCTAATTACTCCTTATAAGGTCTAATATTTAACAAAAATATTAAACCCCCTAGCCTAGCCTATTTGTAGAAGTGACCTTTTGGACCCCCCTTAGCTTAGTAGGTAGGGTGACCCCTGACCTTCTAAAATTTACTAATCTAATCTAACCTCATGGAGCCCTACCCTTAGCACTTAGGTAGCCTCCCAACCTCATAATAAATTATTTAATATACCCCTTTCTTTAATCTCTAACCAACTAAATTAACTTAATCAACTCCTATTACCATTGGATAACCCAGGCCTATGAGGCTATTAACTTAGCCCCAAGGAAGGTGAAATAAACTTCATGGCCTCGGTGAGAAACAAAAGTAATAATCACCTAACCCTTAAAATATATCTAGTTAATCTTTAATGCATTAACATTCAAACTCAAATCTAAACCTCTCTTTTAGACCTTCAACAAACTTAAACACTGGATAACCTCAACTAACTACCCAGCTTAGGATCCACCTTAGCTACACAACCTTTTACACACACATAGAATTATTGGCTAGGGCACCACTTCTAGCTCTAGGATAGTCCGGTGTTTACTTTACTGTTATGTGCCAAGTTTTCTGGATTTTCACTACATGCTGTGATTGAAATATTATTAATGTGTTTGTTTACTTTTATTGCACTCTACAGATTGATGTGATGGGCGATAGATTACCCATATGTTAGGATCAATTTTTGATACTAATAATATCTTCTGTAGGTGGCCATACTCATGCAGCGCTGATAAAAAGGGGGGCTATAATAATAAATAATTATATAAATGTATGCTACATGTGCTTCAGCCGCGTAGCCCCTCATAATAAATTAGGGCTAAAATAAATCATAAATATAACTGCTACAGGTGCTCCAGATGCTTAGCTCTCAAATAAAATAAGTGTATGGCCAAGTTTGGCTGACAATGAGTACTTTAATTTCATATGTAATTGCTTGGGTTATTTTATATCAATTGCTTAGGATAATCATGTAGGAGAGTCTAAATTTTGTTGCTTTCCTTAATATAATTTATTTGTAATATTGTTAAGAGTTATGAAAGTGCACGTTTGAGTGGGGATACATGGATCCAAAGGTTGGATTCTAAAGAGAAAAGGATACCCATTATGAGGATAGTCATTTTCTACTTGGAAGATCAAATTTGGATCACTTTACTATCTAAGGTGGAAAGAATAACCTCCCTTTTGGGGGAGAGTTTTCTTCTCCACACTGGGTATCCAACTACAACAAATCCAAGGAGCTTAAAGAAAAGAAAATCAAGGAGCCTGAGGAGGAGAAGACCGAGAAGTTGAAGATAAAGAGTATCCCACTCAAAGTCACTTGTATCTTTTCTAGGATTAGAATCCGGGTTATTGTCAGTGGAGCCCGGCCACTTTATTTTTCTATAGACCCTGGTTTGTAATAAAGGGCAGTTGACCTATGGACATTTATTTAATTAATTTAATTATTTAATGTGTTGAATTTGATATTGATTGTGATTAGGATTTGTATG
Organism: Dendrobium chrysotoxum; assembly: GCA_019925795.1. Classification (NCBI taxonomy): domain Eukaryota; kingdom Viridiplantae; phylum Streptophyta; class Magnoliopsida; order Asparagales; family Orchidaceae; genus Dendrobium; species Dendrobium chrysotoxum. The sequence goes on along the minus strand of CM034298.1, from coordinate 13,474,168 downwards.
CTCTTCTTAGTTTCTTGGTGATTACATGTCGTTATTTTGTTTTAGCCTGGATTCGATCAAAGACTCGTGAGGGCACGCAAAAATTTTTCTACTTAAATTAAAATAAAATTTCTTAAGATAACATAGAAACTCTAACGCTCTTAAGAAGTAAGCCCGGGACTGTCGGGAGTTTGCATAGTATTATTGATGTATTATTCTTTTCATTTGTTAGGCCGCTCCCCGCCTGCGGGTTTTGGCAGACTACCTGGCCTATGAGGGTGCAGATTTGTTAAGGAGAGTCTATGAACTTTAGGGTAAAACTTATTTTTAAGCCTTTTTTTTAACTGCTTCATATTCATTTCAAGCATTTAATCGAGTCAATCAGCATGCATTGCATTAGAAACTAATTCAAAAGAGTCTAAAACTTTAATTGCATCTGCTTTAGCATTTTCACCCTACATAAGTATGAGGCAACTTAGGAACCTCTCTAAATGTCGGCCTCAAATTCTAAAAACTATAACCTACCTACCCATCTTTCATAAATGACTGGACTCATAATTTTGAATCGACTAGGTGGTTAGCTGGCTCTCCAATCCAGGCCGGGGTAAGTCTAGGTTTTACATTACATTAGTTAGAATACGAGTGTTAGTGTTGTGCAGAGAATACTAAACCCAATAGATTCAGGGTTCAAGGCTACTACTATCAGTATCTCGTAGTACGTCTCACCGGTGGGCAAGTCTTCTATCTTCTAGAGACTATAAATTCTACATATCCACGTCACATGGATGACGCCACCTCTATCCTTCTCTCCTGTATGCTTTGAGTGCATGATTTTTTTTTCTCGAGTTTCTTCTCACTACCGTAGTTCCTCCGGATGCTGATCTAAGCCGTGTATATTGACTAAGCCAAGTTAAACCTTTCCTTCCCTATAAGTAGAAATTTCCTAGACTCCTCCCTATGTGATAATCCCATTTGAAAGTATAATGTAGAATCCTTAATCGAGAGTCTTCTCAGGCCCCGACTTGAGATGTAATTAACCAGGGGGTTTGTGCCCGTGGGAAATCAAATCTCACTATCAAATAAACCCCACTCGAGCTGATGTATCGGGTGATGGAAACTCGTTGTTCCGATCAGGTCATACATATTATTACCCATCGGGGTGCACTGGCGAGAGCCGCTATCCTTAATGGTTAATCGTATGTATAATCTAATCTGCCCTCCCATTGGCCCCCTTGTGAAGAGCGCAGAGGCCTGCGATTGTTTTGTTCTTTGGGATGGTGCGGCCGTACCTTCTGCACTATGTTCCCCCGCACGACGGTGCTCCTTTTTGAGGTCCACACCCTTATTTTATTTAAAGAAGGATTACACTTCCTGCATTCAAAATATTCTTGAGTGTGAGAGCTTTGATTCCCTAGCTTCCCAACTTGTTCTGTGGTGGCCTCTGGTGAGTTTGAGTGAGCTCCGACAATCCTGTCTCAACCAAAGTTGGAATTCTGACCCAGTCCTCCTATGGTCATGCAACCTAAAGCAAAACGGTTCCCTAGAACCAGTTGATCACAACCCAATCCAATCACGATCCAGACACTTCTTAAGGTAAAAGATCAAACTCGAGCTCCCTAGTGGTAGGTTCCGATCAAGTGTGATGAGAACCTTCAAACCGATGGATCTAATTATTGGATTAAAGGTTCTTATCTAGGTGATGCTCTCCAATTAGTTTAAGCAAGATCCATCCTTGAGATTTCTCAGATCTTGCCCAAAGTCCGTTATGGATGAGAGAGATTGCAGGAGGTGGAAGACAAAATCAGAGCTGTTGATTTAAGACGGCAGCCCTGATTACGTTGTATTCTGAGCCATCCAACCTACCCAAATTTCATTCTATTTAATCGTGATCATCTGATCTGTGATCGAATGGCTATGATTAATACCGCATACAATGTCATCCCATATTAATTATTACTTGGCCAATCAAAGCGTGCCTCGTGGAAAGCATAGTTTACTGTGCAAATGGGATTATAAAATCTGAGGAAATTATTTCAATCTTCAAAAATTCACAACTCCTCACACATTAGGTCAAATTAGGTGTTTTTAGGCTCATTAGATTTCTCTTGATGAGGAGGACAAAAGCCCTATGGTTTGAAGTCACAATTGCTAACAAATTTTGAGTAATTTCAAAATACTCTCTAGGGTATTCTTGGAATTATTTACAAAACATGATTCAACATGGCTTGAAACTTATGAGGAATAATCTTAGTTATGTTCTTAACATATCCAAAATTATACACCTCTATTTGAGGTGATTAAAGGCTTCAATTAGCCAATTTAAAGTCATGGGTCAGAAATTAAACAAAACATTTAAGTTTTGTTAAACACAAACCCATTGGGAGTTAGGTTATGATTTTATGTGCTTTGTTAATTGACATCTCAAGGGTTAGATTGCCAATGATTTCACCCCCATCCCATATTTAGATTGCCATAAATAAATTTTCAAATGTATAGTTATATTTACTTTAAAAATTAATTAAGTACCATAAGAGAGCTCTAACGATCCTCAAATTTCTTGGGATTAGACCTCTAATTTTGGTAAACTTGTGGTCTAAATTTTAATAAGATTGGAGATCATCTAGTCAATCAACTAAGGAACCCAAAATCACCTCACATAAATGACCTAGAATTTTTTTTAAATTCATTAATAATTCAAATTAAATCATAAAAATGCATACGAAGTGTCATACTGCTTAGAATTAAATGCTCTTTAATGAAAAAATACAAGCCCCATCAAAATCTTGAAAAATAAAAAGTAATTAAAAAATCAAGAAAATTTCATAATTAAATAAAAAAATAATTAAAAACATAAATAAAATTCCTAAATAATTTTAAACACTTGTAACCATCATTAGAAGTCATCATTGATCTCTGGTTTCAAGGAGTTTGGAGTTGACTTAGTGCATAAACTAAAAATACCCTAATTAATCCATTAATTAATTCAATTAATTAGTTGAATTTGTAAAAATCATAATTAAATAAATAAAAAATCCTAAAATTATAAACTCAGTTGCATTGAACTCAAGATTAAATCTAATATTTGTTAAAAATGAGAAACATTCAAAATCTCAATTAAATCAAAAGTCAAACTTAAGTAAATGTTAAGAAATAAAGATAATTAAATAATAAAAAAAATCCTTGTTAATTATCAAAATTCAGTAATCAATCCATCAAACAGATTAAAATTAGAGGAAATAAAATTAATAGCAAGGATATATTCTCTGGGAACCCAAGTACGCAGGGCTACTGCTCGAAGGAGGATGAAATAGGCCGCATGGCTTTGGTATAACAATGGCAATTGTCACTTAACGTAAATAATTAGAAATAAATCATTAATAAAATGAAGCTTTTATACCTTATGTTAGATTCCATTTAGAGGACATAAGTGTATTGGATTTATAGAGCTTAAGGATTAAAATGGCTAATCAAAATGAAGGACTTTAGATAACCAATCATTGATGAACTTCATCATTCAAAATCTATCTTAAAATAAATCCCAAAATATTAAACCATTAAAACTTAAATTTAAACTAAATCACGCTTGGCTCTAAACAAACAAAATCCAACTAGTAAAAAACTTCAAATGATAACGAACTTAGGACATATCCAAATCACTCAACTTATTACACACATTATAAATTGTTTGTTATGACAACTAACTCTAACTTTAGATTAGGCCGTTGTTCTTTCACAAGTTTTTTTTTTAGATGTGAAAATTATTAGTGTGTGGATGTGATGCTATTTGGTATGATTTGTTATGATATACTTTGTGATGCTTTATTACTCTCTTTTGTAATATGTGATATGCGTCAAGATTTTGTTAGGTTATGTGTGATCTAGATGTTTATTGCTAATCAGAATTTTTTGGAGGTGGCTATGCTTATACAGGACTGTTATTAAAAGAGGACTAAAATTAATTTATGTTTAAACAAATCAAATTTTCTGCAAGTATTTTTGCTTCTTAGCCCACTTAATTATTAAAAGCATAGCAAAGATTATAGGTTGCTCAAAGAATGAGCAAATGTTTATGTGATGTGATGTGATGTGATTCGAAATTTATGTATAAACTATTTTTCTAACCTATAGGGAGTATATAGTCATTTTGCTTTTTAAATGTAATTTGTAAAAAGAGTTGTGAAAGTCTAAAAATGAGGCATTTTATCTAGAGAAGGATTAGGGAACCAAAGAGGAAAGAATTTCCTTCATTGGAAGATTCTTTTCATTTGGAAGCCCTACTCGAGGAATGAAGAATCAAGCTTGAAGAAAAGGATTAAAGACTAGATAATGCTTCATTTTTTTATAAAGACTTGTGTCATTTTATAGGAGTATATTCCAAGTTATTATCGGTGTAACATGGCCACCTTTACTTTCTGCAGACCCAGATTTGTATTAAGTGGCACTTATCACATAGACTATGGACATTCTTTATTTTGTTTTATGATTGATTGAATGTTTGTTTATAATTGATTGTACTTAGAAATTGCCTTCTTTTAAAAAAAAATTTCCTTACATGTGCTTTTACCTGGATGTTTTGCTAAGCTCATAGGAAATAAAATTTTTTATACTCATAACTAATAAAAATTTTAAGATCGTATAGAAAGATAAATGATTTATAAAGTAAGTTAGAGCTCGTATGGGATTGCATAAATCATATTCTTCCTTCTTTCCTTGTTAGGCACCTCCACGCATGCGGGTAGAAGTAGATCGACCACCTGACCTATGAGGGTGCAATTTTATCTCAAAGGGGTTATACTCTTTTAGGATAAAAATATATTTCTAAGTTTTTTTAAAGCTTCACATGCTAATTATTGCATAAGAGTCAACTAGCATGCATTATATTAGAAATAAATAAAAAATAATTAAAATTTAATTGCATTTAGCTTTAGATGGATAATTATCCTTCATAAGTTCAGGGCTATATAGGAATTTCTCTAGATGTATATTCTGAAAATTTATATAACAACAGTTTACCCATCTTGCATTTGAATGGAATTATGATTTTAAAATCAATTGAGTGGTTTTATTGACATTCCACTCAATGTGAGATATAAGTCCAGAAGATACATATATTTTCACACTTTATTAAAATAGGTTTGGGTTACTACTCTATAGTGCCCAACTTAATTTTAGATTATGAGGCAAATCTCAAATCATAAGTCCTCACCCTCCGAAAATATAATCTCAAATATCTAATACAATGCCAACTCAAACATAAAATTTCTTCCAAAAATATTAAATCCCAATATAAGATAGATTGGAGCACTTCTGTATTGTCTCAAAATCGTAGTGCTCCCTACTTTTGATCATTTAGCCTATAAAAAGAACTATTCAACATTGAATATATCCTCTTTGAAATTTTAAAATCTCTTATCCATGACTAAAACTTTGGAATCTAAGAAAACATTTGTCATTATTTTAATTGAGAGTATTCTTAGGAGATTCACCTCTCATGGGATGTAATTAACCATAAATGTTTGTCTTTATGCACTACATGAATACAAATTACGGGCAGAATTTTTGGCAAAAAAATTTATGCCAGAAATTCTAGCGAATTTCTCGATGGATTTTCGGTGGATTTTCGACAGATTTTCATGCGAATTTCTAACGAATTTTAAAATTTTTTGGGAAATAATCATATATTTATAATTTAAAAAATGAACTAATTAACTAATTTATTAAATTAACTAATTAACTAAGTTAAATTAACTAATTAACTAATTAATTAATTTAAATTAAATAATTAGCTAAATTAAATTAACTAATTAAATAAACTAATCAACTAATTAACTAATTCATTGAATTAACTAATTAACTAATGTAAATTAGCTAATTAACTAAGTTAAATTAACTAATTCAAATTATTTAAATTAATTAATTAACTAACTAATTCATTAATTAACTAATTATCTAAGTAAAATTAATTAATAATGTAGCATGTAAAGAACTTAAGTTAAATAATTTACATAAATAGCCTGCGACTCGCCTCCTCCCTCTTTCTTGATAGGTTTAGTCCCACACGGCATATAAAGAATTTCATTTTGTTATATAAAACTAAAAAAAAGTATGGGTTACTGAACAACTGGTGTGGGCTGCAAGCAGGTTTGGGATGGGTACTCGCTCTGATCAGCAGGTGGGCGGCATGTTTCGCAGTGGGTCGGGCTGCAAAGAAATTATTTGGTGCGGTATTCGTCCGGAGACCAATACCATGCCGCCATGTGGTGACTCGACAACCTGACGACCCGACTCGATGAAATTATAATATTTATCGCATCTTTTTCAATTCCCACGCAACCCAACGACCCGAGCTGGAGCAGATGCAAAAAGTTACTTTTTACTGACAAGAAAACCAAGGCCATTCAGTGAAAAATTCAAAATCAACTGAGGTGTTTCAGTTTCCCTTGTCTCAAATGCTCTTCATCTTCGTTCGAAGCTCCTTTTGTTTCCTCGAGATTTTCATTGTAGAAGCCATGGCTAAGTTTAGTTTTTTGCTACCAGGAAAGTACTTTTTCACTAGATTTGTTGGTTTTATTTGATATGTAAATGTCACGTATTAATTTTTGTAAATGTCATGTTAGGGTTTAAGTTTAGGGTTTCAAACATTTGCATGTTGCTGTAAAATATTTTCTCACATATTCGTATTACAGATGCATGTGGGAAATAGATTTTGTATACTCTATACTGCTATGTACCATTGTGTACTTATGTGTACCGCTGTTTACTAATGTCTATCATTTTATATCGCATGATGAAGTTAATAAAATATTTTAGGTCATATTTTAGTACATTTTCTATCATGTAAGAGCTATGTATCGTTGTTGTGTACCGCTGTATACCGATGTCTACTATTCACTATTTTTTCCATTTTCTATATATGTTAGTTTTGTGTACCTTTGTTGTGTACTTCTATGTACTGATACTGTATACCGCTATTGTGTACCATTGTGTACTGATTTGTTATCCATTCACATGTTTGTTCATAGAACATTTTTGGTGAAGTTGATAGCGTATTGTTCTTAACCACTACATCTAATTTTGTAGGGATATGTTCCAAAGATAAGTTTTCATTGTAGAACTTCAACATTTAGAGAAATATGCAATCATTTGGTTGAGACATTCGGCTGAGAATTAGTGGATTGAGTGAATCAGTTGCACATACATCAATTTTTATTAATGCCTCGCTTCCGTCAGAATGTTCCTCTGGTGTACATGTTGTTGTCAATGTGGGATATTTGGAAGCAGTGTTTCATCATCAAGGGTTGGAGATTACCATTCACTTTAGATGAAGTTGCTCTAATCCTAGGACTACCTAACAGAGGAACTGAATTTGAGTTGGGAAGTGCCAGGATTACTAGAAAATTCACAAATGATAGCAAACATGAGATGCTCAGTCTCGACGAATAAATTCTTCTTCCAAAAATAAATATAATTTTCTAGAATAAAATCTGACAGCTTGCTTTAATATTGGGCTACTTTTTATTAAAGGGACTATTTCCGACTAGCTACATCTAAAATCTTTATCTTGTTCATTCATACGCCAAGTCATTATCACCTTCTCTAAGCCTAGAAAATAATCAGTGATAAAACTTGTTGGCTTCAATATGTCATCGCACACATTGTTAGTGGACTCTCTACGCTGTGTTGAAAGAATGTCAATGTTAAAATAATTCATATTGAATGTTGTTAACCACTTATTCATGATAATGCAAAGCTCCTTCAACTAATCATGGTTATGGAGGTCCCCTTCAGTGATCATTTCAGACCAGGTTCTCTCGAACTCCTCAGAATCATACTTTCTTAAACACTTATAAAAAAGGCCTCTAACTTTATTATTGCTATTGAAGCACCACAGCTTGGATGGAGCTTTCTTTGTGACGTGTCATTGGTAAGCCTATGTCGTGTCTGAGGTAATGCAATTTCTATTGCCCTAGCCATTACCTAGTCCTAATTAGTAAATATTGTTATGGGATGTTTATCACCCAGTATTCCTATAAATGTACTATATAACCATATAAATGATTCAATTATCTACTCCGATAGAAAGGCCACCCCTAACAGAACATTCTGTCAATGATTATTAACTCTAACAAAGAAAGCACAAGGTACATTATATTTATTAAGTCTATAGATAGTATAAAAAATTATCACAACTCCAAAGTAGTCATAAACTATTCTCCCCAACCCATCAACCCATAAACTATTCTTCATCAATTTGGACGTTCCATGCAAACATGTTGTCATCAACTAGTCAGTCTTTAAATAGTTAAATTAGGGAATTAGTGTCCCCATACTCAATCTTCACTCTTTTCTCTTTCTGAATATAGTTATATGTATCCCTCTTAGAGAATCCAATATTTTTTTAAACCTCCAACTTCATCGGCTCGGTAGGTAAATGCATCAACGGTTCTTATTCTAGCTTCTATCATTGATTTAAGAACCGATGCTCTCTTATCACTAATATTCCTATATAATCTAAGCATATGTTGATCTTCCGGCCTAGCTAATTCATGGTTGTGGCTCTCTATACATTTATGCGCAGTCCAAACTCCATCTTCATCCACTGAAAATCTAATCATTGCAGGACACCCCATCCTGGTATTTGATTTTCGATATTTGGATTGGGAGTTTAAGTCAATACCCTTCTTAAATTCAGCTTTCGAACAGACAAAATTCTTGGTTCTTATTTTTCTCGAATTAAGCCAATACTTGTGATGTTCTTTGTGAACACTAAAACCAATATTATGAGCATAATGGCAATACATATCATATACTTCATTCTCACAATTATAAACACCATGTGCACAAGACATATGTATTGAATCATACTGATATAAATATGGAAGTTCACAAAATTAACAGCGGTACATAACGGTATACAACGGTATACAGTAGTGGTACACAATGATATACAAAAGCAATACATAACGATACACAGCAATACACAGATGCGATACACAATGATATACAAAAGCAATACATAGTGATACACAGCAATACACAGATGCGATACACATAAATAATACACAGTACAGTACATAGTAATAATACACAGCAAATTATATTTTTATTTGAACTTGTACATAGAATCCAAACTTCAATCTAATCTTGTGCAGAGATATAGAACTTCGGATGAGCAAAAAAGATTTGAACGATACACCCTAAACCATTAAAAACACTAATTTGTCAAGTGAAAAATAGTAAAACTAGTTTGGAGTTAAAAATTTACCGATAAAACCCCCGACTTATATCTGCTTATTGGATGCAGTATGTCTTCATAGACGTTTTGCGAAACGCCTTCTATCTCCTCAGAGAATTTGACTTCCTCCAAAATGATTTCCATCTTTATAGCCTCCTTTTCTCTTTTCCTTCTCAGCTTTCGGAGAAATCTTCCAAACCTCTTCGGAGAAATCTTGCCTCATGTGCCCAAAATAAACCTAAACCCCATATATTGGCGTTTTACATGGGTTTCGTTTTAGTAAAAGTTAAATTTTTAGAGGACCGGGTCGAGTATGAATTGGAAAAGATGCGACAAATATTATAATTTCATCGAGTCGGGTCGTCGGGTCGCCACGTGGCGGCATGGTATTGGTCTTCAGACGTAGAGCTACATTCGGAGACATAACCAAATAATTACTTCGGGCTACGGGCCGTCTAAGGGGTTCGACAGCCGTGTTGCGGTACGGTAGCAAGTTCAGGGTGGTCGGGCTGTGGGCCTTCTAGTTGGTTTGGCGGCCGGGTTGAGGGCGGACAGCAGGTTCGTCAATCGAGTTGCGGGCAGCGGGCTGGCTGAATGTGGTTGGTAGAGTGGAGTAAGAAATAAAGGAAGAATTCAAGTAAAAAAATGAATTTTGTTTATCAAATAGGATTTTATAACGAGTCGTTTTTGTAATCAAAACTCCATTTTTATCTTTAAATGCTATTCTATAATAGCATGCTTGTCTTTCGAGATAATCTATTATTTTTTTTGTTGTATTTAATTATGAAAATGAGTCGTTATAAAATCCTATTTTTTTCTTTGAATCCATTATAGAATAATGTGTCTGTATCTTGAGATAGTATGTTATTATTAATATGTCTGTCTCTTGAGATAGTATGCTATTATTAATGTCGTATTCGATTACCCAAATAGGAACACCCAGAATCTACGTGGTATATTTTATGTTCCACAACTTTTGAGTCTATCTAATTAGAGATATAATGATGCTAGAAAATTCATTCATAAATATTCTTTTATAGCCATCTAGATCATATATATGAATTTTTATGACAATGCTTGGCTTCAACCCCTCCATTATTGCCCTAATCTTAACATGATCCACAAAAATTCCAACTCTACTAGCAATGCCTTCAAGAAATGCCACCTCTTGAAGCCAAAACTAAGATTTAAAATATTTTTCATTGAGCTTATTCTCTTTAATAATATTAAATACTATTGTGAGATGTTGTGCATGTTCATCACTATTTTTATAGTAAATTAAGATATCATCAATGAATATAATCATAAAATGATCAATGCAAGATTTGAATACTCTTTTCACAAAGTCCATAAAAGTAGAAGGGAATCTAAATGATATCACTAGAAATTCATATTGACCATATCAAGATCGCAAAATTGACTTTGGCACATCTTCATTTTTTAAACTTCAAGTGGTGGTACCCATAAAAAAGTTCAATCTTGAAAAATATAGAGGAACCCTATACTTGGTCAAACAAATTATCTATATCAGGCAACTCATTGTCACTTATTTAGCTCTTTATAGTTGATACACAAACTTATGATTCAGTCTTTTTTCTTCACAAATAGAACTGATGCTCCCACGATGAAATGTTGATCTAATAAATCCTTTATCAAACAATTCTTTGAACTACACATTTTGCTCTTAAAGTTCAATAGCTTTCATGTGATGCGGTGTCTTGGAAATTAGACTGGCAATTGAAACTAGATCTATAATGAACTCAATCTCACAATCAGATGGTAAGCCAAGCACACATCAGCAAAGTTTTGAACTACTAGAACATTGTCTAAACTGGTATTAGGTTTGTTGGTATCCACCATGTGATCATCTTTGTTGAAACTAAATAAGATATTGCTCCTCTAATGCCATTAAAACTAATTGTACATTATCAAGCCTACAAAATTTACTTTTCTCTTATGTCGATTTATAGTAGCATGACATATAGATAATTAGTCCATATCCAAAATTATATTAAACTCGACTAGTTGGTATACAATTAGTGTAGCAGGCATATGCACATCCTTGAGGACAATATCACAGTCTTGAACACACTTAATATTAATTTTTAATAACATGTAATTTTTAGCATTAATTGTTAGACATAATTTTTTTAATATTTTTATTTATATGAAATATTAAAAATTCAAAAAAGAGCTTAACCTTCAAAATAACCCTACTTTATGTGTTCCATCCATTTCAAAACTTGTTTCAACTATGTTGGGGACTATCCCCATAACATTGGACATATTGGACTCTAATTTTGTTATAAAAATTGATACAACAACAACAACAATAACAACATCAAGCCTTTATCCCACTACGTGAGATAAGGGCCCTCATTTCATCAAAAAAAATTGATATATCATCAAAAAATTATGTTGATCGGGCACGAATCTCGATGCAAAAATCAAGTTGGAAACTTCAAAAATTAAATCAGAGATCATCTGAACTCCGATTTTAGCAAACTTATAGTTGAACTGAACGTATCAAAAAGATGAATCCAACGACACCAAATTCGACTTAATCCGAGCCCAAATGGGTCCAAATCGAAGACTCGAGGCATATTCAAAAGATTCAAACCATAATTTGGATTACCAAACGGTTGCCAAACATGACATGCTTATATTCAAATCGAGTGGCTCGACGAGACAAATCTAACGAGCCCAAGATCATCAAATTTTAACATCACTAAGGCATTTAAATGCCCAACGAACGATCCATGATTAAGGGTTTCAAATCGGCCGTCCATTCAAACCACTCCCAATTTACCCTTGATCTTTTTCTTATTTACTGGCCATGCCACTCTAAGAAAATTATAAATAGACCCCTCATTTCTCATGAGGGGGGACCCAAGCAAGAAGAGAAGAGAAGGAAGAAGAGAATAAGAGAAGAGAAGGAAGAGAGCTCTCTTGCCACCAGACTCCTCAACCACCACCGAACTTCCACCCGGCAGCCAACCGACGCCGGGGTTCTGCCCGACCATGACTGACGTCAAAGTGCCTCATGACCCCCGACTGACGTCAGATTTTTGCCCGGCCACCAACTAACACCGGACTTCAGCCCATCACTGAATTTCAACTCGAAGATCGACTTCCGCCCGTCGCTGGATTTCTACCCGAAGCCAGACTTTTGCATGCTGTCGGCTGTCCATCTCCAAACTTCCGCCCGTCGTCGGACTTTTTCCCGTCACCGGACTTTCACTGAACTTCTACCCGACGCCGAACTTCTGTCCATCTTCGAACTTCCGCCCGTCACAGGACTTTTGCCCGTCGCTGGACTTTCGTCAGACTTCTACCCGACACCTAACTTTCTTCCATCTCCGGACTTCCGCCCGTCGCTGGACTTCTGCCTGTCATCGGATTTTTGTCGATCTTCTACCCACGTCAAACTTCCACCCGACGCCAGACTTCCGCCCGTCTCTGGACTTCTGCTCGTCGCCAGACTTTCGTCGGACTTCTACCAGACGCCGAACTTCCATTCATCTCCGGACTTCTGCCCGACACTGGACTTTTGCCCGTCGTTGGACTTTCGACGAACTCTTACCAGACGTCGGATTTCTACCCGACGCCGGACTTTCGTTGGACTCCTACCCGATGCTGGATTTATATCCGACGTCGGACTTCCACCTGTCACCGAACTTCTGCCAGTCGTCAGACTTTCGTCGGACTCCTACTCGACGCCAAATCTCTACCAGATGTCGGACTTCCTGCCGTCACCGGATTTCTACCCAATGTTGGACTTTCGCTCGCCACCAAACTTCCACCAGTCGTCGGCCCTTTGTCTGATTTCTACCCAATGCTGAACTTCCGCACGTCGCCAGATTTCTACCCAACGTCGGACTTCTGCCTGTCAACGATCCTTCCGACCTCCGTCGCCTGCCAACTACGTCTCTCTGACCACCGTTGCCCGCCGACTACATCATTCTGACCTCCGTCGCTCGCTGACTCGATCCTTCCGACCTTCGCCTCCAGACAACGGTCCTTCCGACTTCATTGCCCGCCGATTACGATCTTTCCAACCTCCGTCGCCATAAAATGATCTTTCCGACCTTCGTCGCCCGCCGACTTTAATTTTGTCGACCAAACAAACATATCAACAGTGATTTTTTTAAGTCCCATCATGTAATGCACTTTATATGATGTATATTTATGACATCAAGCCAAGGCCTTCTCCCAAGGAAAGGCCTCATTTGTAATCGACTACAAATAATTGTGGATTCATTTAAACTGGGTCAGGCCCTGTGGTTTTTTCCCTTTTACGAATTTTCCACGTAAAATTGTTGGTGTCTCTTATGAATGTTGCACCCTCTCTCTTATATGATTGCGTATTGAATCTTCGTTCAAAGCTAACACGTTAAACTTTATATTTCTCTACTGCCGTAAATATTCTAGGAGGCAACAAAAATGATATTAAATAAAAGAATTCCACATTTTTTAAATTTTTCACTCAAATAGAAAAGGCTTTTTGAAATGCACTAGTCATAGAAACTTCACAAAAAATTTCCAAATTTCTAAGCACTGCCTTCCCTCCCAAACCATCCTTTTTTTTTTTCCTTCCACTCCCTGTTACATAAAATATTTTATTCTCATGAATAATTTTTTATTTAACAAAATATTTTTTTTATTATTTGCATAATAACCTGATAAGCACCTTCGAGATCCAAGAAGATTTGATATCTTTAGAGTTTAGGTGTAAACTCCCAAGAGAAAAGTAAAAAAAAGAGAAAGAAAGAAGAGAAACAAAAAATTTTCAATCATAATCCTTTTACTTATAATAGGAGGCTATTTATACTACTTTGATGGACCAAATTTACAAGATGGACATGATTTATCTAACATCAACTTTAAAATAAAATAAATAGACCCGGTCTACTTCAACTAAAATAAAAAAAAACTAGTGTTTATCAGATAATAGACCAACTTTATGTTGTCAATATTGACTGTTTTGGATTTCTTCTTTGTTACACTTTCATGGTTGTCGATTGATCCTTCATATTTGTTGCTGATTATTCATAATTTGTTTGTACAATTTTAGGATCCAATAAAATATATTGATGTCTAACATAACCATTTAACTTGCTTTATCTTATTTCACACTAAATTATTCTTTTTTGAAACTAAGGCTCCATTTGGGACGGCTTTTTTACTGTTTCTTAAAGTAGCTTTCTAAAATTTTGTACTAAAAAACTGCTTTAAGAAGCAGTAAAAAAGCTGTTCCAAATGAAACCTAATATATCAATATTAATAAACTTCACACATGCAAAAGATGATCGTTTCACCTAAAACTTCTACAAATCCAAATATATGCATTAGTATTCCATGAATTAACATTCTTTTGTATTGAAGACATGAAGGCTAGCATCACTTTCAATAAAGCATATAATAAAACTTCATCATCCTTATTAATCTAAGAATTGAACTTAGCATACCGAACAAGGAATGCAGTAGTAGTCTCTCAAAAAGTACCTTCCTTGCCCTGCAACTTAACTTCACCATTACTTAAGCATGAAATGTTCTTTCTCCTTCTTCCTTTCCTTCTCCCAGGCCCGCTATCAAAGCAAAAGAAGCCCAGCCAAACAATACAAGAAACCTTCCAAGACAACAGCCATTTCCTATAAAATGCCCCTCCCTCCATTCCCATTGCATCCACGGCTTTGAAATTAGCCACCACCTTGTATTGATTCAAAGTTAGAGCTTCAAAAATGGCTGCCTCTCTTAGCTTCAAGAGATCCGATAGCATCGCCGAGAGCATGCCAGAGGCTCTCAAGCAGAGCAGATACCAGATGAAGCGTTGCTTTGCAAGGTACTTCAACCATTTCATGCATCAATATCAAGTGTTCATGAACAAAAGTATCATTTCATCCATTACATTGTTGGTTGGTTAGGTACGTTTCCAAAGGGAAGAGACTGATGAAGAACCAGCAGCTGATGGAAGAGTTAGAGAAATCAATGGATGACAAGGTTGAAAAGAATAAGCTCATGGAAGGTTTACTTGGCTACATAATTTTCTCCACCCAGGTTGAATACTGTCTATGGGTTCTTTATTTTTTCTCGGAAACTGAGCAGTAAAAACTGATATCTACATTGTTTTCTGTAATTTGAAAGGAAGCTGTGGTTCTCCCGCCATTTGTGGCGTTTGCAGTTAGGCCTCATCCTGGCATATGGGAATATATCAAGGTGAACTCAGATGACTTATCCGTTGATGGAATAACGGCTGCTGACTACTTGAAGTTCAAAGAACTGATTTTTGATGAGAAATGGTACCAAATTTACCTCAATGCTATTTATACTGTTCTGTTTCATTTCCTTTCAACCCGTCGACATTGAGCGTCTGCAGGGCGAAGGATGATAATGCACTCGAGATAGATTTTGGAGCATTTGATCTATCAACGCCACACCTGACATTGCCATCATCTATAGGAAATGGCACACAGTTCTTGGCAAGATTCTTATCCTCGAAGCTCAATGAGAGTTCTGACAGCATGAAGCCATTGCTGGACTACTTGCTAGCTCTGAATTATCGTGGAGAAGTAAGAAATCAGATATCTGAGTTGGGTTGCAGTTGGTTGCCAAAGAATGCTAACGAAAATTTTAATTGCAGAATCTCATGATCAATAGTACACTCAACACTGTCAACAAGCTTCAGACTGCGCTGCTTTTGGCTGAGGTGTTCGTTTCTGGTCTTGCAAAGAATACACCTTTTCAAAAGTTTGAGGAAAGGTGAATTATTTGAATATCTTCTTGAGTAATTGAAATGAAGTTAATAGTTCCCTACATATATAGTTTCCTCTCCTTTGGTTGCAGATTTGAGGAGTGGGGATTAGAGAAAGGATGGGGTGATACTGCAGAGAGGGTAAAGGACACACTCAATTGTCTCTCAGAGGTGCTCCAGGCACCTGATCCAGTAAACCTGGAGAAATTCTTTAGTAGAGTCCCTGCAGTATTCAACATTGTGATATTCTCGATTCATGGTTATTTTGGGCAAGCTGATGTACTTGGCTTGCCTGATACTGGTGGTCAGGTATAGAACCTTTTGCTAGAATAAAATAGTGATGTGGCAGTCTCTCATAGTTCCATTGAAGCTAAAAGACTCTTGCTTTCTGACATAGGTAGTATACATCTTAGACCAAGTTAGAGCCATTGAGGAAGAATTGCTGCTTAGGATTAAACAACAAGGATTATCTGTAAAACCACAGATCCTTGTAGTGACAAGACTGATACCTGAATCCCAGGGAACTAAATGCAATGTGGAGCTTGAGCCAATTCTCGACACAAAGCATTCTCATATACTCCGAGTACCATTCAAGACAGAAACTGGTGTTCTAAAGTACTGGGTATCCCGATTCGATATATACCCTTATCTGGAGAGATATGCTCAAGTACGTTTTTGTAATCAGTATAAAGCTTTTTCAGCCATTGCCCCGCCCTCTTTGTTTTTTTTCAATGCTCAAAAAATATCTGTTGATGGATTCAATGAATGCGCATATGATTTTTGGTCGTCAGGATGCATCTGAGAAGATTCTTGACCACTTGGAAGGAAAACCAGATCTAATAATTGGAAACTACACTGATGGCAACTTGGTTGCCTCTCTCATGGCAAGTAAGCTTGGAATAACTCAGGTAATAAATGATGAATATTAAAGAGTCATCATAAGAAATTTTACATGCGTGACAGCAAAAAACATTATATTGACAAATATATCTATCAATGTACTTGAATATATTTATATATTAAAAAAAAAGATAACTTGTTTATAAGTTAACCTATTGGTCATTGTTATAAACTTGTTTAGGATAAACAAGTTAATTTGGAAAAGAAAAGTCTGTTTGAGAAATGGAGCGTTATTCTTTTTACTTGTTTAAACACAGTCGCAATCTCTCAATTGCTTAATAGCACAAACAATTATCTGAGATGACCTTTCACAACTAGGGAACAATTGCACATGCTTTAGAGAAAACTAAGTATGAGGATTCAGACATCAAATGGAAGGAATTAGACCAAAAGTATCACTTCTCATGTCAATTCACCGCTGACATGATTGCTATGAATTCTGCTGATTTCATTATCACAAGCACTTACCAAGAAATCGCAGGAAGGTTTGTTGAAATGATATTTATTTATCATCAGTTGTTCATGACTAAATGAGTATGATCAAAAACCAAAAATCTCTACTCTTGCAGTAAAGACAGACCAGGCCAATATGAGAGCCATTATGCATTTACTCTTCCTGGACTATCCCGATTCGTTGCAGGCATTAATGTATTTAATCCCAAGTTCAACATAGCATCCCCAGGAGCAGACCAATCAGTCTATTTCCCGCACACACAGAAGCAAAAACGCTTGACGAACTTCCATCCAGCTATCGAGGAACTTTTATATAGCCAAGTGGAAAATGATGAGCATATGTAAGCCCTTTGCTGAAAAACCTGCCGTTAAATTTTAATTTTTTTTCTAATAATACGTTGCTGCATGGATGCAGTGGATATCTGACAGATAGCAAGAAACCAATCATTTTCTCAATGGCAAGACTTGACACCGTGAAGAACATAAGTGGATTGACTGAGTGGTATGGTAAGAACAAGAGATTAAGGGAACTTGCAAACCTTGTTGTGGTTGCAGGCTTGCTAGACACCTCAAAGTCCAAGGATAGAGAAGAGATAAATGAGATACAGAAGATGCATTCCTTGATTGAGAAGTACAAACTGAAAGGACATTTCAGATGGATAGCAGCACAGACTGATCGGTACAGAAACGGTGAGCTATATCGTTGTATTGCAGATAGCAGAGGAGTTTTTGTGCAGGTTTGGTCTATTCTACTTCCTTGCGTTTAATCACATCTTAATCCTAACAGAGTTTAAGTAAAATCTAATCGTGCAATAAGTTATGAAATGTGGCAGCCTGCTCTTTATGAAGCATTTGGGCTCACAGTCATAGAAGCAATGAACTGTGGTCTACCAACCTTTGCAACAAACCAGGGAGGCCCTGCCGAGATAATCATTGATGGTGTTTCCGGATTCCACATCAATCCAAATAATGGAGAAGAAGCAAGCAATAAAATAGCAGATTTCTTTGAGAAATGCAAAGCGGATAGCAGCTACTGGCACAAGTACTCCACAGCTGGACTTGTGAGAATATATGAAAGGTAGCATTTTGAAACTCAATAACATATCAATATGTCAGTCATCTCATGAAGAATTTGTTGACAGCTACACCTGGAAGATATATGCCAACAAAGCACTAAATATGGGATCCATATATAGCTTCTGGAAACAGTTGAACAAGGAAGAGAAGCAAGCTAAACAAAGATACATCCAAATGTTCTACAGTCTCCACTTCAGAAATTTGGTTAGCTGATATCTCTCCAATGCTTAGCTAAACTAAGAATTGCTTAATTTATCACAAAATTGTGGAACAATTCTTGTGTTGCAGGTAAGAATGATGCAGTCATCAAGCGCAGTAGCATCCCAACAGGAAAGCACCATGCAGCAGCAGATAGTCAAGGTGAATCGCCAGGCTCAACGACAGCCACCACCTCAGAGGCAAGTGTGCGCACTCCTTAGAGTATTGCAAGCAATTATCTACCTATTCTATAGCATTCTGGAAAAGCTTTACAGACTTGTACTAAGGATAACAAGAGGAAGAAGATATTAACAGTTCCTTGTTGCAATGCTAACAGGAAGGCAGAGTCAAGGATACAAAGGTGAGATATCTTAAGGATTTAACATCATTCACATCAAGAAGGCTGACCGACACCTGACGTCATTGTTTGCATATGTTTTTTTATACATATGTTAGAAATATTAGCATGCAATCATAGGTTGTAAGAGAGTTAATTCTCAATGCCACATGGTTCAGGGCCATAACAGAATTCTTCCAGAAGAAAGCGCCACCAACCAAAGCCAACAGGACATAAATTATAAAGCAGATGAAGAGACAATAATTTCTCCCCTGTGATTCTACAAAAGTATATTGTATATTTGTATGTGGTATTTTTCTATTGTTTTTCGCTTGATTTGATTTGTAAATGAAATAGTAAATTTGTTCAACACATTGTTATTACTTTAATAACAAAATGGGCATTCTTTTCTTTTCCTGTTTTTTTTTATTTAATATAAGAATTTTGACATATATATTAGATTTGATATAATAATTGTTTTTAATCAGGCTTGTTTTCTCCTAATAAAGAATAACTATCCTAGATTGATTTGAATTAACATATTGTGGGCTCCGAAAATTCGGCCTCGGCCTCCGCCCGACTTTTTGTGCTTTCTTTTAAGGGGGAGTTTTAACGAACTAAGTTCCGAGGTAAATTTTGGAAGGCAGATGAGATAGTAGATAAGACACTACCCAGAGATTTCGCCCTCATTTTGCGAGGACTTTATGATCTGAGTTCTGGTTTCCTATAGGCGCAAGCCCCTATAGTTAATTACCCCTCCCGGTAACGAGAGAGAACTTTCGATTAAGGCTAGTCGTCAATCAGATACGTAAGGATACGTGTATCTGGCATATAGTAGCAGCATGAGTTGGGAATTTGAGGATTTCAGAATTTATAAGATTGGAAAATTGAGATTTTTGATATTTAAAATAGAAATTTTCACCATCTTGCACTTAAAGCGGATGGTGGGGGAATGGATGATAGACCCGATCAAGATCCCATGGTTCCGTCATCCCGGGCCATCGTGGTCCCTGGTCTACTTAGTCAGAGGAGGTAGTCGACCCAACCTGACAGAAGGATCCTTGTCGGCAGCCATGGGTTGCTTCGTTCAAGGGGACCTTGTAGACCTGGGGGGAATATTTGCCTAAGGGGACAAATTTGAATCCACCTTAGCTAACAGAGGGCTTTGTGCCATATCGATCATATCCTATTGATTCATGTCTCAAGGATTTGATGCCATTGGGGAGCATACGGGCTCTGGCCATAACCATAATATAATGGTGCCATTTGGCGGCAACCACCTGGTTCAGAGGGCCCCGAGTCATAACCGTTTATCCTGCAGTGCCATTTGGCGGCGAAACTGCCGGTTAGAGGACTCGTACCACGTCCTTGCTGGCAGGAGATTGTTTGAGAATGGATCCTAGTGATATTTTCGACCAGGCATTAGCTCTATGTGAGCTGAAGTAGTTTTCGACTTGTCCACCTCGACAAACTGTTGCGGAGGGTTGATGGATTTGCTTTAAGTGTTTGATGGTTGGATTTCAATTTCAAATATTTTGGGATTTTGATGATTTTTGCAGATTTGGATTTTTGAGTATTTTTGTTGGGTTTTGGAGTTTTGGTAGGGTTTGGGAGGCATTTGGGATGATTGATGTAAACCCCTCCGGTTGAGACTCGCATTCAGCACGGCCATCATCGGGGTGTGGGGTCATTTATATTTCTGTATTTTGAACCTTATCGACTCTATCTAGTAATTGACAGAGGATCGGGTTTCGTAGGCTTTATCCCTTTTGTTAGTGAATTCTCTTGATTATAGACCTTGAAGGCCTAATATGAATGTATAAAATAAATATCTCGATCGATCTCACGACTGCATATTTATTTAATGGTTCGAGCCGTGTCGACTCCTATCTACCCGTATAGGAGGATCGGGCTCGAACTTGAATTCACTTATTAACTCGCGCAGCATCCTTAGACGTCACGTGTGCACCAATAACACGCTCGTCGGGGCCCATGCAGGTGTTTGGGGGCATTTTATAAATATTTATTGAACATTGTCTACTCCTATCTGCTTGCATAGGAGGATCGGGTTCAAATCTATTGACCCGCGCAGCATCCCTAGACGTCACGTGTATACCAATAACACGCTCGCCGGGGCCCATGCGGGTTTATAATACGTCCCCTTATGTGTACCTAAGTGTATACAAATTAGGGTGCACGTGCGGGGGTATTTTAGAATGTTTGTTGCTGCTTGGTTACGCGGATGACCGCCATTTGAATGCGGCATTCTTCTTGGAAGCTTATACACACGCCTTCTGTCCGCTTGTACGAAGGTTGCAGATCCGGTGGCGTGGCGTCGTGCGATCTCCACAACTGTTGCTGGTAGGCGGGTAGATGTTTTCATTCATAGATTGGAATTGACTTCAGGATACTGCGTTTACTGAAGTCTTTCTGCATCTACCCATGAGTGACATGTTTTACATACATCTGTACTCGTAGAGAGATTATATGTATTGCAGATCTTCCTTTTTACTTGTAGAGGTCTGATGTATTCGCTTGATGCTGAATGGTGATTGTCTACGAGGGCGTTGTAACGTTCACTGCTTGTTGCTGCTAATTATCAGTAGGTACTTGGAGTTGAATTTTTGTTGATGATAGGAATCTTATCATATTCCTTCATCCCTGTAGTCGTTGTAACTATCTAAAGTCAATCTATTGCATAGATTTCATCATCATTTGTGAATGGCTTGTACTTGCAGGAGTTTGGCATGTTGACTCGCAAGCTCATGTTTGAAGACTTGTTCATTACAAGTTTCTTATAGTTTTGTAATGTTGCTTGCAAGCATGTTACCCCATTTATTATAATTTTTGTTGATTGTTGCTTGGGAATGAGTTGTGTCTAATATTGCAGGTCAAGAAATCATAACCCCAAAGAGTATCTATATCATAGCTTTGAAGTCAAGTCATGCCTTTCAAGCTCTTCTTGTCACTTGCAAACAAATGACACTTACAAGTTCTTTGCAACGAACTTGATGTTAAACTCATCAATCTCTTCTCTCCAATTGAAATGATTGCTTATACATGCTCACTTGTAATTGAATTGGGGTTCATTATTTTGTAAATCATGATTTTATCTTTAATGTCATGCCATCCTTCATATGGTTCAACTTGTATGTTTAATTGCATGAAATTGTTCAAGCTATGCTCTTTATGGTTCAATTTGTTATCATTTTGATTTGAGTTCAAACTTGGTCCTCATTCAATAACATTTGGTCACATTTGACTTGAGTTCAATTTGTGCTCAAGTCATGTTCAAATTACACAAGTTAAGTCCTCTGTTCAGCTCGAGTTCAAGTTCAACTATGGTCCCCTGTTGTCCAAACCAAGTCCAGTTTGAGTTCATGTCTTGTTGTCCAACTCAAGTTTGAATATTCATAAGTACACTATGATCCGAAGTTGATTCAAGTTTAATCTCAATTCAATTTCATTTTACTTGGGTTCAATTCTTTGTTAAGTCACTTAGATTTTGTTCAAGTCCAAACTCAAGTCCAAGTCCTTGTCTTCAGTCAAAATTTCGGCAGCCTCCCGGCGTCTCCTCTGTTTAGGGGAAATTACGGGAAACTGGGCCTTTCCCACCACGCTTAAGAAAGCGTGTATGGTAGGTGTCCTCTTTCGAGGACACCGCGGCCGTGTAAAGTCTTCAATTCCCCACCACGCTTAAGAAAGCGTGTATGGGTCTTCAAACATGCCTGTTACAAGAGAAAAGCAGTTGTTTCCCCGCGAGCGGGTACTTAAGATTGTCTCCACCACGCTAAGAAAAGCGTGTATAGGGCCTACCCGCCTCGTCGTAGGTGTCGCACCGGATTCCCTTCCCACCACGCTTAAGAAAGCGTGTATAGGCGGTTTGCCGGCTCGACACGAACGCCGAGAATGGGATTTTTAGGTGATTACCCGCCTCGTTGTAGGCGCCGCACCGGGGTCCCATCCCACCACGCTTATGAAAGCGTGTATGGGCGGTTTTCCGGTCCGCCGCAAACAACGAAATGGGCTCTCAAAGTTTTGTAAAAAGTCTTCTCTTTTTCTTTTTTTCTTTTCTTTCTTTTTCTCTTTTCTTTTTTCTCTTTTCTCTTTTTTTTTTTTTGCTATTTTCTTCTTTTTTTTGTCTTCCTCTCAAACACACACACACACACACACACACACACACACATATATATATATATATATATATATATATATATATATATATATATATATATAAGTAAAATTCAAATTAGTAGCATGAATATACAAGTTCTGTTTCCACAAGTCCTGAAGAGGAAACTGATTTCATCCTAGATTCTAGTACTTTTTTTTTGTCGTTAATTTCTGATCAATTGTAGCAAGAACAGCGACATAAGCTATCATTGATGCTCGAAATTCCACCATGTTGATATCTCTAAGTATTAATAATATGAAGCCAACGAATTTTGTGAGCAGCTCGCTTGATAGGTTTCTGCCATAGAACTTTTTAATGAAATGATTGATAGCTTATGCGCCACTCCAATGTGCTTAAGACAAGGAGCTCCATTCTTTGAACAGTAATGGAATTAAAATAGTATTGTTCAGTTTGATAATCCATTAATGCAGGCGTAATAACTTCATCCATTTTTGCTGCTAGTGACAGACATGCTAATGCTAACAATTGAAGCATCCAAGATTTCTCATCATCAAGGCTTCGCTGCATCAAGAAAGGATCGAAATAACTTACAGCCTGGTAGAAAGTTTGAAGGCTGAAGTGTGGGCGTCAATGACTTCGCGAACCCTCTGGACTTTCAACTTTTATAAAATGTTTGCTATGAATCCATGATCAAGCTGGAAGGTCTGTTGCCATGCAAGCTGAGGCGGCTTTAGGGCGGTAGAGGAAGCGAAAAGGAGTTCTAGTTCAACATGCAGGTTCTCCAGCATTACTGGCAGTAGAATCGGCAAACTCACCATCTATAACACGGCTGTCATCTTCATGCTAAGCAGAATAAGCCTGTTTATATTTTGAAATGTGTATTGAATCAGATGCAGGACTACCACGTAACTCTAGCGATGAAGTTGCAGCTTTCTCTTAGAGAAGAAATCGGTCCAGTTGAGCTCTGTAATAAGGCAGGCGCTGAATCTTAGCAACTCGAGCAGCAAAATCCTTAGAGTTAGGGGCTGTAGCTCTGACCCTTTGTACTGCATGCTTCTCCAAATCTCAGTGGACATCCTTAGGCAAGAGGCGTTGGGAAGGGAGGAGCAGCTCGGACTGGTGAGATCTGCCCGGTCCAGACGTCAAGACTAGTGAAATCGATAACTTAAAGGGGTGGTTTTGTATCTGGTACAGGTTTTATGTGAAGATGTTGAGAGGAGATGGGCTGAGAGGCTAGCAATGGAACAAGAGGATCTGAACCACAAATCTGGACGGAAAATTCAAACTATACGTTTCGTGTGGATTGGGGGTCACGAACGATTGGAGGTCGTGGACTGTGGGAGGTCGGCTCATCATAGATCGGAGTGGGGGTTTACTGGAAGGTCGGACATGCTGCTCACGGCAAAGGGGCTGGATTTCATGGAGATATGTTGAGATCGTAGGCATTGTGAGGGAGATTTTCTTGGCTGTGGAGTTCGTGAAACACCCCAGAAAAATCCTCAAGCTTATTTGATCTCTCATTTTAAGGAAGGCTTAGAGAATCTAATCGAGGTGAGGGAGGAGACAAGAAGTAGACGTCCGAGGTTATTTCAGCCGGATTTGCGGGGATTTAGAGCAGATTTTTGCATAATTTTGAAGATACGAGGAGCTTGGCATTTAATTCTATTCTGACTATTCATTTGACTTTGATTTTTTTTTTTATGAGATTGATAATAATGCTAATGATCAGTCACTATTTATTATCCATATAAAATGACGTCAATGCGTCAATATGTAAAAAAAAATCACCTCGATTTG
This sequence comes from Dendrobium chrysotoxum, assembly GCA_019925795.1. Taxonomy (NCBI): domain Eukaryota; kingdom Viridiplantae; phylum Streptophyta; class Magnoliopsida; order Asparagales; family Orchidaceae; genus Dendrobium; species Dendrobium chrysotoxum. The sequence continues at coordinate 13,449,306 of CM034298.1, read as the reverse complement.
CATGTTTCCTCGAAATTTGTGTGCATTTTCTCCTTGTAACACGTGTCAAATTCGCTGAATATCAAAATTAGACAAATTGATAACGCATTTAGGGTATTTTCGATGTTTCAGTCGCAACGACGCAGTCCATTTCACAATCGGACATCATTCGGGTGATGACGAGGCCAACTTTTCTCAAAATGCGCGTTGATGTATTTGAATTTTCTCGGTCATACCACCATCTCGGACGCTCCAAATTAACTAAATAAAATGTATATCTTTGATGTAGACGACATTCCAGACATGGTGGTGAAGTCTGTTCGTCGATCGGAGATCGTTTGGGGGATGACGAGGCTAATTTTCCTTGAAATGCACGTTATTGTATCGCATTAGGATTGCTTTGATTTGCATGCCACCACCCCGGTTGATCCAAATTAATTAAATAAAATTTAGATCTTTGATGTTGACGATGTTCCGAACGCAACGACGCCATCCGTTTTGCAATCGGACATCATTTGATTGGCCTCGCGCTGTTTATTTCGCCATCTTTGCCTCTTTTCACATGGTTTTAGATATAGGGATCAACAAATGCCCCCCAACAAATGTGGTACACGTCTAGAGTGAATCACATTTTTTGTAAGCTAATTGACCCTATGGCTCTCTAGATATTTATTCTAGATGTCACACTAGGGCTTCCATTTAGTGGATCTCCAAAAACTTGTTTGGATTTCACACTAAGGTTCTCGTTTCTCCATAGATCTTTGAGAGTCCATCCCTATGCCTTTGTAGATCTCTAGATGCACTTGTAGTTAATAAGACGATTGACATGTTGATTCTTGTCGAGCAGAAATTCATAGGATAGCAACATATCACTTTATGCTCAGATCTCCAGAGTGTTACTCTTATAGATTGATGCTGGTATATAGCATTACCCCTTTTTGTTCTTCTTTCGCCACCACTATTATTTTAGTTTCAAGCATTTTTGTAACTACTCAACATCTTTATCTATCACAATCATGCATAGATGTAAAATTTCTGTTGTATATTGCTGGTGTTGTTCAGAATTTGCTTGAATTTGGCAGGTTTATCAGTTGATGGGACTTTGCTGTCTCTTGTACTGATCGTATCTTGCTCAAATTATACCTTTTACTGATTACACATTCAGTTTACGGAGGATCCTCAATTCTTCTTTCATCTGGTTGTATCTTGACAAAATTTTAAATATTTATTTGGGGATTTCGGCACGCAGCGCGATGTCGACCCAAATAAATATTTAAAATGCCCCCAGTCTTTAGGGATGCTTGTAGATGTCATTCAGCATACTTCTTTTCGTAGCTTTAGCTTCTCTGAGATTTTGGTTCTTTCCGTCCTATGCTTTGTGCGGCGGACATTGATGTAGATTTTCCTGATTTGTCTTTACTGACTTGTCATGTGGTTTGCACCTTCAGCCCTTTGCTTCTAGCTTTGGCGGGCTTGATGAAGGAGTAGATGTCGGTGACCTAAACCTTTTAGGTTTATTTTAGGTCAGTGGCGAGAAGTCATCGGTCCAGTGCTTTGTGCATAACGGACTTGTTGATGACAGAATCCTTTTAGTTCAGCTTTAAACTCTTCATGAACTTTGGGATAATTTCTTCGGTCCTTTGCTTTGTGCTTTGGTGGACTTGTTGAAGAAAATTTCCTTCGATCCTAGCTTTGTGCTTTATGGATTTGTTGAAGGATTTGTAAGTTTTGGATTTGATTGATAGTATCAAACTTGGGTAGTATCTTAATCCTCAACCACTTGAGGAAACTTTAATCTGAGTCACTTGAGTTCATCAGATCGGGAGAGCTGGGATTTGACAGCTATTCGTCCTCTAGTTACTGAGATGGGGGTTCCTTTACTACGGCCTTTCTTATGGCGTGTTGAGTAGATGGAGCTGCCAGCGATCCGGCCATATTTGGGCTTGTTGGATCCGACCTCTTACACCCATTCAGGCTTCAGACTTGAGCTAGGAGAAATGTACTTCCCGATGCTGATTTTGCTGAAGTTGATAGATTTTGAGTCTTCCCTTGTGGTTGGAGATTTAGAGCCTACACGAGTTTGGTAGTTGTTCGATATTTCTCCTTCCCAATGGAACTTTGATTCTCCGGCCAATTAGGAGAATTTGGTAGACTACGATCACTTGAACTTATCGAGTCAAATTTGCCTTCGTATTTCCTACAGTCCCTACTGACGGGTTGACGAAGTGGGGGTTCCGCTACTACGGCCTTTCTTATGGCGTGTTGAGTAGACAGAGCTGCCAGCGATCCGGCCATATTTGGGCGTGTTGGATCCGACCTCTTACACCCACTCGAACCATAAGCTTCAGGCTGCTGGAAGACTTCAGGTTATTCTGGCTCAATTTGTTAGAGTGTGTAGTTGCAAAAGTCTCTTTCTGACCTTTGAAATCTTAGTTTTTTGGAGGAGGTGGTGTCTCGATCTTTTGAAGCTCACCTGCATATACTTTGAAAAGAATTTGTTGTATTCTTCAGTATAAAAGAATATTTGCATTGATGATTTTAAATATTTATTCGGGGATCTCGGCATGCAGCGCGGTGTCGACCCGAATAAATATTTAAAATGCCCCCTGTCTCGCAGGGACATTTCATAATAGAGTAGATTTAAAATTTTATAATTTTTAAATATTTATTTGGGGATCTCAGCATGCGGCGCAATGTCGACCCAAATAAATATTTAAAATGCCCCCTGTCTCGCAGGGACATTTCAGAATAGAATAATTTTGAGATTTTATAATTTTAAATATTTATTTGGGGATCTCGGCATGCGGCGCGATGTCGACCCAAATAAATATTTAAAATGCCCCCTGTCTCGTAGGGACATTTCAGAATAGAATAGATTTAAAATTTTATAATTTTTAAATATTTATTTGGGGATCTCGGCATGCGGCGCAATGTCGACCCAAATAAATATTTAAAATGCCCCCTGTCTCGCAGGGACATTTCAGAATAGAATAATTTTGAGATTTTATAATTTTAAATATTTATTTGGGGATCTCGGCACGTAGCACGATGTCAACCCAAATAAATATTTAAAATGCCCCTATCCTGTAGGGAGATTTTGAAATGCATTCTTGCAACACAAGATAATTTCAAAATATAAAAGGCTTATGCTAATATGCATGTACGAAAAATATAGTACATTAAGCATAATACTTCTTCGGGCAACTTCAGGCGTAGTACTTTTTTAATTCTCCTTGGAGCTTATTTAACGGGTACTGCTTTTAGTTTAATTACCAATCTGTGAACTGCTACATCAGGAGATAAGCCGGGTATCTCAGCATGTGTCTAGGAAAAGCAGTCTCTAAATTCACAAGGGAGTTCTTTTATCTCCCCTACTTGTTCTTCGAGCAGAAGGGCACTGATGAAGGTCGGGCGAAGATCTTCTTTAGTCTGAGAGGATATAGTTGAAAAGCGATGGGATTTCTTGGAGGATTCTTCAAGATGTCGACCATCAAGAGAATTATCTGTAGAGGTTTTATTTAGGACCCACTTTTGATTAATTTCTTTAATGATGGATCTCTAGGGATGTACACTAGATGTCACACCATTCTTTGACATATCTTTTTCCTCCAGAGATGTTGGACTCTATATTTGTTTTCCTTCATGTCGGGACCTTTCGGCGGTGGATCCTTGGATATGCGTCCAAGTGTCACACCCCGATGCTCACCGTACATATCTTGATTCTTTTTTTGCTCTACAATCATAATAAATGGTTGTTATTTTTCCTCTATCGGGACCTTTCATTGACAGCTTTTTGGACATAGAGACCAAGTATCACGTCCTGATATTCACCGTATATGGCTCGATATTATCATTAGTATTTTTGCTACTACTATAGCACTTAGATGACTAGCCAAAGATGGAAAGAGAAACCAATCCCCAGTGGAGTCGCCAGAAATCTGTGGGCTCCGAAAATTCGGCTCCGGCCTCCGCCCGACTTTTTTGCTTTTCGAGGGGGGTGTTTTAACGATTTAAGTTCCGAGGTAAATTTTGGAAGGCAGATGAGATAGTAGATAAGACACTACCCAGAGATTTCGCCCTCATTTTGCGAGGACTTTATGATCTGAGTTCTGGTTTCCTATAGGCGCAAGCCCCTATAGTTAATTACCCCTCCCGGTAACGAGAGAGAACTTTCGATTAAGGCTAGTCGTCAATCAGATACGTAAGGATACGTGTATCTGGCATATAGTAGCAGCATGAGTTGGGAATTTGAGGATTTCAGAATTTATAAGATTGGAAAATTGAGATTTTTGATATTTAAAATAGAAATTTTCACCATCTTGCACTTAAAGCGGATGGTGGGGGAATGGATGATAGACCCGATCAAGATCCCATGGTTCCGTCATCCCGGGCCATCGTGGTCCCTGGTCTACTTAGTCAGAGGAGGTAGTCGACCCAACCTGACAGAAGGATCCTTGTCGGCAGCCATGGGTTGCTTCGTTCAAGGGGACCTTGTAGACCTGGGGGGAATATTTGCCTAAGGGGACAAATTTGAATCCACCTTAGCTAACAGAGGGCTTTGTGCCATATCGATCATATCCTATTGATTCATGTCTCAAGGATTTGATGCCATTGGGGAGCATACGGGCTCTGGCCATAACCATAATATAATGGTGCCATTTGGCGGCAACCACCTGGTTCAGAGGGCCCCGAGTCATAACCGTTTATCCTGCAGTGCCATTTGGCGGCGAAACTGCCGGTTAGAGGACTCGTACCACGTCCTTGCTGGCAGGAGATTGTTTGAGAATGGATCCTAGTGATATTTTCGACCAGGCATTAGCTCTATGTGAGCTGAAGTAGTTTTCGACTTGTCCACCTCGACAAACTGTTGCGGAGGGTTGATGGATTTGCTTTAAGTGTTTGATGGTTGGATTTCAATTTCAAATATTTTGGGATTTTGATGATTTTTGGAGATTTGGATTTTTGAGTATTTTTGTTGGGTTTTGGAGTTTTGGTAGGGTTTGGGAGGCATTTGGGATGATTGATGTAAACCCCTCCGGTTGAGACTCGCATTCAGCACGGCCATCATCGGGGTGTGGGGTCATTTATATTTCTGTATTTTGAACCTTATCGACTCTATCTAGTAATTGACAGAGGATCGGGTTTCGTAGGCTTTATCCCCTTTGTTAGTGAATTCTCTTGATTATAGACCTTGAAGGCCTAATATGAATGTATAAAATAAATATCTCGATCGATCTCACGACTGCATATTTATTTAATGGTTCGAGCCGTGTCGACTCCTATCTACCCGTATAGGAGGATCGGGCTCGAACTTGAATTCACTTATTAACTCGCGCAGCATTCTTAGATGTCACGTGTGCACCAATAACACGCTCGTCGGGGCCCATGCAGGTGTTTGGGGGCATTTTATAAATATTTATTGAACATTGTCTACTCCTATCTGCTTGCATAGGAGGATCGGGTTCAAATCTATTGACCCGCACAGCATCCCTAGACGTCACGTGTATACCAATAACACGCTGGCCGGGGCCCATGCGGGTTTATAATACGTCCCCTTATGTGTACCTAAGTGTATACAAATTAGGGTGCACGTGCGGGGGTATTTTAGAATGTTTGTTGCTGCTTGGTTACGCGGATGACCGCCATTTGAATGCGGCATTCTTCTTGGAAGCTTATACACACGCCTTCTATCCGCTTGTACGAAGGTTGCAGATCCGGTGGCGTGGCGTCGTGCGATCTCCACAACTGTTGCTGGTAGGCGGGTAGATGTTTTCATTCATAGATTGGAATTGACTTCAGGATACTGCGTTTACTGAAGTCTTTCTGCATCTACCCATGAGTGACATGTTTTACATACATCTGTACTCGTAGAGAGATTATATGTATTGCAGATCTTCCTTTTTACTTGTAGAGGTCTGATGTATTCGCTTGATGCTGAATGGTGATTGTCTACGAGGGCGTTGTAACGTTCACTGCTTGTTGCTGCTAATTATCAGTAGGTACTTGGAGTTGAATTTTTGTTGATGATAGGAATCTTATCATATTCCTTCATCCCTGTAGTCGTTGTAACTATCTAAAGTCAATCTATTGCATAGATTTCATCATCATTTGTGAATGGCTTGTACTTGCAGGAGTTTGGCATGTTGACTCGCAAGCTCATGTTTGAAGACTTGTTCATTACAAGTTTCTTATAGTTTTGTAATGTTGCTTGCAAGCATGTTACCCCATTTATTATAATTTTTGTTGATTGTTGCTTGGGAATGAGTTGTGTCTAATATTGCAGGTCAAGAAATCATAACCCCAAAGAGTATCTATATCATAGCTTTGAAGTCAAGTCATGCCTTTCAAGCTCTTCTTGTCACTTGCAAACAAATGACACTTACAAGTTCTTTGCAACGAACTTGATGTTAAACTCATCAATCTCTTCTCTCCAATTGAAATGATTGCTTATACATGCTCACTTGTAATTGAATTGGGGTTCATTATTTTGTAAATCATGATTTTATCTTTAATGTCATGCCATCCTTCATATGGTTCAACTTGTATGTTTAATTGCATGAAATTGTTCAAGCTATGCTCTTTATGGTTCAATTTGTTATCATTTTGATTTGAGTTCAAACTTGGTCCTCATTCAATAACATTTGGTCACATTTGACTTGAGTTCAATTTGTGCTCAAGTCATGTTCAAATTACACAAGTTAAGTCCTCTGTTCAGCTCGAGTTCAAGTTCAACTATGGTCCCCTGTTGTCCAAACCAAGTCCAGTTTGAGTTCATGTCTTGTTGTCCAACTCAAGTTTGAATATTCATAAGTCCACTATGATCCGAAGTTGATTCAAGTTTAATCTCAATTCAATTTCATTTTACTTGGGTTCAATTCTTTGTTAAGTCACTTAGATTTTGTTCAAGTCCAAACTCAAGTCCAAGTCCTTGTCTTCAGTCAAAATTTCGGCAGCCTCCCGGCGTCTCCTCTGTTTAGGGGAAATTACGGGAAACTGGGCCTTTCCCACCACGCTTAAGAAAGCGTGTATGGTAGGTGTCCTCTTTCGAGGACACCGCGGCCGTGTAAAGTCTTCAATTCCCCACCACGCTTAAGAAAGCGTGTATGGGTCTTCAAACATGCCTGTTACAAGAGAAAAGCAGTTGTTTCCCCGCGAGCGGGTACTTAAGATTGTCTCCACCACGCTAAGAAAAGCGTGTATAGGGCCTACCCGCCTCGTCGTAGGTGTCGCACCGGATTCCCTTCCCACCACGCTTAAGAAAGCGTGTATAGGCGGTTTGCCGGCTCGACACGAACGCCGAGAATGGGATTTTTAGGTGATTACCCGCCTCGTTGTAGGCGCCGCACCGGGGTCCCATCCCACCACGCTTATGAAAGCGTGTATGGGCGGTTTTCCGGTCCGCCGCAAACAACGAAATGGGCTCTCAAAGTTTTGTAAAAAGTCTTCTCTTTTTCTTTTTTTCTTTTCTTTCTTTTTCTCTTTTCTTTTTTCTCTTTTCTCTTTTTTTTTTTTGCTATTTTCTTCTTTTTTTTGTCTTCCTCTCAAACACACACACACACACACACACACACACATATATATATATATATATATATATATATATATATATATATATATAAGTAAAATTCAAATTAGTAGCATGAATATACAAGTTCTGTTTCCACAAGTCCTGAAGAGGAAACTGATTTCATCCTAGATTCTAGTACTTTTTTTTTTGTCGTTAATTTCTGATCAATTGCAGCAAGAACAGCGACATAAGCTATCATTGATGCTCGAAATTCCACCATGTTGATATCTCTAAGTATTAATAATATGAAGCCAACGAATTTTGTGAGCAGCTCGCTTGATAGGTTTCTGCCATAGAACTTTTTAATGAAATGATTGATAGCTTATGCGCCACTCCAATGTGCTTAAGACAAGGAGCTCCATTCTTTGAACAGTAATGGAATTAAAATAGTATTGTTCAGTTTGATAATCCATTAATGCAGGCGTAATAACTTCATCCATTTTTGCTGCTAGTGACAGACATGCTAATGCTAACAATTGAAGCATCCAAGATTTCTCATCATCAAGGCTTCGCTGCATCAAGAAAGGAACGAAATAACTTACAGCCTGGTAGAAAGTTTGAAGGCTGAAGTGTGGGCGTCAATGACTTCGCGAACCCTCTGGACTTTCAACTTTTATAAAATGTTTGCTATGAATCCATGATCAAGCTGGAAGGTCTGTTGCCATGCAAGCTGAGGCGGCTTTAGGGCGGTAGAGGAAGCGAAAAGGAGTTCTAGTTCAACATGCAGGTTCTCCAGCATTACTGGCAGTAGAATCGGCAAACTCACCATCTATAACACGGCTGTCATCTTCATGCTAAGCAGAATAAGCCTGTTTATATTTTGAAATGTGTATTGAATCAGATGCAGGACTACCACGTAACTCTAGCGATGAAGTTGCAGCTTTCTCTTAGAGAAGAAATCGGTCCAGTTGAGCTCTGTAATAAGGCAGGCGCTGAATCTTAGCAACTCGAGCAGCAAAATCCTTAGAGTTAGGGGCTGTAGCTCTGACCCTTTGTACTGCATGCTTCTCCAAATCTCAGTGGACATCCTTAGGCAAGAGGCGTTGGGAAGGGAGGAGCAGCTCGGACTGGTGAGATCTGCCCGGTCCAGACGTCAAGACTAGTGAAATCGATAACTTAAAGGGGTGGTTTTGTATCTGGTACAGGTTTTATGTGAAGATGTTGAGAGGAGATGGGCTGAGAGGCTAGCAATGGAACAAGAGGATCTGAACCACAAATCTGGACGGAAAATTCAAACTATACGTTTCGTGTGGATTGGGGGTCACGAACGATTGGAGGTCGTGGACTGTGGGAGGTCGGCTCATCATAGATCGGAGTGGGGGTTTACTGGAAGGTCGGACATGCTGCTCACGGCAAAGGGGCTGGATTTCATGGAGATATGTTGAGATCGTAGGCATTGTGAGGGAGATTTTCTTGGCTGTGGAGTTCGTGAAACACCCCAGAAAAATCCTCAAGCTTATTTGATCTCTCATTTTAAGGAAGGCTTAGAGAATCTAATCGAGGTGAGGGAGGAGACAAGAAGTAGACGTCCGAGGTTATTTCAGCCGGATTTGCGGGGATTTAGAGCAGATTTTTGCATAATTTTGAAGATACGAGGAGCTTGGCATTTAATTCGATTCTGACTATTCATTTGACTTTGATTTTTTTTTTATGAGATTGATAATAATGCTAATGATCAGTCACTATTTATTATCCATATAAAATGACGTCAATGCGTCAATATGTAAAAAAAAATCACCTCGATTTGCATGTTTCCTCGAAATTTGTGTGCATTTTCTCCTTGTAACATGTGTCAAATTCGCTGAATATCAAAATTAGACAAATTGATAACGCATTTAGGGTATTTTCGATGTTTCAGTCGCAACGACGCAGTCCATTTCACAATCGGACATCATTCGGGTGATGACGAGGCCAACTTTTCTCAAAATGCACGTTGATGTATTTGAATTTTCTCGGTCATACCACCATCTCGGACGCTCCAAATTAACTAAATAAAATGTATATCTTTGATGTAGACGACATTCCAGACATGGTGGTGAAGTCTGTTCGTCGATCGGAGATCGTTTGGGGGATGACGAGGCTAATTTTCCTTGAAATGCGCGTTATCGTATCGCATTAGGATTGCTTTGATTTGCATGCCACCACCCCGGTTGATCCAAATTAATTAAATAAAATTTAGATCTTTGATGTTGACGATGTTCCGAACGCAACGACGCCATCCGTTTTGCAATCGGACATCATTTGATTGGCCTCGCGCTGTTTATTTCGCCATCTTTGCCTCTTTTCACATGGTTTTAGATATAGGGATCAACACATATAAACTATAGAGAAGTACCTTACAATTCAATGAAAATATCTTCTATCTTAAAGAATTTAGTTGAAGAAATCCTAATATAAAATTTTCTTTTATGAGCTAAGAAAAATATCATTTTCCATTTCTACAACATGAAACCTATCAGTATGCTAATAGAGAGCTTTCCAGCCATACATAACGATGTTGGAAATTACAAGGTTATATCGATTGTTGTAGTAGAATTAATGCTTTATGGATTGATCTGTTAGCAGATGAGAAATTATTAGATTCAGATAATAAATTGCATGAAATATACCTCCAACTATTTATTTCACCTAATTGGCCGACCGTATCTCCGCACCTAATAATTTTTCCTTCCAAGAAATTATGTTTGTCTTCTGCTACTTGACAATATCCAATAGCTACAGCTGAAACACATCTGCTCCACAGAAATTAAATAATAAGGAAGTTACTGTCTCTTTTCTAATCCCAATTGGCATCATTAAACAAAGAAAATATTGGATCAGTATAACTTGATGAATTTTCATCATAATGAATTTCAAATTCATTAAATTTATTTTAAATTAATAAAAAAATAAAATTTAATTAATTATTTATAACAGAAACCTGAAAGCACAGAAACCAGACAGGCAGCAGCAGCTACTACTCTTTTCTGCAACCAAGAAACTGAACAACATGGAGCTTATAATAGGAACTGTTCCCAAATTTTTTTAAAAAAAACAATATTTAAATCTCAACCAATTACAATAAGAAACCATGAGCACACAAGGCTAGTACTTCATGTTAGAACTTCAACGCATAAATTAAACATCAACGTAAAGATTTTCAATAAAAAAGAAGAGCAACATTTTGATGTAAAAAACCGTGGGCGAATCCACAGTTATAAGATGCCGCTTATCATACCTGTCAGCCAAGACCTTAACTCCCCTGTCACTGTCTCCCCATCAAATAGCTCATCTAGTTACTCGTCCTCCTCCCTTTAAAACTTCAACATCAACATATAATTTCCCTCCTAATCTTATTAATATTGTCGACTCACGTAAGGCTTCAATTAGCTTCACCATCATTACCCCCACCCCCATCGATTTTCTCATAAGTATTTTCCACACAATTAAAGTCTTTCATGATGATCTAGAGCTCAAACATATACTTCGATAACCTCTTTTATTTTATCTCACTTCAATAGTATGAGCCCCCTCTCTTCTGACCATTTATTGCTTCATATGGAATCTTCCATCGCTGCTCGCAAATGATCCATGTATAAGAACTATTGGTCAACTCAATTTTCCTTTTTTGATATTGTACTGCTTCTTGGAACATTACTGTCAAAGGAGTTCCTATGTTTACTTTCTGCAATAAGCCAAAAAATGTCAAAATGGTCCTTAAAACATCGATTTGTATTTTTCAACTTTTTCACACAACAACATCATCTATTTAAAGGAAAAATATATAACCATTTATGATAGTTTGCAATCCAACCCCATGGATAGTTATATTCTTGACGCTGCCCTCTCTAATCAGGAAAAACTTACTCATGCCAATATTTATGAGAACAATCGGATCAAACAAAGGGCTAAATGCACTTAGCTCTCCATAGGGGGGCCTTCATGATATTTCCAAGTATATGTTTGAACCTTGGATCATCATAAGAGACTTCAATTGTGTGAGAAATACTGATGAAAAAATTGGTGGGATCCCCCATCATCCTACTAAGCTCATGGATTTCAATAACTATATCTACAATGATGGCCTGATTAATCTACCTCACAGTGGTCTTACTTATAGTTAATTCAACTAATAGACTAATAACCTTATCAGATGTCTTCTACATCAAGCCTTTTGTAACAATGCTTGTATAACCTCTTTTGCTTAATCTCACTCCAATATTTGTGAGTACAACCATATCAAACAAAGGGCTAAATGTACTTAGCTCTCCAAAGGGGGACCTACACGATATTTTCAAGTATATGTTTGAATCTTGGATCATCATGGGAGACTTTAATTTTGTGAGAAATGCTGATGAAAAAATCAGTGGGATCCCCCATCATCCTACTAAGCTCATGGATTTCAATAACTATATCTACAATGTCAGCCTGATTAATCTACCTCATAGTGGTCTTACTTATAGTTAGTTCAACTAACAGACTAATAACCTTATCAGATATCTTATAGATCAAGCCTTTTGTAATAATGCTTGGATAACCTCTTTTGTTTTATCTCACTTCAATATTATTAGCCCCCTCTCTTATGACCATTCTCCTATATTACTTCATATGTACTCTTATGTCACTGCTTGCAAAAGATCCATGTATAAGAACTACTGGTCGACTCAGTTTTCTTTTTTTGATATTGTGCTTGTTGCTTGGAACATTGTTGTCAAAGTAGTTCCTATGTTTTCTTTCTTCAATATGCTGAAAAATGTCTCAAAATGATCCTTAAAATGTCAATTGACATTCTTCAACTTATCCACACAACATCATCTATTTAAATGAAAGACATTAAACCATTTATAATAGTTTGCAATCCAACCCCATAGATAGTTATATTCTTGATACTGCCCTCTCTAATCAGGAAGAGCTTATTTAGGCCAATATTTGTGAGAACAAATGGATCAAACAAAAGGCTAAATGTCTTTGACTCTCCAAAGGGGAAGATGACCTCAAGTTCCTATATCAAAAAATTAAAAAGAGAGACAATAGAAACATTATTAGGGAAATTAATGATGGAGGTGATCCTATTAACTCCCAAATTAGTATTATTGTTGAGGCCATAAATTATTTCAGCACTCTCTTTAATACAAATACTACTTTTGACATTCATAGTGACAACATTCCACTTGACCCAAAACATTAACATAAGGATAGATGTAATCTTGCTATGAATTTTTAACCTGTGATATTAAATTTGCTCTTTTTACGATTGGTAACGACAAAGCATGAGGGCTGATTGCTTTACTGCCAATTATTCAAGAATTATTGGGTTATTATTGGTGTTGGCTTCATCCTGGCTATTAGATATTTTCTTATACTTCCTCCATGCCCTCTAGAGTGAAGCATTCTGACACAATCTTAATCCCCAAAACCTTACACACCTCCACCATGATTATTTTTAGATAGATCTCCTTACATAATGTTACTTATAAGGTGGTTAAGCATCTTGCTTACAAAATTAAGAAGTTACTTCCTAATCTAATTCATGTGGCTTAGTTTACTTGCATAGATAGGAGAGATATTACTAACAATATTATTCGAGCTAATGATTTTTTTTAGATATGTCTCTTCCTAACTTATGGAATGTTAGAGGTTTGAATGGCAATGGTCGTGTGAATAATTATAGAAGGTTGTTTCGTGGTAAAAATATTGAGATCATTTGTTTGTTTGAAGCCAAACTTAATGGTTCTTCTATTGAGGGTGTTTTCAACTAACACAAATATAACATCTTTCTAAATGAAGGTAGTTATAATAACTTTCACTTAGATCCTGATGCCCGCACCTGGGTCAAGTGGAATGTAAGGGTGTAAATGAGTTAAGTCGAGCTCGAGTTAGGGGGGTGTTCGAGCTCAACTCACGAGTCAAATATCGAGCTCGAACTTGAGTAGAGCTCAAGCTCGACTCATGAATTGTAATGAGCTTATCAAGCCGCTCGTCGAGCTGCTCAATTTTGGGCCCGCCTGCATCTTTTTCCCGCCCAGTTTTTATTTTCCCGCCCGGTTTTCACACAGGTGGAGAGCTCATGAGAAGGCACGGAAAAAAGAAGCTGTCACTTTGGGAGAAAAGAAGGGTGCAACATATAGTAGCATTTATTAGCATTGATATTTGAGAGAATATATATATATATATATATATATATATATATATATATATATATATATATATATATAATTTCAGTGTTTTAGTAATAAGTTGCATCATTTATTAGCATTGATATTTGAGAATATTTTTGTCGTTGAAGATTTGAACTTAATTTTTTTTAAACTTTTAAGTGTAATAAAAATATTAATAATTAAAAAAAATTCAAAAAAAAATTCGAACCGACTCGCGGGCTCTATAAGCTCGGCTCACAAGCCCATAAATGAGTCGAGCTCGAGCCCGAGCCGGCTCGGTTCACTTACACCCCTAGCGGAATGCCAACACTTTTAACTTCACTCCACTAAAATTTCAATCCCAATATATACATGGCCTTCTAGCTATCACCACCACCATTAAAATCCTTATTTCCTTTATATATGTGGCTAATACGGCTATTGAAAGAAAATCCCTTTGGGGGGACCTTCATGATATTTTTAAGAATATATTTGAGCCTAGAGTCATTATGGGATTTTAATTGTGTGAGAAATACTAATGAAAAAATCAGTGGGATCCCCTCTCATTCTACTAAGCTTATAGATTTCAATAACTATATCTACAACACTGGCTTGATTAATCAGCCTCATCGTGTTCTTACTTATAGAAAGTTCAACTAATAGATTAATAATCTTATCAGATATCTTCTAGGTCAAACCTTTTGTAAAAATGTTTGGATAACAGCCTCTTTTGCTTTATCTCACTTCAATATTATGGGCCCCCTCTCTTCTGGCCATTCTCCTATGGACACTTCCATCACTATTCACAAAAGATTTATTTATAAGAACTACTGGTCGACTCAGGCTTCCTTTTTTGATGTTGTGCTTGCTGCTTGGAACATTGCTGTCAAATGAGTTCCTTTGTTTACTTTCTGCAATAGGTTGAAAAATGTCAATTGGTATTCTTCAACTTCTCTACACAACAAAATCATCTATTTAAAGGAAAAATGTAGAACTATTTATAACAGTTTGCAATCCAACCCCATGGATAGTTATATTCTTGATGCTACCCTCTCTAATCGGGAAGATCTTATTTAGGCCAATATTTGTGAGAACAACGGGATAAAACTAAGGGCTAAATATACTAGAGTGAAGCATTCTTCCATAATCTTAATTCCCAAAACCTTACATACCTCCAAAATGATTGTTTCAGATCTATCTCCTTATACAATGTTACTTGCAAGGTGGTTGCTAAGCTTCTTGTTAGTAGAATTAAGAAGTTACTTCCCAATCTAATTCATTTGGCTTAGTTTGTTTTCATAGATAGGATAGATATTGCTAACAATATTATTCTAGCTAATGAATTTTTGAGACATTTCTACTCTACATTTAGCCCTATGACTTTGTGCCAAAATTGATATGAGAAAAAGCATTTGATTATGTGGATGGAAACTTTCTTTATAATAGAGTAACTGAGCTAAACTTATGCCCATATCTATATTAGTAAAACATGTTCCCTACTCATTGGTATTTTATGATACCAATTTCTAATGCTTCAACCTCTTCTTCTTATTGGTTTTGGCTCTTTGAGTGGAAGGTAATTTTAGTTAACCTTATGATGTGGGCATGTTATTTTTCTAGTTGTGTAGGTTTGTTATTTTCAAGAGCATATTTTCTTTTGTTTTAATGGAAGTTGATGTAACATTTGTTGTTTCGAGACCAAGATAATTAATTTAATCTTGAATGAATGTTTGCTTAATTCTAATTTAGTCATTAAATATAAGTCCACTATTGTCTACATAAGCCTAAATAAGATTGGAAGTGGAATGGGGTCGAGAAAATCATAGGGAGGCAAAATGCTTATTGGGTGTCGTGGCACTGGGAGTGTTGGAGCCGCGACAATTTCCTCTCTATTTGGGAAGGAAAGGGGCAACGCAGGGCTGTACCGTTGTAGCATTTGGCTTTTGAGTTTGAGAAATCTGGGAGCATGTGGAATATTTTATGATAGTGAAATTGCACTATGGAAGTGAGCAATGTGATGCTACATAAAAATGTTATTTTTATGTATAAACATCTAAATCTACTTTATCCCCCCCCCCCCCCCCCCCCCCCTCAAAAAAAAAATCTTAAAATGATGTTTTGAAGCTTAACTGTGAATATTATCTTAAGTGGTGGAAGTTGGAAAAATGTAAGTAGTAGTATATATGAAGCTTCTTTTGTATTGTGGTATACCTACATTCATCATTATGTTAGCATCGTGTGCATCTATTTATTCTGTAAAGCTCTGCATATGCATTTATGATCATATGGTGGATGTTTTGATGTGGCAAACTGATGAAGTGTATAATAAAACTTTATTTGGCAGGCCCAACTTTATATTCTATTTTGCTCTGTTATATTATATTTCTGATTCTGACCCCATCTACTTTATGATGGTGTTGGAGGTTTAAGGGAGATATAAATGGAAGTGGAGTAATAACTGGAGGCTCTCCTTCACCTAGTAAAGGTATACTATGGGAGAAATAAATGAAAGTGGAGTGTTATAAATAGGCATCAGGTCATGCATATCATTGTACATATTATTTCTGTACAAATGATAATCTGAAATATCTATGCAAAGGTGAATGAAAGTACAACTCCATCTTGTTCTGGAAATCTATGAAACTGTAAGAAAAATGCATAATTGTGAAAAATAAGTTATATTATATTTCAGGGAAAATATTGTGACTTTATATTGTTCAAACTTATTAATTAAACCCTTGGTTTATGAAATGTAATTATCGATATTGAACTCTGCAATAGAAATTGAGTGTGTCTACTGAGTTAAACTACTCACTTTGTTGATGCTTAGCATTTCAAGGAAAGGAAAGGGGCTAATTGAGTATGGTTGATCAAGTAGGATTGCCAAGATCAGGATTTTTTGATTTAGAATGTTGATATTATTTGGGTTTGTTTAGTTGGCAATAAATTATTTTATATTGTGGTTGGGCTCAAATAGAGATAGACCTTAAAAGGATTGGTTAGAAAATATTAGAAATGAACTTTCTTTATTAGATCTAAATGAGATTTTGATTCTTAATCAGACACAATGGAGAAAAATGATTCATGTAGCCGACCCCACGTAGTGGGATAAAGGCTTGTTGTTGTTGTTGTTGTTGTTGTTGTTGTTATTGGACTAAAATTAGATTTAGGGATTTAATCTTTCCATTATATTTTGAGGCATCACAGTTTATCTGTTGAAGGTTTTTATGTGCTGCTTTTTTTGGTGGGGCAAGTTTGCTTGAGATTGAATAGACAAAATATTGGTTGGGTATTACTTCTTTTCTACTGCTTGGATTTTTCCAAATTTGTTGTCACCATTCCTATGGAATTTTGCTCCAGCGAGGCTTATGAATACCGATACATTATGGTTGCCTTCAAAGCATTTCAGGTATACTTTTTGTTATCTTTTGGATAAGGGTGATGATGAAAATCTTGGAATAAAAAATTATATTATTTATTTATCATTATAATATATCTTTGCTATTATTGAAATATTTTTTTTATTATATTATTTTTATAGTGCTCATTTGTTGCCTTTATATAAATAGAATTATACTAACACAATAATAAATTAAATAAAAAATGAAAAATTTTCTTTATTTCAATGGTGTTAATACAGAAAATGCATAAAATATCCGTCCAGTTTCCGGCAAAAAATTATTGAAACCCCAAGACAATCAAATTTGAAAAAACTTAGAAAAAGCGTTTCCCTGGTCAGCTCTTTCAACTGTAGACTCAACAACAACATAGACGCAACAATAAGAAGAACATGAAATGCAGCAACGCAGAACTCAACAATAGAACATCACTCCCTCAACATTATCCTCAAGAGTAGGAAGAGGGGCCTGACAGCACAGCAGAACTCAACAGAAGAACATCACTCTCTTAACATTGTCCTTGAGAGGAGGAAGAGGCCTGACAGCACCACCTCTAGCTACATGAGTGTTGCATGGTTCATTTGCAGCTGCAGCTCTTCCAGCCGCAGCTCTTGGCTGTGAAGCATTTTCAGATGTCATGGGCTCCATGTAAAACCTTGCCCTGGAAGCAGCAAGATGAGCATAGTATGCAGGCGGCACTGTCAAAACATTGAGTTAGTTAACAGAATAAACTTAAACCCCTCATAAATCGAGTCAACATATTTCTCACAATTGAATGAAAAAAGTAATAAATTTTACCAATTGATACTGATCTTGTGCACCTTGCATATCTGCAAGGAGAAAAGATAGTAATAAAGATATGCAGGTGATTAACTATAATAGCATCAAGAAGGAATAACCAAAAAAGGAGGAAATAAGAAGCATATCCTATTACGTGTAGCATAAGCTATATGTAAGCTTTTGCAGTGCATCAGCAGAGAAGTTGTTATCATCCCATAATACATGATAATGTGCTGGCCGGCTAGTCCCCTGCAAGCACATTGCATTGTCAGTTATAACATCAAGTAATAAAGTTTAAACATAAGAGCAAAAGAGGAGTTGCATTCCTTGATTCCTGCATGACTACATAGGTAGAAATCAAATTCAGTTGGATGACAAATTTTTGAATCAACCACAGTCCCTGCGATCATTCAAATCAAGAAAAAAATAATGAAAAATGCTTATAATGGAAGAGTATTTGGAAGGTAAGCACTAAAGACACAGAAAATAACAAAGCAGAAAACATATCATGCATTTATAGTAAATCTTGATAAACCTGGAAGGATGTTTCCGCTCCTATCTATTGACCGCTGGTCTGAATGGTTGTTTGCAAACAGCCTAGTATGATGCCTTTTCTGAACAACCACAAAAGTAATGGTTGGTAGATAATCTGGCCACAACGAGGCACAAGCCTGGAGTGAAGTGCATAAATCACATATTGGTAAAACACAACATAAATGAAAAAGAAAAATAATCACTGAGATTAATAACACAAAGATAAAGCATTAAAAAACCCTGTGCATGCACGTACTTTACGAATTGAGTCCAGTTCATGAAGCAGAACTTGATAGAACTGTCCCTCGCTAACACCATCCCTATAGCCAAAAAAGCACAAAAAATAAGGCAATATAAAAACAATTAAATAGAACAGAATTCTAAAGCAGGACCGGACCTGTAAAATATTATCTTCTCGGGCCTACTCCCTCTAGCTTTTATAAATGAAATAAGTAAATCCCTGAAAAAAAAGCATCAATATGGTGTTTTCACAAAATGTCAGATGTAAGAGAAAACTGAACAGAGAACACACCGGATCATGCCACCATGAACATTTCCACACTGTGGATCTGATTCAAGCTTATATAAGTCCTCAATCAGCTCCTGACGATGGGCCTGAGCACAAACCAGTCCAGCATATTTGGTCATCTCTGGCCAGTCCTGAGAAGCAACAACCTGCCATATGTTGAAGAATATTTAATAACTGGCAATTCAGACCGAAAGGGCCACAAATAATCTTAAGAAAAAAAAAGCTCCACAATAAGTGGATCAAACTTACAGCAGCAATTGAAGGGCTTGAGTCATCCCCAGGCTGAGGATGAGTCACATCTGCACCAAATATAATTGTGAGCTTTTCACTAACCAAAGGCAAGCGTCTTGATATAGCATCATCAAGCACAGTGTTCCGTCCTCCAACCTACAAATTGCAATTAACTTGCCACAAATTATAGGTAAATATGGCAAAGTACACAAGCCAACGAAAATCAAAATACCAACCTTCACATTAATTTTCAAAGCAACATTGGCAAGGTATTGTTCTCTCTTCTTAGAAACATGTTCAAAAACATGTTTGACTAAACAACATTGTGAAACTAATCCAATTTCAGTCTCGCATATACGCTTCAGATCCCCTATTACAAGGGAAAAAAGTACAAATTAAAAATCTCATGCATTTACAGAAAAAATCATCATCATAAATGGCATTATCATACCTATTTATGGTTTTATTTTATGCTCCTCTCTTTGCATGACCTTATAGCTTTGTAACTATTTGATGTACTTAATTTCTTTACTAATCCTTTGATATTAATTATATCAACCAACCTTATAAGCACATTTTCCATTTTACATGCATGAACTACCATGTTCATATTTCCACAACATATTTTCAAAAAGTACTCATTATTATCAATCTCTTATAATCATTTCTCAAACAATCTTTGCTGGTTTTGGCATGCATTAATCTAAACATTTTCATTTCAAAAACACCCAAATTAGTTCATCCTTCTTAGTGTTTACCAACACAAAGAACCCATAAAGAAAAATCAATAACATAATAATGAAAAGATCTAGCAAATAATAAACAAATCGACATACACATAGAAGGTTCTTCTAAAATGAGAGCAAAAGATTTGTTTACCGTAAAGAGAACCATTATTTTCAGGCAATATTACAATAAGTAAATCAAGCTCTCTATGCTGCGGACGCAGAATGGTCATTGCGTCATTATAAAGTGCTTTCAATGCTCTTTCAACTTGATTATATCGTACAAATAACGGTCGCATTATAGGCTCCAAAGCAAATTCCTGTGGAGAAGTTTATATTATGAAACACCTTTTCAGTAATTACAAGAAATTAAGTAAAAAGAACCATTGTAAAAATTATAAAACTCCTTTCCAGTAATCATAACAAGTCTGCAACTAAGTTTCAGATTCCTAGAAATGAGAATACATACCATTCCAGACTTCTGACACATAGCAGCTAGCTCATAACAAAACCTATGAATATCATTTTCCCTTGCATTTTGAGCAAAATTGATGCAGGTCCAGTTGCTGACCCTCCCACCATTTACCATTTTCTACAGTAAAAAAATAATTATTGAGCCTTTTAACAGCAAACATAGAGCATGTTATTTCAATAAAATATGCCTTGCCAAGAAAATAACATAGAAGATAACATACACTACGCTATTGACATGTATGCTGTTAGCATTCAACAAAAATTAATTTTAACAAAAAAAAAAATCAGTTTAAGGATTCCACAAGCATTACATTCGCATACGTTGTAATTGATCTATCAGGAATAACTTAAAATGTTAATTCTCACAAAATACAAATCAATAAACCGCCGAAAAGATATCCATCATCACAATATTGGACTCTAACTACCCATTAGATGAAACCGAAAGTTCAAAGAATCAGAGAAAACTCTACCGAAAAGAGCCTAAAATTTAGCCAATACATGCATCTAATAATTATCATTTAAAACTACAGACACCCAAGTACAAATATCAGACTGGTAAAAGCCAAATTTAATTAGAAAATTTAAGTTTAACAAACAGATTTTAGTAGATTTTAAAGATCTCATAAACATGTAGCTCATGGAAAGGCTGGCATCCAGGCAATATTACAATATATGAACAACAACTGTTCAACTCACCATTTAAAAACAGCCAGAACTATTCTAGCACCCAATCGATAGAGAATTTTACATGGTTTCGATTCTATGCAGCACAAATCATGCAACTTGGATAATCCATGAGATGCGAAAGTACATGTGTATAGAAATGGTGGGTACAATCATGGTTGCAATTATAAGAATTCCATTATAAGAATCAAGGGCATGTAAAAATATTAATGGGCTTTTTTTAAGGAAAAAAAGGATTCATGTAGCCAACCCTATGTAGTGAGATAAAAGGCTTGATGTTGTTGTTGCTGTTGTTGTATAAATGGGATGCATTGTTAATTTTCTATCATAGTACCCGCTTAAAACGAATGTATCAACAAGCAACAGAATACTAAAAGATAAGATGAATTTTGTCATTGGCTCTGCAAAACAAATACCTTATTCATCATATTCCATTGGCCCCTTATTGGCAAGCAACTCTGCTCTTCACCAGTTTCATTGTATTTAAGCTGCACAATTGGAAGCATGAAGCCTCAAAGACTAATGAAATGATATCAACATAATCAGCAATACGATAAATATTACCACTTAAAATAGCTTGAAACTCTGTGAATAATTATCTAGAGTGTTTATTCAGAACTTTTAATCTAAATCATTTACAGTTTTTTCAATTAACTGCAAAAATTCAAAAACAAAAAAATCAACTACAGCTTCATTATTTTGGGAAACTTTTGTAGAAAGAAATGTAATAATTACAGCTAAGGCTTAACTAGTTCACATAATTACTATGTTGCCATTAGCTATTTTCTATTCATTTTTTTTTCAATTTCAATCAATCTTTTACCAAAACATACTAATAAATAAACAAAAGAAAAGTATGATATCTTCAAAATAAAATCAACATCAAAGATATACTATAATTTATGATTTTATGCAATTTCAAGTTTGATTCCCTTGCCTTCTAATAATTTAAGAAGATGCATTATTCCAAAACATATATATAAAGCAAAAATCTATATAAGCTTGTATATAATTGTAAAAGTTTATCATAAATCTTTTTTTTTATTTTTGGGATATTTACGTCAATTAAGTCAAATTCACACACACATCACATACGCAAGACTCGAACCAAATACCTCTTGATTAGTAGACAAAGCTCCCAACCAACAGACTAAATTCAGTTACGTTCTATCATAAATCTCACTACATCCAATTAGACTACCTACGTTCTCACTAGTTTTACAAGGAAAAATCAATTTATTTTACATACCCGAGGTGGAGGCAGAACGCGTGCTTCAACTGATGCAAGTTCCCTATGGATTTTAATTCCAAATTCCTTGGCATATGGATCCAAATGGTATTCATTACGATTAACCGTCTAGACAAGAAAATTTTGGTACTTATAAGATAAAATATGTCTTATAAAACTAACAAGGATTAATAAAGAAAGGAAATCCACATATCAGAAAGACTTTCTACCCTGGAAAAAAATAATTAAAGAGTACTTTACAGGAAGAGTTTAATAGAAAAAAAGTCATTTTACATACCCTGATAATATCGCTCTCACGCTCTTGTGGGCGCTGGCAGGTTGCATTTAAAAAAGCAGTTACTTGTGTTCTATTCAACCTCTTAGAATATCTTTGTCCTTTAACAATCTGGCAAACCTGATGACAAACAATACTAGCTATTCAACACTAGCCTTTAGCCAAAAAAAATAACTAATGTAAACTTCATCATAAACCAAGCACAAACTCCTAAAAACTGGCCGCATTAAGAATCATTATAGCATCAAGAAACAATTAGATAGGTGTTCAAAAAGGCATAAATAAATGAGCATACCTCCATGGGAAGATAACTTGGCCTCTGGTTATTGCCAACTTGAAGACAGGGCCAATCAAGATGTTGGATAACAAAATTATAAGTGTCTTGAAAATATTGTACCACTGTCTTCATCGTGCCTCTCTCATCCAGAGGAAAACTATCACCAGCCACAATACAATACTCATATGCAAATAATAAATAACAGCAGAACAAAAACAATAGAAAATTAGGAATAGAATACTACAGATAATTAGGCAGATACATACGACAAGTCTTTTGTTGCCTGTGGCGTTAAAGAAGCTATACGATATTTTCTGCGCGTGTCATGGTGTGTAACCCCCACTTTTACGCCTCTTAGAGATTTATTGACCTGCAAAAGCAGCCAAACAAGCTTGAATTTAATTGAAGCTAATCAGTGCACAATGATTATCAATTTGCACTTTCTTTAAGGAAGAATTCCTGAGCCTTCAAAAAAAGGGAACAAAGAGAAAAGGGTAGAAGATGACTCCTATAGGAAAGATAGACGAAAAAAATTGATACCTATCCCTGTGTCAAATTCGAACTATATAAAAAGTGACTACAACATCTCACCTAATAACAAATAGAGACGTAATAAAACAAAACAAAAAAAGTAGGGGAGAAGGACATCCTTAAAGGCCTCATGATATCAACAATCGCATTTAGAACAAGCTAAAAATCATTTCATATTTGGGAAACTAACCGTAGCACATTCTGTATCCGATAGCCTTCTATGTTGAACATTCCATCTCAGAAGCTTCATTACAAAATCAACAACAGGCAATGCCTCAATGAATGCAGTTGATGAAATATCTGTGTAAGGAAGGTACATATCAAATCAAACATTGACAAATGATAGAGCAAATTATGTAAATACAAAGATGAATATGCTCATGTGACATGCAGAGCATTTGATAAGCGATACCCAACATTCTAACAGAACATTCTATATTACACAAGATGAATTAGATTTCATTTTTGATTGTTTGTGAAGTAGGTTCTTGAGGTTTGCAAGTGTTCTTAATTATGATAGGAGAGTTCAATGCTTGCAAGCAAGTTTTTCAAAGTTCCTTATAAGTTCCCTGTAAATTCATTATTTTTTTATTTTTATTTAATTATATATTATTTTAAGTTTAGTTCCCTGTAAGTATGATTAGTTTAAATTTCAACAGCCTCTCGATATCCCACCCTTCAGGAGGCATCCAATGGGGAGGGCTAAGTATTCCCACTAGGCTTACAAAAATGTGCATGATCTATGTTGTGAGACATTGCAGCCAGAAGGTTTTCTATCCCACAGTGCTTGAAAACGTGTGCATAAGTCTTCACAACCTGCACGAGCAAAAACACGACTTCTTGTCATATTGGAACAACACGAACAAGTACTTCTTTGTAAAATCTCCGCGCCGGATTTGAAGAACACCTACGTGTACTTGGGTTTATAAGTTTCCCCATAATACAAACAGATACTTAATTTTGGAGTTTTGAAATTATACCTTACACATGAGTTGGTCAACGATGCGACGAAGAGGGAATTTTGTGAAGGGCGAAAACAAAAGTTCTACTTTTTTTAATATTTCTGTTTAAAGAGAAAAGGGGGAGGAGAGAGGGAGAGAGGGAGAGAGGGAGAGAGGGTGAGAATGATTGAGAGTGGTAAGGGAAATATAGAATAGAATAGTGAGAAAGAAATATAGTGTAAGAGGTTGTAGAGATCGAGGTTGACATCCCACTTCATTTAGAGAGAGGAAGGTGGAACTTGGAGTTTGGCTAATGGGTAGCAGAAAGTGGAGGAAGAAGGTGGCTGATCGTTTGGTTTGAGGCCAAGCAGGTGGCATTTTGGTGGTTTAACGGTGGTGGTTTGGGGAGGAGATGCTGGAAGGAGGAGAAAGAGGGAGGTTGTTGTACGTAGGAGGTGTAGTAGCTGGGCGGTGGCGACGTCAACGCTAGCTCGCACGATAACTGCAATAGCGTGGGGGTGCAAACGGGTGAGGAAAATGGAGTAGAGAAGCTCGGCTGTGGTTGTTGGCTGGTGCTATACGATTATAAATTACTTATTATATTATTATATAATACTATTAATTAAATTAAATATTAAGGAAAAATAAATTAATTATTATATAATTATGCAATACTATTATTAATTAATTATTAAGGTAGAATTAAATAAATTATTGTATTAAGGTAAAATTAAATTAATTATTATATAATTATTAATTAAAGTAATTATTATATAATTAAATCAGTTATTAATTAAATTAATTATTATTGAATGAATGAATAAGTAACCTATGGATGATTTTATTTTAATAACTGATTTAATTATATAATAATTAATTTATTTTTCCATAATATTTAATTTAATTTATAGTATTAAATAAATTTATAATATTTAATTATAACGTTTAATTTTATTAGTTTATGTAATAATTTAAAATTTTGGCAGTACATAAATTGAAAATTAATTAATTTACAAATTAATTATTTTCACAATCGCCGATCTCCAAAATGCACGCCAAAAATTTTGGCATTTTCTTCATATATTTTGAAAAAATTGCCAAATGTTTTAACTTTTTCTTCAAAAAAAAACAGGATTCTGCCAAACACTTTAGCTAATCAAACTCTTTTTTTTTTTTTTTTTCTAATTTATTGTTAAAGTACGCTCCACTATAAATTTACTATAAATAATTTCTAATTTATGTCTAGGTTTAAATTATATACAAATTTTACATTGTAAAATTACATCTTTAAATTCATGTTATATCATTTATTATTTAAAAATAACTAACAAATTATTTTTTATATAATATAATTAAATAAATAATCAATTAAATAGATTAAAAATCTAAATATTATCAACTTAAAATTAAATATTATTCACATTATAAATATTAATTAAAAAATATGTGCAAAAATATATGTAATAAAGATGAGAACTTCATCTTAATTTTTTTAGTCCCACGTCATTGAGGTACTATAGATTTGTATTGTTTATATTATTTTTTTTATTCAAATGACTAAGAAGTCACATGAATGAATTGATGACTTTATATGAAAAAGTTTAAAAAAATATTATTAAATTTAATATATATTTTAAAACAAAATTTATAAATTTAAATTAATATATTAAAATTTTATATTAAATCTATTAATTTAATTATGTACTAGTTCATTTTAAAATTATATATTTCATATAAAATAAACCAATTAGTTTTCGCCAGTTCAAACCGGTTATGATCATTTCATTGCGAAATTTATTTTAGGAATGAATCAAACCGGCTGGTAGACCGGTTCATAGTTGAACCGGCCGTGCCGGCTAGTCCGATCCAATTTTTAAACATTGAAAAATGGCATTGTTACCAATATTCAGTGATAAGCCCATCTGTGTAGGTCTGACGCTCTGATAAAATCCTTTCCAACATTCCAAACCGTCACCAAGAGTATCCTTCCGAGAAAGATCGGGGGAGTAGAAGGATCGTCCAACAGGTTGATACCTAATCATTTTACAGAAAAAATAATATTTTGACACGTTTGATACAATATAGTGTTGTGAAAGGAATAGTTTCAGCTTGAGCACAAAATAATTACTTGGTATTGGGCCACTCACGCAGCACAATATCCAGAATTTGCAGATCTCCTTGTGGAGCATCTGCTTGCCTACCAGCCAAGAACATTTTCAGCTGATAAAGATCGGTTCGAGCAGCATGTTTGATGGCAACTTTGAACTTCCTCTTCCGCCTATATTAATGGCATATTAAGCATATCAGCAGGTCAAAATGGAAAACCATAATCAACAGTACTAGGCTACTTGTGAAGAAAAAGACCTTGCAGCTCCAGCACCATCATCTTCATCAGCTAAAGTAATTTCAAATTTTTCAGAAATAAATGGAAGTGAGCCAGCAGTATAAAGGTTCTTCCTGCCATCATAAACAGGAAGGCGGCCTCCCAAACGGGAGTCTTTATACATCCTTACAAGTTCTTTGATGACAGATCGGTTAAACCCACGAGAAGAAACTTCTGGTGTAATGGAAACCTGGTCGATACAAGCAGGAACTAGTGAGAGCATATATTTGGTGAAAGGACAGTATTTCATAGCGATGTCAAAGTTAGCAACGCAAACGAAGAAAAAAATGGTAGGACTATAAATTCAAATTTTGACCTGAAGAGTTAAAACTCACATCATATTGATAAAAAAAATCCCTGCCAGTGAGATCAGCAAGGAAATGGTTGGCCTTAACCACACATTTAGAACCACTTCTTCCTTCGCCTGGGCGCGTAGGAAACCTTAGTTGTTTGCTCGACGCTGGAACAACAGCCTGACTAATTGCTGGTTCAATCTGAAGAGAAAGCTGTTGAAGCTGCTCCGTCGGAATGTCGGAGGACCTCGATGAGCTTGCCTCTTGAGATGGAGTTTGTGTTGCTTGTTGCAGCTTGGGAAGCGGCAGCCTAGACGTTTCAGCTGCAGATGGGCCAGCACCACCACCACCACCAGCTAGATAACCACGTCCACGTCCTCCTTGCTGTTGAGGATTAGCACGAGCCAAGTCCCTTCCAGTCTCACCACATTGCTGCAAATCTGGATTGTAATGAGCTCCACCCTCTTGCTGCATTCCTGACGGGTGCTGCGCTCCACCTCTTCCAGCACCAACAGATTCTCCGGATCCTGAACCCTCACTGGATTTATCACCAGCACCAGGACGTGGAGTTCTTCTCTTTCTAACCATGGCTGCAACTACAATTACAAACGCAAAAATAATATATTTTTACCATTGAATAACAAAAAAAGAGTATTTACATACATATCACTTTATCATGCTATTTACATATCTTATATCTAAAACTTTAATATTTCATGACAATCACTCATAGATCAAATATGAGTACAAGAAATGAAATATTAAAGTTTATAGGGTGGTATGATTGGTAAGAATAAAATATATAGCCGTGACAAATTGATATTATAAAGCAGTAAGAAAACTGTCCCAAACGAAGTATAAGTCGAAGTGAAAATTATAATAACAACAAGTACAATATTAGAAACTTCCATCCATAACAGAAACTAGAACCAATAAATGACAGCCTTGCACCACAAATTCTTTAATGCTTTCTTCTCTTATCATTAAATAGGCATATTTATAACAGCAATAAATTTAATCCAGCAATGATGAAACCTTTCATAATTTATAGCAGCATGGATTATTCAGATCTCAACAAGAAGCATTGCAAAAACAAATTCATAATATTAAAAATATTTTCTTCATTAATATTAAAAATATTTTCTTTCTTATACTTTAATTATTGCTTTCTCTTTTTTTTTTTTTTTTTGAGACATTTAGGTCAATTAAGACAAACTCATACACACATCGCATATACAAAGACTCGAACCCAAGATCTCTTAGTAGGCGAGCTGAACAGGCATATTTATATCAGCAATAAATTTAATCAAACAGAGAGGCAGCCTTTATGATTTCTGGAAGCGTGCATTGCTCAAATCTAAAAAAGGATGCAATGCAAATACATTGCAACCAAAAGATCGGAAAACGCTAACACTCTAAAAAGAAAGGCAGACGATGTAATCGCCGGTAAAATCACAGCATTTAGAGCATCGGACGAAAGAGCCCAACCATAGCAAAACGCAGCTTCAGCGCAAGAGAAGACGGAGGAAGAAGCAAAGCAACTTACTACGCCGGGAAAGTGTTCTGGGTGTTAGCCAAGACCGCCTCTTCTCCGCCGGAAACCCCTTGGCCTTTTCTCAGTCCCCTAGTGCGACTATAAAAGTAGGGAGGGGAGACGGGGGGAGCTGTCACGATCAGTTTCGTTCCCCTCGATATTGAATAGGCTAAAAACCATTGCCGCAGGCCCTATATAAAGGCAAAAATTTTCAAACGGCACTTCATAATAGGAACCGATTCTTTTTTTTTTTTTTTTAAACAAAGACTTAGTTGTCTGTTGCCCGTTATTCGCTCAAGCGCGGCAGAATCTTCTTACCATTCTGAATTTTTTTTTTTTTTTTTTGACATTTAAGCCAATTAAGACAAATTCATACACACAACGCATAAACAAAGACTCGAACTCAAGACCTATTTCTTAACCAACAAGCCAAGGTGAGCTGTATTCTGAATCAAATTTCAATTTTCCAAATTTTATAAAGTTGATATTTTTTTTTGAAATTCTATTTTTGAGTATAATCTGTTTCCATTTTTTAAAGGAAATAAAATAAAAATCAATTTCATTTAGAGTAATTTTTTATTGTTTTTTAATGCAACTTTATAGTTTTTAAAAAAATTAACTAAAAAACTGTTTTATAAAGTAGTACGAAAGCTTTCCCAAACAAAATCTCAATTGTCATATTGCCTGCAATTTGTTACATGTTTTCTAGAGCTTTCTAGAGATTTCTTTTGCTAGGTTATATGTAAAATAGCCATAACGAAGAAGATGATATGAAAATATTTTTTTGTATGTTTAGTTCATGCATATTAATATCATATATGTTGTTAGTCTTCATTGAGTAAATAAATATCAAAAAAATTGATTTAATAGATAATACGTTCCCTTCTCAAATATCAAAAATCTAAAAAAAAATTATAAGCTGATGTGTACTAATTATTAACTTCACAGTACTATATTATTAATTACTAGTTAAAATGCACGTGCATAAAATACATATTACAAAAATTTTATAATATTAAAGAATATTAATTTAAGAGTTAATGTTTTAGAAAAAATTTAAATCTAAACCATTTAAGCTTTAAATAAGTTAAAATCAGTTTATAATCTTTAATGTTAAATAGTATTTTAAAAATTAATAAATAAGATATCTTTTGTATGTGTTATAGTAAAAGTGTTTCATCTACTATAATAAGTCATAAAATTATAAATACAATTTTATTTTAGATATATACCTAATTATTTTATTATGATATAGTCATTCTAAATCTTCTTGATTTTCTTGAACAATGGACTACCATTCAAGAAGAGCATAGATTATAATTGCAAGAAAATGACATAAGTACGGGAACAATGATATCATAATACTATAGCTTGCCAGCTTTTTTTAATGTATAAATGTACATTTGTATGAATGTTACCAATAAGAAATATAACATTATAACAATAAGTAGACACAATGTGAAAAACAAAATCTTGTGCCATGTAGGATGTTTTAAAATATAATAACAAATGTCCTTAAAAGATAAGAAGAAAAATAATTTCAACTAAAATAAATAAATAAAGATATACTTTTTCAAAATACAAAAATCTCAAACTATCATCCTTGACTTTTTGTTCTTACATTAAGAACTTATTATTTTTTATAACTAATAAACTATTTCTATTTTTCCTGCTGATGCTATTCTTTCAATTATTTTATCAAAAATGTCTCTTATCCGATTATGAATTTGTTCATCTTAACCATGTTCACATTCTTAATCAAGATTTGAAATCTTTTGATGGACAATTATTTTTTCCATGTCATTATTTTTAAAATTGTCCTCCTTACATATCTTCCTTGCAGGAGTCTTTTGCATAATTAACCATAAGGTAATTGCATTTTCATTATCAACATGAAGATAACGTTCTAATCAAACTATTAGGAAACATTTAGTTTTCACATAATGGAAAGCTATTCAATATATTCACACCTTACTCTATCAATACAAATTTTAATTTGTAATTAAACAATCCCAAGGTTGGTAAGTTGGATTTGTTATGCAATATCTACACATATCATGTTTTATTAGGACGGCTTGTTAATGTTTAATAGTGTGATTGTAATGCTTTTATTGGCTTTAGTCGTAAAATATTTATACTTCTAAAATATTAATATCTCATACATATTGAGAAAATTTTAAATATTGTATTATAATATTAAAATCAATAAGATAATTAAAATATAATATTAACGTGCATTATAATATTTTTTATATAAAAATAATAGGCCCATCCCAATTAACCATTGTGGTATCATTAACATTTTAAAATTCATAGTGAAATTTATAATATTAATAAAATTGCAAGGAATGCTTTAGCAAAGAAATATAGTTTTCAAGTATGCCATAATGTACTATAATTTTATGTTTTTATGCAATAATGTTCTAATTCACATAAATGCTCAGAGATGAGGATAGAGTAAGAGAAGAATTTTTTGCCCTAAATTTTCTCAAAATTTAGTGACACTATATTTTTTAAAGGACAAAACATATTATATAAAATTAAATTATATATTGTGAGAGTTTGTGATAATTGAGAGAACAAAGTGGATAGTCACATGCAACAACTAAACTGAAGCAGCACAAAGGACTGCCTCAAGTAAAAGAACGATTTTAGAATCACCTGATTTAAATCATTTTCATGAAAAATAAAAATGTTGAGTTATGTATATCACTTAAAATTTTCTTTGGTCCAAACATACTAAAATGATGAAAAATAAAATACAGTATATTGATAATATCAAAAATAGATAATATACACATGATTCCCTTAGAAAAAAAATGCTTAAAAGATGAAAGTATAATCATTGTCAATGCATGTTTTTTTTATATCAAATCAATAAGAGGATATAAATTACCTCTTATTAAAAATATTGAAACAGATTTATCTAGGAATATCGAAGGCAGTTATCACAGTATAAAGACTTAATTCATAGATCTTCCATTGGTCTTGGAATGAAGACTTTTTTTTTCTTTTTGCTTGGTAGATAAGAAATAGCAAATTAGCTTTATGCTAGAGGAGTTTAAAATAAGGTTCTTTAGTTTCAGATGCCATATTAACAATTTCAATAGAAGGAAAATTGACATTAAATGCTAAAAAGAGGAGAGAATATTCTTAATGAGAAGAAATTATAAGAAATTTTTATAGCAGTTGGGATCGATAGCTTTATCAATTTAAATCCTTATTCAGAAGGTCAATAGGTGTATTAATGATTTGGTAACAATAAATTCTAATCCTGCCAATTAATCATAAACAAAAACTTAGAGAACAAGAAAAGGATATTAATCTCTTAATCACTCAGAGAATAATTAAACAAAGAGCTAAATGTAATCCATAGGAAGGGCAGATTAGTATTAGCACATGATTAAACCATCATAATCCTCCTTTATTTCTGTGGGCTCCGAAAATTCGGTCCTGGCCTCCGCCCTACTTTATGCTTTCTTCGGGGGGAGTTTTAACGGATTAAGTTCCGGGGTAAATTTTGGAAGGAAGATGAGATAGTAGATAAGACACTTCCCAGAGATTTCGCCCTCATTTTACGAGGACTTTATAGTCTGAGTTCTGGTTTCCTATAAGCGCAAGCCCTTATAGTTAATTACCCCTCCCAATAATGAGAGAGAACTTTCGATTAAGGCTAGTCGTCAATCAGATACGTAGAGGTACGAATACGTAGTATTTGGCACATAGTAGCAGCATGGGTTTAGGTGTAGGAAATTTGAGGGATTTGATATTTAAAATAGAAATTTTCACCATCTTGCACGTAAAGCGGATGGTGAGGGAATGGATGATGGACCCGATCAAGATCCCATGGTTCCATCATCCCGAGCCATCGTGGTCCCTGGTCTACTTAGTCAGAGGAGGTAGTCGACCCAACCTGACAGAAGGATCCTTGTCGGCAGCCATGGGTTGCTTCGTCTAAGGGTACCTTATAGACCTGAGGGAAGTGTTTGTCTAAGGGGACAAATTTGAATCCACCTTAGCTAACAGAGGGCTTTGTGCTCTATCGATCATATCCTATTGATTCATATCTCAAGGATTTGATGCCATTAGGGAGCATACGGGCTCTGGCCATAACCGTAATATAATGGTGCCATTTGGCGGCGACCACCTGGTTCAGAGGGCCCCGAGTCATAACCGTTTATCCTACAGTGCCATTTGGCAGCGAAACTGCCGGTTAGAGGACTCGTAAAACATCCTTGCTGGTAGGAGATTGTTTGAGAATGGATCCTAGTGATATTCTCGACCAGGCATTAGCTCTATGTGAGCTGAAGTAAATTTTAATTTGTCCACCTCAGCAAATTATTGCGGAGGGTGGATGTGGTTTACTTTAAGTGTTTTGATAGTTGGATTTCAATTTTTAAATATTTTCAGAGTTTGGAATTTTGAGAATTTTTGTGGAGTTTTGGGTATTTGGGAATTTTTTGTGGAGTTTTGGGATTTTTGGTATTTTTTTTATGGAGTTTTGTAGTTTTGGGATTTTGGGTATTGATGGAATTTGGGAGGCATTTGAAAAGCATTTGTGAACCCCTCCGGTTGAGATATACATTCAACACGGCCATCATCGGGGTGTTTGGGGTCCTTTTTATTTATGGGTTGAACATTGTCGACTCTATCAGGCTGTCGATAGAGGATCGGGTTTCATAGGCTTTGTACCTTTGTTAGTGAATCCTCTTGATTATAGGCCTTGAAGGCCTAATATGAACTATAAAATAAATATCCTGGTCAATCTCGTGACCGCATATTTATTTAATGGTTCGAGTCGTACCGACTCCCACTTATTAACCCGCGTAGCATCCCTAGATGCCACGTGTGTACCAATAACACGCTCGTCGGGACCCATGCTGGTATTGGGGGTATTTTATAATTATTGATTGAACCTTATCGACTCCTATCTACCTGTGTAGGAGGATTGTGTTCAAATTTATTTGACCTGTGCAGCATCCCTGGACGTCACGTGTGTACCAACAACACGCTCGTCGGGGCCCATGCGGGTTATGATTGTATTTACCCCTTTTGTGTTTCTACATGTATACAAATTAAGGTGCACATGTGCGGGGGTACTTTTAGAATATTTATAAACGCCTTATATCTGCTTGTACGGATGTTGCAGATCCGGTGGCGTAACATTGTTTTAGGATTCGTACGCCTTCTATCTGCTTGTATGAGTGTTGCAGATCCGGTGGCATTGTGTAGCATCTTGTGGACTGAGTTATTTGCTGCTTTGTACAGGCAGACTGTCGTGCACTACTTGCATGATTTACACAGGTAGATCGTAATGCACTAACGAATCTCCTGCTTTTGCTGGTAGATGCTGTCATCTGCTGCAGCTCCCCTATATATTTCTTGTGGATGGCGTATTAGGTGTACAATTGGTCTTCCACAGCAGCTTGTAGGAGTTCATCTTTATCATAGTCCATTCAACATTTACTTGTAGATGGCATCTAGTGTGTATGACTAGTTTTCCACAGCGGCCCGTAAGCACTTACATTCACTATAATCATTTGGCATGTTGCTCGTAGATGATATTTTGAGCATGTAGCGAGTTTTCTACAAGAGCTCATGGACATCCGCATTCGCTATATATCATCTACCAATGGCTTGCAGGATATTAGTATATTTGTTGACTTTTTGACCATGGTTGGTCGTCAAGCATCGTTACATTTGTTGTACATCATTCTTGTGTCATAGAAGATTAATACATTCATCTGCATTTTGACCAGTGTTGACTACAGGATCCTTCCATACTCACTATCCTCTGCTACGCAGCTCGTAGACATTTTCATTTATTATAATTTCATCCATATTTTATTTGTGCTCTTCCATATTCATAACATTTCAGTGGTTGCTACTTTCCAATAGACTATATCAGCCATGATTACTTGTAGATAGAATCACGATATGATAAAAGAGTCTTATGTATTAGCTTATAGGAGTTTATACGCTTTGCCAATGTATTACCCTTATAATATGCAACATGCGTTGTAACTCGTTATATATTCTTCAAGCTTCACTCGCGACTATCCCCTTCATTTTTATTGCTTGAAATGTTGAGTTCTTTAGTCTATTGGGGACTCTATTGTGTTGGTGCACACTGCTAGCTGTCATCCGTATGCTGACTGTTATACGAATGAGGAGTCTTCTACAGTGGCTCGTAGGGACTTCCACTTGTACTTGTAAGCTTACTATTTGAAGTATTATTGTTCACAGTCAAGTTGACTTTCTTGCTTGGAGTTAAATAGTATTGACTGTGCATAAACCTCATTCATTCTGAACTTATTGAATGCATCAAATTGTCATGTTCATTGTACATCGATTCCCTTGAACTGTTGATGACATAAACACTGTTGCATTTCTTTATATCCATCTACCTTACAATCCTATTACTTGAGTCATGTTAGCATTACAAATCTTTTAGCTTCCTTAGGGACGGATTGTAGTTTGCATGCTGACTTGTGTTGACTGTGGAGGGGCCATACTTCAACTTTAATTTGATATCTCATTTGTTGCATATCTCCTTTTGAACATGCCATTGCCCCTACCATAATCCTCTTGCATATGTTTGTGGGATGGTGATTGATGCTGTTGCAAGTTTTTGAGTTTCAATTACAGGACGAATGATTGTATTACAAGTTCCTTTTGTAGCTTGATTGGTTAATCATAACAATTTGCTTTAGTCTCATTAATGGATGTTCATTTGAATGTTTTGGATCTTTGATTGGCATCTTGTGCTTCCAACTTTATTATGCATTTGAAGATTCTGTAGTATCATTCAATATTTGTAATTCATATGGTCAACTTGTATATTCAATTCAAGTTCAACTTAATGTCAAATTTGAGTCCCCTGCAGTTCAAGTATTGTGTGTCCAGTTGAATTCAAATCATGTTAAGTTCAAGTTCATGTTCAACTTTGAATTCTTGTCCACCATATTTAGTTTATTTGAGTTTGAGTTCTAGTCCAGGTCCTCTTCTTTTGAGTTCAAACAAATCCAAGTACGGTCTCAAATTCACCCGAAATTTCGGCAGCCTCCCGGTGTCTCCCCCATTTAGGGGAAAAAACGACAAGAGTCTAGGCCTTCCCACCACGCGCAATAAAGCGCATGCATAGTAGGTATCCTTAGACACGTCGGTCGTAGTCTTCATTCCCACCACGTGCAATAAAGTGCGTGCATGGGATCTTTGACGGTACATGTTTCAAAAGAAGGGCAGTTGTTTCCCCACAGGTACAGAGCCGCGTACGGGTACTTAAAAATTGTCCCCACCACGCTAAGAAAAGCATGCATAGGGCTTACCCGCCTCGCCGTAGCTGTCGCACCGGGTTCCCTTCCCACCACGCGCAATAAAGCGCGTGCATAGGCAGTTTGTCGGCTCGACACGAACGCCGAGAATAGGATTTAGATGATTACCTGATTGGTCAAGAGCACAGCGATGAACTCCCTCCTACCACGCTTAAGAAAGCGTGTATAGGTGGTTGTTTCGTCGCATTGCAAGCGTCGAAGTCAGATTCTCACAGTTTGCAAAATTCTTTTCTTTTCTTCTTTTTCTTTTCTTTTTCTTCTTCTTCTCTTTTTTTTCTATTCTCTTTTTTTTTTGTTTCTCTTTCCCATCTTTTTTTTTTGAATCTTTTTTTTATTTTCTTTTCTTTTTTTTTGTCTCCCACACACACAAATATATACATGCATTCACTAACAATAATGATACAATGCATCGCACTATCAATTAATTAAAATAACTGATAACACACTAATCTAAATCAATAATAATGGTTAATCATCAAATAATTAAAATAAAATGACATGATAGAAGTAGCTTACCATTTATGGAGTTTGGACTGATTTGGGTTATAGAAATGGGATTTTAGGCTTAAGTGGGCTGCATGAAAGAAATGGGCTGATTAGGAGATTTCAATTGGGCTTTAGATGTAAGTGGCTACTATTTGAGAGTGTGGGTTTGCTGATTTGAGTGGGCTTTAGGTTGCTGTTTAAGTGGGAAGTGGGCTGCCATTTGAGAGGGTAATGGGCTGGGTTGATTAGGATTAGTGTGGTTCAGCTAGAAAGAAAGGGAGAGGGTATTGATAGTGAGTGGATTACTTGTACGGGCCCTTTACTTTGTGAGGTGAATATAGTCTGTTGTAGGAAGGAGATGGGGACAAGCCTGGAGCTTCTTACGACTAGGGCAGAAGTGATCAGCTAGAGGGAGGAGGCTTTGAGGATTGGGTAGAGGTAGGGATATATATATATATATATATATATATATATATATATATATATATATATATATATATATATATCTGTGGACTGAATGGATCAGAGGCTAAGGCGGAAGCTGGGAGTCGGCTAGATCGTGGAGATCAGGATTGTGAATGGGAGTTTGGTCATGGGAAGAGCTTTGGCTATAGGTAAGAAGGGCTTTAACTGCTTGGTCAAGTGGACTTTTGGCTTTGAAGGCCTGCGGCTAGATTGGGGAAGGAGAAGAGGAGGCAGGTCGAAGCTCTATCCGTGAGCAGATGTCGGTTGTGGGAGGTGTGGAGGTCTGTGGAGTTCGGACCAGGTAGGGGTTCGGCTCTGGTTGGGCTCGGCCTGGGGAAGGAGTCGGAGGTTGAGGGGAAGCAAAGAAGGTTGAGTGGAAGTCTTCGTTTGGATCGGTATTTAAAGATGCGAATGGCGCGATCGACGAGCTGCTTTGCGAGAAACTCGGGAAGCGATCATTTCAGCGTCGAATTCAGCAGGATATCCGGGTTCGACAGTCTGAGGAGTGCAAAGTCTCGACTGGATTTATGGGATTTGCAGCCATCGTTGTAGAGCAGGTAAGTGAAATTTTTTTTTGAGTATTATATAGGGGTCAACAATTTCAAGCAAAAAGATGATTATAGAACAGGAGTAATTAAACAAAAAAAGCTAAATCTATAATCTATAAGAAAGGTGCATTAGTATTAACATGTAACTTAACTATCCTAATCCTACTTAATTTCAAACAAACAAAGCTGATTAGAGAACAAAAGAGAGATTAATTGCTTAATTACTCAGAGATGGACGAATGAACTGTTGCGGATGGAGTCTCTCTACTCTTTCTGTGCTGAGGGCTGAGAAAGGGACACCAATAATTTCTTTCTTATTCTTATTCATCAAATCTATTCAGAAGTAACAGAAGAGAAATAAGAAAATAGAGAGCTGAGAAGAAGATGAGGAGGAATAAATCAGATTTTAGAAAGGGGAAATTTGATAGGTTTCCTCTGAACATGCAACACTATTATATATAATAAAAATGAGTGGACGGACCGATTTTGAAATGAGGCGGAGCAGTCTGAGGAAGCCGAGAGGACTGTACTTGAAAATTTATTAGAGTGGCTTACACTTAATTCTGTTTACAGTAACCGATTGTAGTAGATGAGGAAGACGATCAGCATGGCCACCTTTTCACATTCCTCTGACTTCAATATGCATGAGAATGGCAGCGCATTTTGCCTTCCTCCAAGTTTAGAAGGTGATGGCTGGTGGTTGGTTGGCTGCCGCCTACCATTTCGCATTCCTTGGATTAGATGCTGGAATTTCACTATTTGGAATATGAAAGGTTGCAAAAGGCACAGTTAACTTTAAGAGATATTAATAATAATATAAAATTTATTCTTGTAAATGGATATCTAAATTTAATAATTGCAAAGTGACAACAACAAATGATGGTTCTCAAGCATTCAGAATTTTGACGGAGGGAAATGAAACATTAATTAATAAGATAAATGAAACATTAATAGGATATTAGGCAAGCGAAGATAAATTAATTTATTAGATTTATGTTAAGCAAAGATAAATTAATTTTGATGGTTCTCAGGCATTCATAATTAAAATTAATTTAGGATGAGGTGTAAGACATTAAATTACATAAGTTTTTTTTATAATTTATTAATTATTTATAATACAATGAAGGGATAAGATAATTTAAGAAAAAATAAAATGGATGGTCAAGATTTGATGTGGAAGGAAACTCAAGCCCCTTTTATAATAGTAGTATATATTTGCTTTAATTTATTATAATCTTTCACGAATCTGACAAGCTGAGAGCTGAGGGATTTTGAGAAAAAATAAATGCACATGGTCCACTATTGCAAGATTTTTTTTTTAAACAAATAAATGCAGTTTTTGATTTGCAAACATCAATATATAGCATCATAAAACAAGATTTGTCATGCAGACAAGCAAATTGTTGGGGATCATTTTGGTCATTATTACTAATGATAATATAAATCTATTATTAATTTTAATAAAATATAATTCTTCAACTCTATAAAATATTTAGGTGATCACTTCTACCAACCAAATTAACTTAATCAACCTCGATTACTACTGGGTAATCCAAGCCTACGAGACTATTAACTTAGCCCCAAGAAAGGTAAAATAAACTTCACGGTCTCCGTGAGCAACAAAGGTAGTAATTATTTAACCATTAAAATATACATAATTTAAGCTTTAATACATATTAATATTTAAACTTAAACTTAAATCTCCCCTTCGACCTTTAATATATTCGAACACTATATAACTTTAACAAACTACCTAGCTTAGAATCTACCCAACCACACAACCCTCTCACACACTTAAGATGGTTCGACAGGATAACCAACTCTAGTCTAGGCTAGGCTGTTGTTTACTTTACGGTTGTGTGTCAAGTTTTTTGAGTTTTTCTTGTATACTGCAATTAAAAATTAATTGATGTGTTTATTTACTTTTACTATAATCTGTGAATTGATGTGATGGGCGATATCATATCCTTAGGTTAGGAATGATATGATTGTTCACTAGATTTTTTACAGGTGGCCACGCTCATATAGAATAATAAAAAGGGGGCTAAATTAATAATCATTATAATTGCTATAAGTAATTCAGCTGCTTAGCCCCCAAATAAATAAGAGCATGGCCAAGTGTGATTTATTTTACTGCACATATATAACTATTTGGGATATATTTTATTTTTGAATGCTTAGGATAATCTTGTAGGAGAGTCTAGATTTTTACTTTTATATTAATGTAATTTATTTAAAGTTAAGAGTTATGAAAGTTAGACATTTGAGTCGAGATACAGATATCCAAAATTAGATTCCAAAGAGGAAATGATACCCCTTAGGGGGATAGTCCTTTTTCATTTGAAAGCTCAATTTTGGATCATTTCAATACCCAAAGTGAAAAGAATAATCTCCCCTTCGGGCAAAGAGTTTTTTTTTTCATTTAGGTACCTAGATACGATGAATCCAAGGAGCTCGAAGAGAAGAAGGACGAAGAGTTGAAGACAAGAGTATCCACTCACAGTCAACCTGTGTTAGTCATAGGATTAGAATATTGGTTTATTGTTAGTGGTACCTGGCAACTTTTAATTTATACAGACCCTGGGTTATAATTAAATAGGTAATTTACCTATGGACATTTATTTAACTAATTTGATTTATTGATGTATTTAATTTAATTTAATTTGATTGCGATTAAGGTTGCCTATTTTTATTAATTTTTTGGTGATTGCATGTCATTTTTTTATATTTTAGTCTTAATACACAGAGGCTCGTGAGGGCACATATAAATTTTTTCTACTTAAAATCAAAATTTAAAATTTTAGGATAATATAAAAACTCTAACGATATAAGAAGTAAGCCCAAGACTACCGGGAGTCTGCATAATCATATTAATTACTTCTCCTCCTTATTAGGCACTTCCCCGCTTGTGGGTTCTGATAGATCACCTGGCCTTTGATGGTGCAGATCTGTCAAGAGAATATTGTGCAATCTTTAGGATAAAATAATTTTTAAGCCTTTTTCAAAAACTGCTATATATTCATTTTTATGTATTTAATCGAGTTGATCAGCATGCATTGCATTAGAAATCAATTTATAAGTGAGTCTAAAATTTTAATTATATTTTTAAGCATTCTCACCCAACATAAGTTAAGGGATCAATTATGATTCGCTCTAGATGTCAGTCCCAATTCTCAAAAACTTTAATTAACATTATTCTACTACTCTTTTATAAAGACTAAACTCATGAATTTTAAATCGCCTAGATGGTTAGTTGGCTCTCCAATCCAAGCCGGGGTAAGTCCATATTTTACACTACATTAGTTAGGTTTAGGTCACCATCGTTCGGTGCCCAAAATAGATTTAGGATTCATGGCAGATTCTAAATTATAAGACCCCAACCTCCAGAAATATAATCCCAAATTTTTAATAAATCAATCAACTCAAATTAAAATCTCTCTCAATCTAAAATTTAAAGCCTAATACTAAATTTAGGTTAGGACGCTTTTGGATCATTTTCAAAATCTCTAAGTGTCTCCTACCTCTCCTTTGTTGAATCCAAAAATAAGTGTTCTAACTTGATCCATTTCCAGTTCAAATTCTAGGTTCCGCTCTTTTGATATCACTCTTAGAAAATCTCTAAACAAAATTCATCATTATTTCAATCAAAAGCATTCATAGTGAATTCAACCTCCCTGTGGTGCAATTAATTATGAGGGCTTACGCTTGTAGAAGATTTAGAACCCATATTCATCTTTTTAAAATCAACTTTCAAAACTCGATTAGTCTTTTTTAAAAAATCAAAATCAATGACGATCGTTATTGTCATGTTCAAACAATTATTAATGAATGATATTTTCTTCCTTTGGAGAGATATATGATTTATTGATAAAACTTTGAATATGAAACTAATTATAATTCATCTAAATTATCATAGATAGATATTTGATCAAACTTCACTTTGACCCTTCGGAGCGATATGTAGTTCTTTCCTAAATTTAGTTATGATATTTGAGATGGAATTTGAAATTCTAAATATGAACCCCATTTTGAAACTTTATTTCCACCTCTCGAGGTGGTATATCTTTTCTGATGAGATGCTCAATTTTAGAATTAAAATTTAAAGTCAATTTAAAATTTCCCAAAGAAAACCAAGCCTTATTAAAAACCTCTTTTTCAAAGTTTCCACCAATACATTTAGTCAGGCTAATGTTAGATTTCTTTCTACCCTTTTATCCCACCATGTATGTAGGATTTTGTGATCATTTCATGATTATATGATTGTGGTATGATCATTACATGATTGATTAATTATTTCATGATTAGATGATCGTTACATGATTGTGTGAGCATGGCATAATTAGATGATTATTGTATGATCGTATGAAAATTATATGGTTATGTGATTATTGCATGATCGTATGAATATTGCATGATATGATGATTATTATATAATTAAATAATTATTGCATAATTATCTAATTATTGCATGATTTATCTGATTATTGCATGATTTAACAACGGCAATGTTAAATCCCTTAAAAGAAGAAAAATCTGAAGCACACAAAATTTGCCAAATAACTAGTAACGTCTGTGTTAGTCGATGGATATCACTAGGTGTCATCCCCGTGTCCTCTAAGACGGAGGGAATTATACTAATCGGATCTGACAGGCCGTCGATCCCTCCTCCTAAATCTGCAAAGTTAGACTCAATGATGGTTAAGACCAGAGATCAAGATATGAATAAATAGACTGTTGAAGCCAAGGGCAAGATTCCCAAATCCCCTGAAAAATACAATGTTCTTAAGAAAGTCAATAAAGTTAAGGATACCCAAATTTTACCTGATGTCCCTGAGCTCCCTACATAGGGATCTATGGACTTAACCTTACCTGATGTGGGGGCTATTACCCTTCAAGCTCCTTCATCACCTCCTAAGGTATATATCCCTAACCCAGTAAAGGATGCCACCCTTCTGACTACCGATCTCGGGACAGTCGAAAGGGATGGGATAGACCCAGATGTAGACCAAGAAATGATTGATCAGATGATAGAAGAACCTCCTTCTATAGAAGATCTCAAACTACAAGACATTCTTTTCAAGTTTGATTAGAAGGAATTTAAAGAAGTGGTGTATTAAAAGGGATACTTACCAGTCGACTCTGAAATAATTGATGATAGACCAGCTGACGAGGTAGTTCAGGAAATTAAAGATATCCTACAAAAGAAAGAAGAAGAGAAGCAAGATTTCAATCTAGAGCTAGATAATCTGTTGATGGAAGAAGATGTGACTACTAGCAATATCTGTACTGTTGAAACTAAGGGATCTGTTAAGGAAACTAAGGGATCTGTATTGTCAAAACACAATTAATCTTCTATAGAAAAATCAAAATCAATGACGATCTTTATCGTCATATTCGAATAATTGATAATGAATGATAAAACTTTGAATATAAAATTAACAATAATTCATATAGATTATCGTAGCTAGATATTTGACCGAACTTCACTTTGACTCTTCGGGGCCATATGTAGTTCTTTCCTAAATTTGGCTACGATATTCAAGGTAGAATTTACATTCTAAATTTGAACCACATTTTAAAATCTTATTTCCACCTCTTGAGGTGGTACACATTTTCCAATGGGACGTTCGATTTCAGAATTAAAATTCAAAGTCAATTTCAAACCCTTTCAAAAGAAGATTAATCTTTTCAAACCTCCTTTTTCAACACTTCCAACCCCAACAAACAGGCAGATTATTTTTTTAGTTGTGGAGGTTTGTTACTTTCAAGGGCATATTTTATTTTTTTGATGGAAGTTGAGGTAACATATGTTGTTCCAAGACCAAGATAATTAATTTAATCTAGAATGATTTTTTTCTTAATTCTAATTTAATCATTAATTATATAAGTCCAGTAATGTCTACATAAGCCTAAATAAGATCGGAAGTGGAATGGGGTCGAGAAAATCATAGGGAGGCAAATTGCTTATTGGGTGTCATGGCGTTGGGAGTGTTGGAACCGCGACATGGCAGTGAAATGGCACTGTGACCCCCCCCCCCCCCCCCCCCCCCCCCCCCCACCACCCCCTA
The DNA here is from genome assembly GCA_019925795.1 of Dendrobium chrysotoxum. NCBI lineage: Eukaryota > Viridiplantae > Streptophyta > Magnoliopsida > Asparagales > Orchidaceae > Dendrobium > Dendrobium chrysotoxum. The sequence goes on along the minus strand of CM034298.1, from coordinate 13,405,903 downwards.
AAAAAAAAGAAAACAATTACCCTAAGCTGCTGGAGAATAGGAGAAAGAGAGGGAGAGGAGGATGAGAAGAAAGAAGAGAGAAGGATTCAAAGGCCGTAGCTCGAGGTCTGCCTATCAAGCTAGTTAAGGAAATCGCTATGCTAAAGTTAAGCTCCAAATTCCTAATTTTTTATTTCAATTATTGAATTTCTGTGAAAAGATAAAGAGTAAAAATATATTTTTATGTGTATAAATAATAATACATTGTACATTTTATTGTGTTATAAAATGCTCTATTTTGAACATATTGATTATAAGAATTAAAATTTTTACCAGTTGGTTTATGTTAATTTTAACACTGCCGTTGCCAGGTCCCAAGTCCTGGATGAGAAAAGTGGAGGGTTGCGTTAGGTAGTCGACAGCCAGCGTAAAACTTGTCGAATAACCATGACATGAATCCTTTAATAAATTGTGTTAATGCTAGGGCGTTCCCTGGAAGCGACGCACTGTATGGCCTGAATACAGTGAAAAGTGTGCAAGGGCCGCTGCATCGGCGCCCGGGTGCAGTGTTAAATAGGCAAGGGTTCCCACATCAAGGACAGATGTGGGCAAAGAAGCTAGTCCATGATACTAATATTAGGATAGGAACTTGGAATATAGGTTCCCTTACAGGAAGATTAATGGAATTAATAGATATTATGATTCATAGGAAGATAAATATTTTGTGCATTCAGGAAACTAAATGGGTTGGAGAGAAGGCTAAGGAGATTGATAGTTTAGGATTTAAAGTTTGGTATTCAGGTAAGAGTCGTACTAGAAATGGTGTAGGCGTGATTATAGATAAGAGTTTGAAGGATAATGTTATAAATATTAATAGAATTAGAGATAGAATTATGGCTTTAAAGATTGTTGTTGATGCTAAGATTATTAATATTATAAGTGCTTATGCTCCTCAAGTAGGTTTGGATATGTGTTCAAAATTAAAATTTTGGGAAGATTTAGAAGAATTAATTCAAAAGATACCTCTCGAAGAAAAAAATTTTATTGGAGGAGATTTAAATGGACATGTTGGTAGAGAGGTAAATGATTTTAAAAGCATTCATGGTGGATATGGATTTGGAATGACTAATGAAGGTGGTAAGACCATACTAGATTTTTCTTTAGCTTATGATTTTTTAATTGCTAATACCTTATTTAAGAAAAGAGATGAGCATCTCATCACTTATAAAAATGGTTATAGTAAAACTCAGATTGATTATTTTCTTATAAGAAAAATAGATCGTTTAGATTGCAAAGATTGTAAAGTTATTCCGAGTGAAAGTTTATGTACCCAACATCGCTTATTAGTTTTAGACTTTAAGATGAAAGGATAGAAAATAAAAAATAAAGTAAAGCAATTTTCTAGGATTAGATGGGGGCATTTAAAGAATAGTAATAAAAATATTTTTGAGAGTAAGATTTTAGATTCTAAGATTTTATTTGTGCATGAGGATGCTAATGTTATGTGGGAAAAAGTGGCTAGTGATATTAAAAATATTGCTAAAGATGTGTTTGGAGTATCAAAGGGAAAAGCCCCTAATAGTAAAAATAGCTGGTGGTGGAATCCAATTGTGCAAGAAAAGATAAAAAATAAGAAGATTTGTTATAAAAATTGGTTTAGATGTAAAAATTCTGATAATTTGGATACTTATAAAGAGGCATGTACGGATTCTAAGAAAGCAATATGTGATGCAAAGATCTTAGCTTTTAATGATTTATATAATAGATTAGATACTAAGGAGGGAGAAAGATATATGTATAAGCTAGCCAAACAAAGAGATAGGAGTAGTAAGGATTTAATTCAAGTGAAGTGTATTAAGGATGAAGATCAAAAAGTACTTTTTTTAGAAGATGATATTCAACAAAGGTGGATGAGATATTTTGATAAACTTTTTAATGAAGATTGTAGGAATACAATTGACTTTAGTGACCTTAGCACCCTAAATGAAAATAAAGATTTTTATTTTTATCGGTGTATTAGTAAAACCGAAGTTAGAGAGGCTTTAAAGAAAATGAAGTGTGGAAAAGCTGTTGGACCTGATGATATCCCAATAGAGATGTGGAAATGCTTAGGAGATGAAGGAATTTCTTGGCTAACTAAACTTTTTAATAATATTTTGAAGACTAAAAAGATGCTAGATGCGTGGAGAATGAGTGTATTGTTTCCTATTTATAAGAATAAAGGTGATGCACAAGATTGTGCGAATTATAGAGGAATTAAGTTAATGTGTCACACTTTAAAACTATGGGAGCGAGTTATGGAGCGTAGGCTACGGCGTGATACTAATGTTTCTAAAAATCAATTTGGATTCATGCCTGGTAGGTCTACTATGGAAGCCATACATTTATTGAGAGGTTTGATGGAGAAATATAGGGAGAATAAGGAGGATCTACATATGATATTTATTGATTTAGAGAAAGCATATGATAAAGTTCCAAGAGAAGTGCTATGGAGAGTTCTCGAAAAGAAAGGAGTTAATAATGCTTATATTCAAATCATTAAAGATATGTATGAAGGAGCTACTACTTGTGTTCAAACACAAGGTGGTTTGACCAAGTATTTCCCTATTTCGGTTGGATTACATCAAGGATCAGCTTTAAGCCCATATCTTTTCGCGTTAGTCATGGATGTTCTCACTAGACATTTACAAGAGGATGTACCCTGGTGTATGCTTTTTGCTGATGATATTCTTCTTGTTGACAAGACTAAAGAGGGAGTTGAAGGTAAACTTGAAGTCTGGAGATCAACCTTAGAGTCTAAATGTTTTCGCTTGAGTAGATCTAAAACTGAATATATGGAGTGTAATTTTAGCAGTAATAGACCTAGTGAGGGGATTGTGACTTTGGGCGATCAAGTCATTAATAAGAGTACACGTTTTAGATATCTTGGATCTATTGTTCAGAGTGATGGTGAAATAGATGGGGATGTTATCAGTAGAATTCAAGTTGGATGGTTGAAGTGGAGGAATGCATCGGGCTTGTTGTGTGATAGAAAAGTCCCCCTTAAACTTAAGGGAAAATTCTATAAGATGGTGGTGAGACCTGCAATGCTTTATGGTGCAGAATGTTGGCCATTAAAAGAGAAGCACAATACTAAGTTATGTGTTGCGGAGATGAGGATGCTTAGGTGGATGAGTGGATTTACTCTTAGAGACAGGATATGAAATGAGCATATACGTGAAAAGGTTGGAGTAGCTCCAGTGGAGGATAAGATTAGAGAGAGTCGCCTTAGATGGTTTGGTCACATAAAACGGCGGCCTTCCGATGACCCAGTTAGGAAAGTAGAGGTATTAGATTTGACTTATGTTAAGAAAGGTAGAGGTAGACCTAAAAAGACTTGGTTAGAAAATATTAGAAATGATCTTTCTCTATTAGATTTAAACGAGAATTTGACTTTGAACCGGACACAATGGAGAAAAAGGATTCATGTTGCCGACCCCACGTAGTGGGACAAAGGCTTGTTATTGTTGTTGTTGTTGGTTTATGTTAATTTTAGAATATTTTTTTTGTTAAGAATTGGTAATTTTGAGATTTATTATAATCCCCAAAAAAGTCTTAAAATGATGCTTTGAAGCTTAACTATGAATATTATCTTAAGCGGTGGAAGTTGGAAAAATCTAAGTAGTATACATGAAGCATCTTTTGCATTGTGCTAAACTTACATTCATTATTATGTTAGCATCTTGTGCATCTATTTATTCTTATAAACTCTACATATGCATTTATGATCATATGGCGGATGTTTGGATGTGACAAACTAATGAAGTGCATAGTAAAACTTTATTTGGCAAGCCCGACTTTCTATTCTATTTTGCTATATTCTATTCTATTTCCTATTTTGACCCCATCTGCTTTATGCTGGTGGTGGAGATTTAAGGGAGATATAAGTGAAAATGGAGTAATAACATGAGGGTCTCCTTCACCTAGTGAAGGCAAACTGTGGGAGGAATAAATAAAAGTGGGGTGTTATAAACAGGCATCAGGACATACATATCATTTTGCATATGATTTTATATTATGCTCATAAAATGAAAATTATGTTAAAATAGCATAACATAATTATGAAGGAAAATTCTAAAATCAAGTGTATCATGTTATTTCTGTGCAAATGATAATCTGAAATATCTATGCAAAGGGTGAATGAAAGTACAACTCTATCTTGTTCTAGAAATCTATGAAACTGCAAGAAAAATGCATAAATGTGAAAAAATAAGTTCTAGTATATTTAAGGGAAAATATTGTGACTTTATATTGTTTGAACTTATTAATTAAACCCTTGGTATACTTTTTGCTATCTTTTGGATAAGGGTGATGATGAAAATCTTTGAATAAAAAATTATAATATTTATTTATTATTATAACATATCTTTGTTATTATTGAAAAAAAATTATTGTATTATTTTTATAGTGCTCATTTGTTGCCTCTGTATAAACAGAATTGTACTAACACAATAATAAATTAAATAAAAACTGTAAATTTTTCTTTATTTCAAAGGTGTTAATACAAAAAATGCATAAAATATCCACCCAGTTTATGACAAAAAATTATTAAAACCCAAGTCAATCAAATTTGAAAGAAACTTAGAACAAACATTTCCCTGGTCAGCTCTTTCAACTGTAGACTCAACAACATAAACGCAACGGTAAGAACAACATGAAATGCAGCAACGTAAAACTCAGCAATAGAACATCACTCCCTCAACATTGTCCTCGCGAGCAGGAAGAGGAGCTTGACATCACAGCAGAACTCAACAGTAGAACATCACTCTCTTAACATTGTCCTTGAGAGCTGGAAGAGGCCTGACAGCACCCCCTCCAGCTACACGAGTGTTGCGTGGTTCATTTGCAGCTGCAGCTCTTGGTTGTGAAGCATTGTCAGACGTCATGGGCTCCATATAAAACCTTGCCCTGGAAGCAGCAAGATGAGCATAGTATGCAGGCGGCACTGTCAAAACATTGAGTCAGTTAATAGAATAAACTTAAACCCCTCATAAATCTAGTTAATAAATTTCTCACAATTGAATGAAAAAGGAAATAAATATTACCAATTGATACTGATCTTGTGCACCTTGCATATCTGTAAGGAGAAAAGATAGATATGCAGATGATTAACTATAATAGCATCAAGAAGGAATAGCCAAAAAAGAAGGAAATAAGAAGTGTATCCTATTACGTGTAGCATAAGCTATTTGTAAGCGTTTGCAGTGCATCAGCAGAGAAGTTGTTTTCATCCCACAATACATGATAATGTGCTGGCCGACTAGTCCCCTATGAGTACATTGCATTATCAGTTATAACATCAAGTAATAAAGTTTAAATATAAGAGCAAAAGAGGAGCTGCATGCCTGGATTCCTGCATGACTACATAGGTAGAAATCAAACTCAGTTGGATGACAAATTTTTGAATCAACCACAGTCCCTGCGATTATTTAAATCAAGAAAAAATCAATGAAAAATGCTTATAATGAAGGAGTTTTTGGAAGGTAAGTACTAAATACACAGAAAATAACAAAGCATAAAACATATCACGCATTTATAGTAAATCTTGATAAACCTGGAAGGATATTTCCGCTCTTATCTACTGACTGTTGGTCTGAATGGTTGTTTGCAAACAGCCTGGTATGGTGCCTTTTCTGAACAACCACAAAGGTAACGGGTGGTAGATAATCTGACTGCAACGAGGCACAAGCCTGTAGTGCAGTGCATAAATCACATATTGGTAAACACAATACAAATGAAAAAGAAAAACAATTATTGAGATTAATAACACAAAGATAAAACATTAAAAAATGATGTGCATGCACGTACTTTACGAATTGAATCCAGTTCACGAAGCAAAACTTGATAGAACTGTCCCTCGCTAACACCATCCCTGCAGCCAAAAAAGCACAAATAATAAGGCAATATAAAACACAATTAAATAGAACAGAATTCTAAAGCAGGATCGGACCTGTAAAATATTATCCGCTCGGGCTTTCTCCCTGTAGCTTTTTTAAATGAAATAAGTAAATCCCTGAAAAAAAGCGTATATATGGTATTTTCACAAAAAAGTCATATGTAAGAGAAAACTGAACAGAGAACGCACCTTATCATGCCACCAGAAACATTTCCACGATGTGGATCTGATTCAAGCTTATATAAGTCCTCAATCAGCTCCTGACGATGGGCCTGAGCACAAACCAGTCCAGCATATTTGGTTATCTCTGGCCAGTCCTGAGAAGCAACAACCTGCCATATGTCGAAGAATATTTAATAACTGGCAATTCAGACCGAAAGGGCCACAAATAACATTTAGAAAAAAAAGCTCCACAATAAGTGGATCAAACTTACAGCAGCAATTGAAGGACTAGAGTCCTCCCCAGGATGAGGATGAGTCACATCTGCACCAAATATAATTGTGGGCTTTTCACTAACCAAAGGCAAGCGTCGTGATATAGCATCAACAAGCACAGTGTTCCGTCCTCCAACCTACAAATTGCAATTAACTTGTCACAAATTATAGGTAAATATGGCAAAGTACGCAAGTCACAAAAAATCAAAATACCAACCTTCACATTAATTTTCAAAGCAACATTAGCAAGGTACTGTGTGCTCATCCTAGAAACATGTTTGACTAAACAGCATTGTGAAACTAACCCAATTTCAGTCTCGCATATACGCTTCAGATCCCCTATTACAAGGCAAAAAAGTACAATTTAAAAATCTCATGCATATACAGAAAAAATCATCATCATAAACAGCATTATCATACCTGTTTATGGTTTATTTTATGCACCTCTCTTTGCATGACCTTATAGCTTTGCAACTATTTGATGTACTTAATTTCTTTCCTAATCATCTGATATTAATTCTATCAAACAACCTTATAGGCACATTTTTCATTTTACATGCATGAACTACCATGTTCATATTTCCACAACATATTTTTCCATAAGTACTCATTATTATCAATCTCTTATAATCATTTCTCAAACAATCTTTGCTAGTTTTGGCATGCATTAATCTAAACATTTTCATTTCAAAGATACCCAAATTAGTTCAGCCTTCTTAGTGTTTAACAACACAAAGAACCCATAGAGAAAAATCAATAACATAATAATGAAAAGATCTAGCAAATAATAAATAAATAGACATACACATAGAAGGTTCTTCTAAAATGACAGTGAAAGAATTGTTTACCGTAAAGAGAACCATTATTTTCAGGCAATATTACAATAAGTAAATCAAGCTCTTTATGTTGCTGATGCAGAATGGTCATTGCGTCATTATAAAGTGCTTTCAATGCTCTTTCAACTTGATTAGGTCGTGCAGATGACGGTCGAATTATAGGCTCCAAAGCAAATTCCTATAGAGAAGTTTAAATTATGAAACACCTTTTCAACAATTACAAGAAATTAAGTAAAAAGAATCATTGTTAAAGTTATAAAATTCCTTTCTAGTAATCATAACAAGATTGCAACTAAGTTTACAGATTCCTAGAAATGAGAATACATACCATTCCAGACTTCTGACACATAGAAGCTAGCTCATAACAAAACCTATGAATATCATTTTCCCTTACATTTTGAGCAAAATTGATGCAGGTCCAATTGCTGACCCTCCCACCATTTACCATTTTCTACAGTGAAAAAACAAATATAAAGCATTTTAACAGCAAACATAGAGCATGTTATTTCAATAAATTATGCTTTGCAAAGAAAATAACATAGAAGATAACCTACACTACACTATTGACATGTATGTTGTTAGCATTCAACAAAAATTAATTTTAACAAAAAAAAGATTAGTTTAAGGATTCCACAAGCATTACATTCGCATACGTTGCAATTGATCTATCAGAAATAACTTAAAATGTTAATTCTCACAAAATACAAAACAATCAAAGAATTAGAGAAAACTCTACTGGAAAGAACCTAAAATTTAGCCAATACAGGCATCTAATAATTAACATTTAAAATTGCAGATGCCCAAGCACAAATATCAGACTGGTAAAAGACAAATTTAATCAGAAAATTTAAGTTTAACAAACAGATTTTAGTAGATTTTAAAGATCTCATAGACATGTAGCTCAATGGAAAGGCTGGCATCCAGGCAATATTACAATATATGAACAGCAACTGTCCAACCCACCATTTAAAAACAACCAGAACTATTTTAGCACCCAGTCGACAGAGAATTTTACATGGTTTCGATTCTATGCAACACAAATCATGCGACTTGCATCATCCATGAGATGCGAAAGTACATGTGTGTAGAAATGGTGGGTACAATCATGGTTACGATCATAAGAATTCCATTATAAGAATCAAAGAAATGTAAAAATATTAATGGGCTTTTTTTTAAGAAGAAAAAGGATTCATTTAGCCGACCTCATGTAGTTGGATAAAAGGCTTGATGTTGTTGTTGCTATTGTTGTACAAATGGGATGCATTATTGCTTTTCTACCATAGTAATCGCTTAAAATGAATGTATCAACAAGCAATAGAATACTAATAGATAAGATGAATTTTGTCATTGGCTCTGCAAAACAAATACCTTATTCATCATATTCCATTGGCCCCTTCTTGGCAAGCAACTCTGCTCCTCACCGGTTTCATTGTATTGAAGCTGCACAATTGGAAGCATGAAGCCTCAAAGACTAATGAAATGATATCAACATAATCAGCAATACAATAAATATTACCACTTAAAAATAGCTTAAAACTTTGTGAATAATTATCTAGAGTATTTATTCAGAACTTTTTATCTAAATCATTTATAGTTTTTTCAATTAACTGCAAAAATTCAAAAACCAAAAAATCAACTACAGCTTCATTATTTTGGGAAACTTCTGTAGAAAAAATATGTATTAATTACAGTGATGGCTTAGCTAGTTCACATAATTCTAAGTTGCCAGTAACTATTTTCTATTCATTTTTTTTCAATTTCAATCAATCTTTTACCAAAACATACTAATAAATAAACAAGAGAAAAGTATGATATCTTCAAAATAAGATCAACATCAAAGATATACTATAATTTATGATTTTATGCAACTTCAAGTTTGATTCCCTTGTCTTCTAATAATTTAAGAAGGTGCGTTGTTCCAAAACATATATATAAACCAAAAATCTATATAAGCTTGTATATAATTATAAAAGTCTATCATAAATCTTTTTTTTATTTTTGGGACATTTAGGCCAATAAAGACAAATTCAGACACATCACATATGCAAGACTCGAACTCAATACCTCTTGATTAGTAGCCAAAGCTCCCAACCAACAGAACAAGTTAAGTTATGTTCTATCATAAATCTCACTACATGCAATTAGACTACCCACTTTCTCACTAGTTTTATAAGGAAAAACCAATTTATTTTACATACCCGAGGTGGAGGCAGCAGGCGTGCTTCAACTGATGCAAGTTCCCTACGGATTTTAATTCCAAACTCCTTGGCATATGGATCCAAATGGTATTCATTACGATTAACCGTCTAGACAAGCAAAATTTGGTACTTATAAGATAAAATATGTCTTATAAAACTAACAAGGATGAATAAAGAAAGGAAATCCGCATATCAGAAAGACTTTCTACCCTGGAAAAAAAAAAGTAAAGAGTACTTTACAAGAAGAGTTTAATAGAAAAAAGTCATTTTACCCTAATAATATCGCTCTCACGATCTTGTGGGCGCTGGCAGGTTGCCTTTAAAAAAGCAGTTACTTGTTTTCCATTCAACTTCTTAGAATATCTCTGTCCTTTAACAATCTGGCAAACCTGATGACAAACAATACTAGCTATTCAACACCTGCCTTTAGCCAAAAAAAATATCTAATGTAAACTTCATCATAAACCAAGCACAAACTCCTCAAAACTGGCCTCATTAAGAATCATTATAGCATCAAGACACAATTAAATAGGAATTCACAAAGGCATAAATAAATGAGCATACCTCCATGGGAAGATAGTTTGGCCTTTGTTGATTGCCAACTTGAAGACAGGGCCAATCAGGAAGTTGGATAACAAAACTATAAGCATCTTGAAAATATTGTATCACTGTCTTCATCGTGCCTCTCTCATCCACAGGAAAACTATCACCAGCCACAATACAATACTCATATACACATAATAAATAACAGCAGAACAACAACAATAGAAAATTAGGAATATAATACTACAGATAATTAGGCAGATACATACGACAGGTCTTTTGTTGCCTGCGGCGTTAAAGCAGCTATACGATATTTTCTGCGTGTGTTGCCACGATGTGTAACCTCCACTTTCACGCCTCTTAGAGATTTACTCACCTGCAAAAGCAGCCAAACAAGCTTGAATTTAACTAAAGCTAATCAGTGCACAATGATTATGAATTTGCACTTTCTTTAAGGAAGAATTCCTGAGCCTTCCAAAAAAGGGAACAAAGAGAAAAGAGTAAAGAAAAAAACTAATACCTATCACTGTGTCAAATTTGAACTATATAAAAAGTGACTACAACATCTCACCTAATAACGAATAGAGATGTAAAAAACAAAACAAAAAAGGTAGGGGAGAAGGACATCCTTAAAGGCCTCATGATATAACAACAATCACATTTTGAATAAGCTAAAAATCATTTCATATTTGGAAAACTAACCGTAGCACGTTCTGTATCAGTTAGCTTTCTAGGAACATCCCTAAAATCCCATCTCAGAAGCTTTATTACAAAATCAACAACAGGCGATGCCTCAATGAATGCAGTTGATGAAATATCTGCATAAGGTATATATCAAATCAAACATTGACAAATACTAGAGCAAATTATGTAAATACAAAGATGAATATGCTCATGTGACATGCAAAGCATTTGATAAGCGAACAGAAGATTCTATATTACACAAGATGAATTAGATTTCATTTTTTATTGTTTTAGCTTTTAAATGAGACAGAATTCGTGCTTACATGAATTCAATAAAAGGACTCCCCCAACATCTTTTACATTCTATAAATTGAGAGAGTATTTAATTCATTTTCAATTCAGTTTAGTTTGTGAAGTAGGTTCTTGAGGTTTGCTAGTGTTCTTAATTATGATAGGAGAGTTCAATGCTTGCAAGCAAGTTTTTCAAAGTTCTTTTTAAGTTCCCTGTATTATCATTATTTTTTTAAAATTCTTATTTAATTGTATTTTATTTTTGAAAAATATTATTTTATGTAAGTATGATTAGTTTAAATTTCCTCTCGATATCCCATCCTATAGGAGGCATCTACGGGGAGGGTTAAGTCTTCCAACTAGGCTTACAAAAATATGCATCATCTATGTTGTGAGACATTGCTGCCAGCAGGTTTTCTATCCCACGGCGCTTGAAAAAGTGTGTATAAGTCTTCACAACCTGCACGAGCAAAAACACGACTTCTTGTCATATTGGAACAACACGAACAAGTACTTCTTTGAAAAATCTCTGCGTCGGATTTGAACAACACCCACATGTACTTGGGTTTATAATTTTCCCCATAACGCAAACCGGTATTTAATTTTGGAGTTTTGAAATTATACCTTGCACATGAGTTGGTCAATGATGCGACGAAGAGGGAATTTTGCGAGGGGCGAAGACAAAAGTTTTACTTTTTTTTAATATTTCTGTTTAGAGAGAATGGGGGGAGGAGAGAGAGGGAGGAGGGGGGAGAGAGTGATAGAGAGTGGTAAGGGAAATAGAGAAGAGAATAGTGAGAGAAATAAAGACAGTGTGAGAGGTTGTAGAGATCGAGGTTGATATCCCTTTTTATTTAGAGAGAGGAAGGTGGAGCATGCATGGAGTTCGGCTAAAGGGTAGAGGAAAGTGGAGGAAGAAGGTGACCGATCCTTTGGTTGGAGGTCAAGCAGGTGGCATTTTGGTGGTTTAAAGACGGTGGTTTGCGGAGGAGATGATAGAAGGGGGAGAAAGAGGGATTGCTGTAGGAGGTGTAGCAGTTGGGCGGTAGCGGCGTCAACGCTAGCTCGCACGATGGCGGCAATAGTGTGGAGCTGCAGGCGGGGGAGGAAAATGGAGTAGAGAAGCTCGATTGTGGTTGTTGGCTGGCGCTAGGTGGCTGAGAGAGGGCAAAGGGTCTTGGCGGCGAGGGATATTTTAAATAAATTAATATCTCAATAATTAATCAAATATTCAGGTAGAATTATATAATAGCATTAATTAAATTAATTATTATATAATTATAAATTAAATTAATTATTATATAATTATAAATTTATTACTATATAATTTTAATTAATTATTATATTTTATAAATTAATAGTTATATTATTATTATATAATTATAAATTACTTATTATATAATTATATAATACTATTAATCAAATCAAATATTAAGGAAAATTAAATAAATTATTATATAATTATATAATACTATTAATTAAATTAATTATTGAGGTAAAATTAAATTACTTATTATATAATTATTAATTAAAGTAATTATTATATAATTAAATTAGTTATTAATTAAATTAATTATTATTGAATGAATGAATAAGTAACCTATGGATGGCTTTATTTTAATAACTGATTCAATTATATAATAATTAATTTATTTTTCTATAATATTTAATTTAATTAATAGTATTAAATAATTATATAATATTTAATTATAATGTTTAATTTGATTAGTTTATGTAATAATTTAAAATATCTCTGGCTGATTATTGAGGGAAGCAAGAGCTCGTGCATGTAAGCTGTGAATCAAAGGACGTAATAAATTTTCAAATTATTTAAATGTCATCTAAATAATATAATAATGATATTATAATTATACAATAATATAAATTTATGTTTAAAAAACTAAATAATATTCATATATAAATAATATATCCTTTAAATTTAAATTTAAACAAATTTTATTTTTAAATTTAATTCATATTTATTATAAAATTAATTTACATATAAATTTATGATTTTACTATAAATAATTTCTAATTTATGTTATAGGTTTAGAAACAATTTATACTTATAAATTATATACAAATTTTACTTTATAAAATTACATCAATTAATTTATGTTATATCATTTATTATTTAAAATTAAATTAAAAATTATTTTTATATTATTGAATTAAATAAATAATCAATTAAATAGATTAAAAACCTAAATATTATCAACTAAAAATTAAATATTATTTACATTTTAAATATTAATTAAAAAATATGTGGAAAAATATATAATCTATATATAATGAATATGAGAACTTCATCTTAATTTTTTTAGTCCCACATCATTTGAGGAACTGTATATTTGTATTGTTTATATTTTTTTTTTATTTACTTGACTAAAGAAGTCACATGGATGAAATTATATGAAAAAGTCAAAAAATATTAAATTTAATATATTTTTAAAATAAAATATATATAAATTTAAATTAATTTTTTAAGTTTTTACATTAAATTTATTAATTTAATTATATACTAGCTTGTTTTAAGATTATCTATTTCATATAAAATAACCCGATCGGTTTTTGAAAATCAGTTCGCCGATTCAAATCGGTTATGATCGTTTCATTGTGAAACCTATTTTAAGAATGAATCAGACTAGTTGACAGACCGGTTCACAGTTGAACCAGCCGGGCCTGTCCAGTCCGATCCTATTTTTAAAACATTGAAAAAGGGCATTGTTACCAATATTCAGTGATAAGCCCATCTGTGTAGGTCTGATGCTTTGATAAAATCCCCTCCAACTTTCCAAACCTTCACCAAGAGGATTCTTCTGACAAAGATCAGGGGAGTAGAAGGATCGTCCAACAGGGTAATACCTAATCATTTTACAGAACAAAATAATATTTTGAAACGTTTGATACAAAATATAGTGTTGTGAAAGAAATAATTTCAACTTGAGCAAAAAAATAATTACTTGGCAGTGGGCGATTCACGCAGCACAATATCTAGAATTTGCAGAGCTTCTTGTGGAGCATCTGCTTGCCTACCAGCCAAGAACATTTTCAGCTGATAAAGATCGGTTCGAGCAGCATGTTTAATGACAACTTTGAAATTCCTCTGCCGCCTATATTAATGGCATATTAAGCATATCAGCAGGTCAAAATGAAAAACCAAAATCAACAGTACCAGGCTACTTGTGAAGAAAAAGACCTTGCAGCTCCAGCACCATCATCTTCATCAACTAAAGTAATTTGAAATTCTTTAGAAGTAAATGGTAGTGAGCCAGCAGTATAAAGGCTCTTCCTGCCATCATAAACAGGAAGGCGGCCTCCCAAATGGGAGGCTTTAAACATCCTTACAAGTTCTTTGATGACAGATCGGTTAACCCTACGAGAAGAGACTTCTGGAGTAATGGAAACCTGGTCGATACAAGCAGGAACTAGTGAGAGCATATATTTGGTGAAAGCACAGTATTTCATAGCGATGTCAAAGTTAGCAACGCAAATGAAGAAAAAAAATGGTAGGACTATAAATTCAAATTTTGACCTGAAGACTTAAAACTCACATCATATTGATAAAAATCCTTGTCAGAGAGCTCAGCAATGAAATGGTTGGCCTTAACCACACAGTTAAAACCACTTCTGCCTTTGCCTGGGCGCAAAGGAAACCGTAGTTGTTTGCTCGACGCTGGAACAACAGCCTGACTAATTGTTGGTACAGTCTGAAGAGAAAGCTGTTGAAGCTGCTCCGTCGGGATATCAGAGGGCCTCAATGAGCTTGCCTCTTGAGATGGAGTTTGTGTTGCTTGTTGCAGCTTGGGAAGTGGCGCCAGCCTAGACGTTTCAGCTGCAGATGGGCCAGCACCACCACCACCACCAGCTGGATAACCACGTCCACGTCCTCTTTGCTGTTGAGGATTAGCACGAGCCAAGTCCCTTCCAGCCTCACCACATTGCTGCAAATCTGGATTGTAATGAGCTCCACCCTCTTGCTGCATACCTGACGGGTGCTGACCTCCACCTCTTCCAGCACCAACAAATTCTCGGGATCCTGAGCCCTCACTGCATCCATCACCAGGACCAGGTAGTGCAGTTCTTCTCTTTCTAACCATGGCTGCAATTACAATTACAAACGCAAAAATAATATATTTTTACCGTACAATAATAAAAAATGATATTTACATACATATCATTTTATATCGTACAATAATAAAAAATGATAAAAATAATATATTTTACCGTACAATAATAAAATGTGGACTCAAAATATTTAATAAAATTAGACTATTTTTAGTTTACTCAGTAGACACTCAACTAAATAACCTCTAAATTAATATTTAGAGTGCACTGATTTTTCTTTAATCCGTATACACCCAATAAAACAAAAAAATAGTTCCATTGTATTCGTTTTACAAATAATCAAAAAATTTTAAAGTATTTATTTTATATTATATTTATTTTACACTGTATTCATTTTATAGTCAACCAAACAACCTTATAGTAGCATGGAAAAGTAAATCAATAATTAAAAAAATTTACAACAAAAAAAACGTCATTTTCTGATGGTCATTTCCGTCGAAAAATGAATGAAATCCGTCAGTAATTTTAGCATGAGCGGGCTCGTGAACCCTCCACGGGCCCATGAACCAAGCCAACCCACACGACCCGCCTATGATGCGAGGGGTTCGAACCCCGCCCACTTTAAATCACCTCTATCCAATGAGTTGCGATGCATATAATATTACTTTGGTTGAATTTTTTTAATAATTATTTTTAATGCATAACATATACAGATTATTTAATCTATTTAATAATATCTATTAGATTACCTAATTAATTTATTTTAATTAGTAAAATTAATATAATAATAATTATTACAACTTTTTTATTATTTTAGTTTAATAATATTTAATTTAATTAAACAAAATGAATAATTTTAATGTTCAGCCATTTAAGGGAAAATCAATAATCCTGATGCCGTCGGAATCGCAAAAAACAAGAAATGATCCCACTGTAAGAAAAATCACGAGGTGGAAAAATGCATAAAAAGAAGACAATAACTCAGTTGAACGATTAAACAGCGCAAGTCAATAAAACATCAAAGCACATATTGTGAACATTATATGTCTGAATTATTGGAGTTATTAAGCTTAAAGATGTTACCTTGTCAATATTATCACATGTGATTAATAGTTATGGTAAGAATTTATTGTATTTATTATAGTAATATACCTTCATTATTAATGATATTTTTATTTATTATACTTTTCTTGTTGCTTTCTTCTCTTCCCTGTATATAAATATATATATATATATATATATTAGAACTAGCACCAAATTTAATCAAGAACAAATATAGCATTTTATGATTTGTAACATGAAATGAGAGTCTTCCATTCCTCCACCTTCTCCTCCTTCATCTACTAATCATTCTACTGTTAGGCCTCGTTTGTTTCTCCTTAATTATGCCATTTTCGGTTTAAATCGGCAAAAATAGTTACGGTGCGTTATTTGTTAACACGCCTTTTGCAGAATCTCTTTTCCTATATCTCCGTAATACTGCCGATCTCAAAATAAAAAAAATGCCTCTTACCCAAACTCCACTTACTCCGTTTCTTTAAACTCCGCTTATGCAAAAGGAATGCCGCAACCAAACGAGGCCTTAGTCTCACAGGAATTCTTTTCAATGCTACTTTTTGGGGTTTTCTTTAAAAGATATTATACTTGCAAGGTTCTATTGCTTTGGTTCCTCTCATCGATATCGTCTCTAGATAAGGATGTATTTGTCCTATGTCTTACTTAGATTTTGTTTGGGACAACTTTCTTACTGATTTCAAAAGCCGCTTTTTAATACAAAATTTTTTTTTAATTTGAAAATTTTATACTAAAAAATTGCTTTAAAAATCAGTAAAAAAGCTGTCCTAAATGAATTCTGCATCATTTTGTTGATTCTGATTGGATCTGCTTCTTGTTATCATCTCCTGCTAAGGAAAGATTTGCCCTCTATTTCTCTAAATTTTGCTTGGTTTCATTGCTTTCATTTGTTTTAGCTCATTGCAACTCTTACCACACTATTTCTCTCAATTTTGATTGATTTTTTTTTAGCTTTCCTTTGATTTTGCTCGTCGCTATTGACTCAATTAAGAAGCGATTTGTCATCAGTTTTTTGCAATTCTGCTTTTTGATTGGCAAACTATCGGATGTTTATTTCAACCACATCACCACTTTGTGGGAATGTAAAAATTATTAGAGTTATTATATTCAAATATTATCTTGTCAATGTTGAATGTTATCACATATCGTTAATAATTATAATAGGAATTTATTATATCTATTATTATAATATATCTTTATTATTAAAAATATTTCATTAATTATATTTTTCTTATTGCTTTCTTCTCTTAAATAGGCATATTTATAACAGCACTAAATTTAACCCAGCAATGATGAAACCTTTTATAATTTATAGCAGCAAAACAAAAACATTTCAAAAATATAATCTCATCAATAATATCACAGATGGTTAATAATTATGGTAGGAATTTATGATATTTATTATTTTAATATATATTAATTATTAAAAATATTTATTTATTATATGTATTTTTTTTTGGGACATTAGAATCAATAATTGAGGCAAATTCAACACATATCAAATAAGTAAGTTTCCAATCTGAGACCTTTTGATTGATAAATTCCCTATTTATTGTACTCTCATTAGTGCTCTCTTCTGCTATCATTAAATAGGTATATTTACACCATAACTAAATCTAATCAAGCAAAAAAGGTAACCTTTATGATTTCTAGCAGCAGGAATTTAATCAAATCTAAATATAAGCATAGCAAAAGTACAGCAAGCAAACAAACGATCAGAAAAGAAAAAACACTTCAAAATAGTAAATCATCAATTTTGTCACATCTGGTTAGCAGTTATGGCAAGTATTAATGATATTTATAATTAGCATACATCTTCATTATTAAAAATATTTTCTTTCGTTTTTTTTTTTTTTTTTTTTTTTGAACAGGTATCTACCCGCCGCCACTCTTTAGGAGGGGTATGGCGGCGTAACTAATCCCTTGGCGAGCCTACCAGCAGCCAGCCCCGCAGGTGCAAAACCCACAGTTATTTTCTCCCCACTTAAGGGGTTGCGCCATATGAGAGGGGATTCGAACATGAGTTGGGGTTCCCAACCATGCTCGCCATAGGCGGATCCCCCTTTACCTAAGGGTGGGCAAATGCCCACCCTAAAAAAATATATATATATTTAGAGGGGATATTTTGGGATATTTTAGATATTTTGGGTATTTTGTCCCCCCTCAAAATTTTTTTTGTCCTAATTTTATCAATCCTAAGCGATTTTGCCCATTCCCTACAAAAAAATTTTTTTTTGCCCACCTTGAAAAAAAAAGCTGGATCCGTCCTTGATGCTCGCCCACCAATTCAGCTAAGCCCGGTGGGGTTGTCTTATACTGTCATTATTGCTTTCTTCTCATATCTTTAAACAGGCATATTTATATCAGCGGCGCCAAATTTAATCAAACAGAGAGGTAGCCTTTATGATTTCTGGAAGCGTGCATTGCTCAAATCTAAAAAAAGATGCAGTGCAAAAACCAAAAGATCGGAAAACGCTAACACTCTAATAAGAGTGGCAGACGATGTAATCGCCGGTAAAATCACAGCATTTAGAGCATCGGACGAAAAAGCCCAACCATAGCAAAACGCAGCTTCATCGCAAGAGAAGACAGAGGAAGAAGCAAAGCAACTTACTTCGCCGGGAAAGTGTTCTGGGTATTAGCCAAGACCGCCTCTTCTCCGCCGGAAAGCCCTTGGCCTTTTCTCAGTCCCCTAGTGCGACTATAAAAAGTAGGGAGGGGAGACCGGGGGAGCTGTCACGATCAGTTTCGCTCCCCTCGATATTGGATAGGCTTAAAACGATGGCCGTCTAGGGCAACCAACAGGCCCTACATAAAAGGCAAAATTTTTCAAACGGCACTTCATTATAGGAACCGATTCTTTTTTTAAATATTTAAAAATTAAAACAAAGACTCGGTTGTCCGTTGCCCGTTACTCGCTCAAGCGCGGCAGAATCCTTTTTACCATCCTGAATCAAATTTCAATTAATTCCAAATTTTATGAAGTTCATTTTTTTTTTAAATTCTATTTTTGAGTATAATCTGTTTCCATATTTGTAAAGAAAATAAAATAATTTTTTACTATTTTCTAAAAGCAACTTTTCATTATTAATTATTTGCTTTAAATTATAATAATCCTTCACAAAATCTGACAAGCTGAGAGCTGAGGGGTTTTGAGAAAAAATAAATGCAGATGGTCCACTATTGCAAGATTTGTCATGGAGAAGCAAATTGCAGGGATGATGCATCAGAGTCCTGTTTCAACTTATAAGTAAGGAAGTGCATGTTATAATATAGCCTTCTGCATCCTTTTTAAAGCAAGCAAAGCATAGAAGTGCATGTTATTTTATAGGCTTCTGCATTCTTTTTATAGCAAGCTAAGAAAGGAAGTGTGTGTTATAATATATATAATCAATAGGGCCTCCTTTCATCTTTTTCTTTTTCTTTTTTATTTTAGGGGGAGGGGGGACATTTAGGTCAATTAAGATAAATTCATATACACATCACATATACGTAAGCTTCGAATCCAAGACCTCTTGGTTGTTAGCAAAAGCTCCCGAACCAACATATCAAGATGAGTTGCATGGCCTCCTTTCTTCTCTCTCCCTTGAAAGAAGGAAAATAGAAGGTAATAGTAGTATAATTTAGATGTTTTTAAATAAAATGTTATGTTTATAATAAAAGTATTTAGTTTAATACAAAATGATGATCGACAGGTTAGGGCAATCAATGAGCTTAATATGAAGGTTAATATTTTTAAACATGCTCTATAAATTTCTATAATAGGAAGCAACTATTTTTTAAAATATTTAAAACAAGACTCAATTGAGGTATTTTCCGATAATTACTTGCTGAGTGGCAAAATCTTGTCCTGATGGATCAAATTTTCATAAGGCCAGTTCATGAAGTTAACAATTAATAAAGTTATTATGAAGTTAGTATCTTTCTAAGTTCTATTTTTAGTGTAAGATGTTTGTATATTTGATTAACCGGCAATTTTTTAATGATACAACAACAATAACATCAAGCCGTTATCCGATCACTATGTAGGGTGATTGTTCGACAAATTTACGCTGGCTGTCGACTATCTATCACAGCCCTCTACTTTTTTTATCAAGAGTTTGACATCCGATAATGACAATATTAGGCTATTTTTTGGTGATAAGAAGAAAAAAAAATTTTAATTAATAAAGATTAACAAGGGATACAACATTGTTAGCTAGTTATATCATGCATATGTTTGAGAAGATGTTTGAATATTTTTTTGTTTATCATGTTGCATCTCTTGCCAATTTTTGCTGGTTAAATAAATATTAAAATATCTTACACACAGAAAAAAGATTTAAAAAATTTGTTCATGAAAAGTTCAATTCTCAAATAATTTTTTAAAAAAATATTAAAAAATGGGTACATCCCTTTTAGAAAATTGGCCTTAAAGAAATAAAAATATTAACTTCAAAGTGCATTTATTATGGGATAATAAGGCAATTGAGTCTCTTTTAATTATTTTTAAAAGAGCCCATTCTCATCATAAAATTTATATTAGTACTAGTTTAAGTTTTTACCCTATTAAAAAAAGAAAAAAATAAAATCGTTTAAATTGCCTCCCCTATTACATTTGTTATAATTTGAAAAAAAAATTATTTGGAAGGGACACATGTTTAGACGTTCACACGATGGTCATTGATATTTTTACTTGCGCTGTTTGCTGATCAATTAATTGTTGGATGCAAATTTATTTGTAATAATATTTGTGACTACTAATAAGTTTAGTTAATTAGAGCAAGAGAGTATATAGTGAAAATCGTAAAGAAATCAGAGAAGTTGATGAGGGCTAAATGAAAATTGTAAATAGTAAAAATGGCATGCAACCCAAAATATGCCACTTAGGCTTCATTTGGGACCGCTTTCTTACACTTTTTAAAGTAGTTTTTTATGTTAAAAAATTGCTTTAAGAAGAAGTAAGAAAGCTGTCACAAACGAAACATTAATCTCTTGTTATAGAGTTAAAATGATTACAACAAAATCTACACCTTAAAAAAATTGAAGAATGGTATGTGATATGATAAGTATAGATTATGTTAGAAACACGGGTTGGACTAAAAGGTGAGCACATAGCTCACCCCTAATGTGGCTTGAGGAATTTCTTAGCGAGTACTTTAGGAGAGTCATCAAGGACGAGTGCCTTAGATGAGTCTTTAAAAACGAGTGTTCGAGGTGAGTATGTGATAGTGAGTCCCTTCGAACAAGGAACAAGACACAAGGACAAACGTGACTTTAAAGTCAAGAACGAACATAATTGATGGAGTCACGACCGTGAGATCCATAAGGCTATACTTTTTGTTGCATGGACTAGGACATCTGCGAATGGTGGATGTCCATAGTTGAGAATAATTGCTAAGAAAAATGAATCCTCCTAGAGTGAGTGCTCCTTTGGGCAAAGGCTTGTTGAGGTGATTCTTCAAGATAAAATTGCTCGGAATGAGAGCATCCTATAAAAAATATTAAAAATTTGTACGATCTCATAACATATTGTGTCGATACATTTGAAGTATGAAGATTATCAATAAAAGACCATCACAAGTGATTTAATTGATAATGATAAAATAAACAAATAATAGACCTAATCTCTTGCAAATTTAGTTTGAAATATCTCAATCGCAATCAAGATGACCCAATCATCACCTATTTCGATAAATAGACTATGCCGACGTGTTTAAAAAGTCAAAAATATATGAGGTAGACAATCATATTTTCTAATCCACCACATAAAAGTGAAACATAAAATTTACTTACATACTAGTTAAAGACATAAAATTTTCACCTCATATGATAATATTTTAAGCAAAATTTTAATAATTTCTCAAATTATGTGAACATGTCGCTAGATATTTTAACTCAATTATAGTACATTAAATATCATGCAAATGCAATATGCCAATGTAATAAAAAAAAGTGCAAAGACATCACATAAGTGCTTTAGAAACGATTGCCAGATGCTTAAACTTGAAGTTAGAAAAGGCTGTGCATACTAAAAATTAGATTATGTAGATTTATCATATATTTGAGAAGCATTTAACTATTCCCAAAAAAAAGTCTCATATAAACATACACCCTTAAACTGGTCGCCATGCCTATAGAGTATGTTGTCCCATCTTTCAAGTTTGATCCTCCATGTTATAAAGAATGGAGTCGACAAAACTTGAATTCTATGAACTCGATCCTCTGCAAACAAACAAGCAGAATCTACAAAGTTGAATACAATAAAGCCCAATCAAGTAAACACCCCTATGATGGTGTGCGCATTACCCATCATAATTGTAGGAGCTTAATTTCAAAACCAAGCTCTTAACTTCTCATTTCCAAATATAAATATTTATAGCAAGCAAACATCCCAATTCTGTCAGCACTAAAAGAAAATCTTAACCGTAGAAAATATTATCATCAAAATGCCCAAATTTTCAAAATAAGCTATTGTGGGGCTCAGATCCTTATAAGATTATAAAAATTCAAAAAATAATATAAAATATAAAAAAAAATCAAGTAAATCTATTGCCTTCAAAATTTAAAGGAATAATCCATCCATCTTTATTAATATAAAGTATTTTACTTAAGAGCCTACCACAACATACGACTTTTAGACAAAGCAGGAAAGCACAAAATAACAAAAAGACAAAAGTAGTCAACCTATAATTAAATTAGAAAAAAAATATAAAGTACAAAATACTAAAAGAATAATAAAAGTTGAGTGCAATTGTATTTGTAAATACACACTTAATATTGCCTGATCTTTTTTAATTTAATTTTGAAAACATATTTCAATGCCGTTAAAAGAGATTTGAAAATAAATATATTTTTGTGTAAAATTTTCAAAAAATATAAACGAAAAGCTTGCTAAAAGTGTTGGCCTCACATATGACCTAAATTAGTGAATTTGATTTTGAAAGTTAATTAAGGTGGCATAACCAATATTATTTGTATGCCTAAATAGCCTTATGAAATCTAGTTATGACAGAATAATTTTTATTATCAAATGAGTTACATATGATAATGATAGTCAACCTATTATAACCATATGCCAGTCCTAAAACTAAGGGCATCTAGACCTAGCCAATTAACTCAGCCACATACAAATGCAAATTTAGTAATGTGAGGGAGAAATAGTTAAAACCATCAACTATCAAACTAAAGGATTCAATGTAGCTCAAACACTTGAAATATGAATGGCCTGTGGACATTAAGAAAGAGGCATAAACATCCAAAATGTATGGGTGGGTATATCCTAGTGCATCAAGTTAAAAACAGTTTGACCAAAAGAATATGACTGTACTTTAAAAAGACGTAGACAAATCAAGTATAAACATAGCAAAAATAGGAATATAGGGGTGCCTCTAAGAGCTTTGCTCTGAGGCACCTTTGATCATCCTTGCAAACCTTTTTTTTTTTAATCTAAATAAATCGTCTATTAGTGATGAATTCTTAATTTGTCATCCCAACTAATTCTTACCTCGCAATTCTTTCTCTAGTTTCCAGCTATAAAGTTTGGCTTCGTATTTGTAGCATCGATCCACACTCATCACACTTTAGAATATATTAAATCTAAATTTATTTGTAGATACCATATAGACCTTATAGATAAAATTGATTAATAAATAAGAGAGAGAGAGAGAGAGAGAGAGAGAGAGAGAGAGAGAGAGAGAGAAAACATGAGAATTTTAATGTTTTATTGCCAATGATTAGTTTCCCCTAAGCTTATCCTCACACGCTCTATTTATAGGTGGAGATAGAAGCATAGCTCTACGAAAAAAATTATATTTAAGAAAAATGAATAAATTACATAAGAAAATCTAATAAAGAATATCCATAATTAAAAATACCCTAGATATGAATATTAGATGCATATTAAGACACATGTGAAGTTGCAAGTCAACTTCACCTCCTTTGGGCAAATTCCATTAAGTTACTATGTGGAAAGCTTTGGATGAATTTACTTAGGCAGCCTCTGTGGTTGAGTGTAATTAATTATTAATCACACAACCTGATTACAACCATTAATTTCAATTTCCCTAGAGAGGTAATTTGGTTGCAAAATTTTCTTTATTTAATTAATGATAAGAACAAATAAATACAAAATAAAATAAGGGGCATTTCCATACATAAATAAAATTGTCATATATGAACATAGCTAATACCAAAATTTTTATGTTTATTTATATACTATTTTAATGTCAAAAACATATCAAAAGCATATGTATAAAAATATCTATTTTATTTTATGTAAATTAATATTAATGTTTTTTTTTTGTAATTTAAAATTTTAAATTATATATAAACATAAATGCTTTAATATAGTATATATATAAATATATATAAAAAGTTTAATGGGATGCTTGTAATCATCTCTTTAATACATTTTATGGTAAGTTAAGTGATGATTGGATCTTTTTATATGTTACAGTTGCCCAAGATTTATTTAATATATTTTTTTACCTCAAACTTAAGGTTTATTTTAGGTGCTTTGAGCACAACCATTGTATTATCCAAATTGATGCAAGAAGGCCATTGTAGATGACAATTTGGGGAAAAGCTCTCTTGACTGTCTTTAAAAAAAGGAGATCAAATTGCTACTGGCAAAAAAAATGGAAGAAATAAGGAGCCTAAATCTTAGGTTTTCCCTAGTAAAGGGTTTCTAACTTCTCGTTAGATGTGTCTATAAATGACCCGATCAATTAATCCAATTTGAAAAATTCGGCTCCTGTTGACCCATTTAATAAACGGATCAAATTCAAGTTGGATTTTACGACTGTTCATTAAAAGTTTTGGGTTTATATTGACCTGCAAATCCGCTATTGCCCCGACAATGACCTGTTTACTATTTTTTTCTTAATTTTTTTATATGTTGATATAATCTTTTTATTTTCAATCAAATATCTTAAATTTTATAGTTAATAAGTTATAATTTTTTAGGAAAAACAAGTTAACAAGTCAGGTTTAGATCATGCAAGCTGCTATTAGATTTGGGTTAGTCTTTTAAACCCATTTCTTAAATGGGCCGGATTCGAGTTGATAGGATTCAAGTACCCAACCCGACCCGTCAAACCATTTTAACGCCCCTGCTCCTATTTTCTAGGTGCCTTAGCAATAGATCTCCTAAACCAAAAATAGAGGTCAACAAACACTGATTGTAGAGTATCCGAACAAACAGATAATTTGTTTTGATTGTTATTCATTATGCCATTAAGAATGTTACAATGTAAATGAGAATAAAAGCATCTACAATGCATTATATGATACAAGTATAGCCAATGCCTTCTCCAATTCCAGTGAACAGAACATTTCTCACAGGAGCGTGCAAAAATAGTAAGTTTCTAAAGAATGGTGGTTGTGCCTATTGGATTCACAGAAGGTGTTGGTCATTTGTGTTTATGTCATGGCATTACAAGGTAATCAAATATATGCTTCGTTTGGGGTGGCTTTCTTACTGTTTCGTAAAACAATTTTTTAGTACAAAAATTAAAATTTTTATACTAAAAAGCTGTTTGAAGAAGCAGTAAGAAAGCCATCCCAAACGAAGCCATACTCATGCAATTACAATTTCATCAAATAATAACTCAGGTAAATCCACCTGAAGAAGCACTTTCTCTGAAGCCATTGTCAAGATTCATGAAACTAACTTCTAGCCTGCAGGAAAAAGAAAATTTCTCAAATGGTTTCTCTATGTTATATACCAACATTCGAATTTGTGTCAGGCAAATTCAGCAATATATAAGCAACTACACATTAGCACGCACAAGAGAAGCATATCCCTGAATATAATAGTAAAAGCAGGTGAACTTATAAGGAAAAAGAGAGCCAAACTACCTTACATTATAGATAATGTAAGAGGAGATCCGCTGATTTATTCTTCAACCTACAGCTCTGGCCAAGATGCACATCCCCAAAAACGTACCTATATTTCCAACAAACAGATCAAAACAAATTTTTTTCTAGCATGTCATGATTCCTGAGTTCTTGCATATGATGCAGAATGCAACTAGATATCAATGGAGAAAAAAAAACAATAACTAAAGAAACCTATATTCACAATATTCTGGCCAAGCGCAACGAGCTTTTGCATAATCCCAATAACAGTCAACATCTCTCAACGGTCCACGCTTGGCTGACAAAATAAAAATACAGTTTGGGGATTCTTTTTAGATAGAAAGAGTGGGAAGGTAAACAAAGAAAAAATTCTCAATTTATGGAGATCAAAATTTGTATCAGAATGGGTCTTAAAGCCGTTGTATTTATTTTGAGATGAGTACAATTTCTTAAATATTGCATTCATCTTAAAATAAATCCAAACACTTCGAGATTTATGCTTATCAAAAAAATGCTGAGGATATCCTTAGCTATTTTTTTTTTCCAGATAAAAGAGAGTATCTCATACAAATAACTTAAGCAAATTCAGGATCTAAAACTGGTTGATATAACTAGCCTTATCCTTGCATTGCAGAGATAGCAATTTTGGGACCCGAACCCATAAACTCTATGCCATAATCCAGAGTAGGAAGATAACTCCCTTTAAATTCAAATAAAATGGGCAAGTTCATACTTAATGCCCTCACTAACAAGTACGGAAAATACAGAATTAACAGTACAGCAAACCGATTACTATACAACTAGAACATGGTATGAAAAGCGAAGACAGAATGGGAGATGTGCAAAAAGCAAAGCAAAAGTACCTTTAGTTACAAACTTTGATTTTGCATCAGGATGGATATCATGCCACATCTGAAGCCACAACTCACGCATTAAAACTGGAGACCTAACAATGTTCCTGTGGTTTGCTATAGAAATGAGAATTCAATGAGAGGAGCGTCACTTTGTCTGCCAACAAATTTAACTAAAAAAGTCGCAAATTTCAAAATGAGAACAGCGCAGAAAAGATAACATTGATGATATGCATTGTGCATAATTCACCCTAAACCTAAAGATAGCATTTGTTACAGAATGGGCATAGCCAGAACCTTGCAGCTGTACCCCGTAAGAAGATTGTGTCATCTATGTCAGTCATTTACCGTAGATTGAATTATTCTTTCTTAGAAATCCGTTAAGGGCTGCACTCACCACACTTAAGTAACTCTTCACATGAGGTGGAAATTGCACAAATAGAAATAGTGTTAAGAACAATCAAGAGCAATTTCATTCAACAATCATCACCCTTTTCATTCTAAAAAAGGTGGTATATATAAAATTTTTCCAAAAATCAAATCAAGAGAAGAAAGAGGAGAGTGTGCACAGTTTTAGATTGGAAAATGAAGGTGGAAGGGTTTTCAAGCATCACTTATGGTTTCAAACTAGAAAATGTGAGTTGTCATGCAAAGCTAGTTAAGTTAATACAAGTTGGTTTCAAAGTTAGTAATTAGTAGAATTTTGTAGAGAGAAAGGTGTGTGTGTGTGTTCGGGGGGGGGGGGGGGGGGGGGGGGGGGTGGTGTTGTAGAGGTCAATTTTGTTGGTAATAAGTGGTTAAAATAAGATAATGTGAGCGAAGAACATAGGTGAAATGACTTAGTAGACTCGAGCCTAAGTCCACAAGCACCTAATTCATGACTTAACACATGACATGACCCACAACACAAAGTCCAAATACAAGAGACGGGCCAAACAACTAAAAGGCCTGACATATAATAAGATTCAAAAGACAATAAACTACTAGTGTTTAACAAAAAAGTTTAAGAAATAAAATACATCCAAATATCTTCCAAGTACATAAGATCTAGACCTAATGACATACATAATTATTGACGACAATAACGACAATGAGTTCGATGCAATACAACGAACATGAGGATATCGTGATGAGGATGATGAGGTGGGTAAGTCAAAATGGTGATAAGGAGTACGATTTTCATGGTAGTCCCTACAGGGTGGCTAAAAAAATAGAAGAAATGGTTAAGTATGATTGATCCCCAGTCTACAATAAACTAATCCATGAGTTGACACATGACATCCCAAACAACTAAAATGCTCAAAATATAATAAGATTCAAAAGATAAGATGCCCAAAAGAAAAAAAATACATAAGAAATAAAATAAACCCCAATATCCTCTAGGTACATAAGATCTAGACTTATGACACATAATTATTGACCACAACAACAATGATGAGTGGGATGAACTACAACAACGATACTCACGCATGGTGATGAGGATGATGAGGTGGGAAGTCAAAATGGTGATGCAGATGCCAATTTTGGTGGTAGTCCCCACGTGATCAAAAGGGGATAATTTGGGCAAAGAAAATAGGTGAAATGGTTAAGTAGGCTTAAGCCTAAGTCCATAAACATCTAATCCACAACTTAGTCCACAACACAAAGTCCACAAATAAAAAAAATATTTGCGTCCAGAATAAGATTCAAAAGAAAAATGAAATAAATGAACTAGAATAAGATTCAAAAGTTGAGAAAAATACCAGTGTCCAAAAGAAAAAATACACCCAAATATCTTTAAAGTACACAAGATCTAGACTTTATGACATAATTGACGACAACAATGATGATGAGTGTGACACGCTACATCAGCTCTCTCTTACATCGGATGTCTAGATCTTGTGTGCTGGGGTTTTCATTCGCTAAATCCCAACAGCTGTGCAATTAAAAATCCAACTCTTAAGGTGCCCCTAAGCTTCTGTTTACTACCTTAATTTGACCATCGAATTCACGATGATAAACAAAGGAAAAGTGCAGTTTGGTGCCTGATTTCTTTCAAAGAGTTTTTCAAAAATAGCTCATAAAACACAAGTCATGATTTGAGATAACTGTTCTAATAGACCATTTAATCTAAGTAAGCGGAAACATTAGAAAAATATACCTTTATCAATTTCCCAAACTGCTGTTCTCCTTCCTGGAATACTTTCAGAGTCCTCATAGTATGTAATATATTTTACCCGAGGGCTTCTTGACATGTTTGGAATTATATCTTCGCCATGAATATGATCCACATCAAGTTTTACTTGCAAATCAGACCCATCATGCTCCAACTGGGATACCAAAATGTAGATTTATGATTACTTCCATTTGATCTGTGTTGCCTGATTAGAACTTAATATCAGCAGAAAAAAAATCATTAGCTCGTATACACTTATGTCAAAATTTTACTTTGATAATAACTCTGTATTGATGAGCCAAATAAAGACAATTACTGATGATATACTGAATAGAATAAACTATTATAAAAAGATGATTGTCCTGATGAGCAAAATAAAAGATATTACAAATGCTTTAGTGTGTAATATCACATAACAGATTACTAGGACGATGATTGAGAAAAAAGGGGGAAACAAGATGAGCCCTTCATATGTGTGAGATTGGTCCAGAGTTCTCATGCTAAGCAACAAACTCAATTGAGCTATTTATATTAAGTAGAGTGTAAGCACCTAGCAATTATAGTCCTCCTATCTTCTATTTTTTTCATGAATCTAGGAGAAAATTTAGATGTATGAAAAGGTCAAGGAGCTGACACGTTCGATACTCTTACATAAGAGAGTAAGAATAAAAGAATGTCCGTAGAAAATGAATTATCAGTAACCTTTCCCTAGATTTTATGACGGATAAATACATAA
Source organism: Dendrobium chrysotoxum (assembly GCA_019925795.1). Classification (NCBI taxonomy): domain Eukaryota; kingdom Viridiplantae; phylum Streptophyta; class Magnoliopsida; order Asparagales; family Orchidaceae; genus Dendrobium; species Dendrobium chrysotoxum. The sequence continues at coordinate 13,376,278 of CM034298.1, read as the reverse complement.
TAGACAAAATCTCTTACCTCAATTCGTTCTGGTTAAAACATGGTAGTTTAACAAGTTGGAACAACTAACAACAATTTTGGAATTAAAAACTAAGTAAGATACCTGTGGAGCCCTAGTTATGTTCACTTTAGATCCCAGCCATGTCTTACACCAAGAGAGGGAGTTATAGGGTACCTGTATTAAAAAGCCTATCACAAGTAAGATCATGCTCATTAGTTAGGCGGCATTAGGAACTGCTGATCTACCCTAATTCGCCAAGAAGCAGCAATATAATTTGCTTCTAATTACATACTGTTTCATCACCACTTGAAACTCCGGGATTTCCATTAACGGAATTACCAGACCTGAAACACATATTATAAAATTCATTTAAACGCACGTGTAGAAAATTTACAACTGCAAATAACAAAAACTAATAACTTTATTAAAACTGATAGAACAAAAATCTAAAAAGACAAGTTCATCACACAAAAATACATTGTCTGACAGACGAATTAATTCATTTAATAAAATGATCATTTTCTGCCTGTACCAGCTATCATGTCACAGGTTCAAATAGATTTGAAAGGTCATCAGTTAATATCGGTAAAAGCTTCTCTCATAAATTGAGAGAAAGAAAAAGAGAGAGCGATGACGAGCAACAAACAACTTATAGATAAATAGCATTTACCTTTCATCATCACCTGCTGCAGCCTTAAACCACACTATTGGATCAGACATTCTTCTTTCTCCGCATTCTTACTAGGAGATGCATTACTTCAGCAAAACTCAATATCAAGAATTTGGTAAAAGTTTACCAGTGAGGCAGGAAGTCTTATGGTCTAAGGCATACAAATACAAATCTGAAATGGAATGCATAAATAGAAAGAATGGTAGATTAAAAATTTGCAGTCCACCAACTCTTAATTTAGGAAACATTTCATTCCTTTTGATGCAAAATAAAATAAAATTAAAAAAACAAAAAGCTCCCACCAAATTAAAATACAAAAATTGTCAAAATCTAAGGTTTGCAAGAAAATCTGAGATTAAATGAAAGACACATATTGATTAGGATTTACGTCATAAAAAAATCAAATGGTAACAAATCTGATCAAATTTATATGCATTATTTTTAATTTTAAACATATAAAAAAATATGGCGTCCAATGCATGTCCACCATGTCCTACATTTTCAATAATAGACATATCCTATGTCAGTGTCCATGCATCCTAACACAAAAATTTTACATATAAATACAATTTGTAAGGATTTTGACACAAGATGTCAATCCATATAAATCCAATTTATAGGGGATCTAGGCATGAAACACAATATTGACTCAAATGAGGATGAGATGCATGTCGTCTGATGCCCTACTGAAGAGGTTGGAAATATATATATGCCCCTTTCCTTATAATGGAATTTAAGGGAACTTACGAAGAGAATTTTCTTTTTTGTCGTATACATTCCATTATGGATAAAAATGATTATACTGATACAAATCCCAGTACACTCATATCATATAAAAAATTAAATACACAAATATAATACATATAAGGATTCTTGCATAGAGCACGAGTTAAACCAAAGTATATAAACTCACAACATATCTCGCTATAAAGTATGATATCAACATAAATGAACGAATGTTCATAAGGATCTCAACACAAAAGCTTGATGTCACCTTAGATGAATATGAGCATGATGTCAACATGTATAATAGGGGTGTCAAAACGGGTTGACGGGTGGTTCAACCTGAAATTTACCTGACACAAATCTAGTCAACCCGAACCCAGTCCGTTTAATAAATGGGTCAAAAAACTCAATATGAACCTAACCTGTTTATTAAACGGGCAACCCGAAACCGAATGTTTCAGGTCGGGTCATTTTTTGACACCCCTAATATATATAAGCATGAGCCCTTTAAGGATCTAGGCGCAAAACATGATAGCAAATTAGAAGAGCTGAAAAAATTATTGAAAAATTCCCCTATCTTCTCGAAGGAGAATGTTAGGTATAGTTCTCCAAGTACTGGCCATGGATTCAAGGCATGGGTCATAGCCCCTTAAGGTTAATAAGCTGATATATCCCATCTTGATACACTTACTTGATGGCAAAGGAAACAACCCTATTTGGCTCAAATTTATCGTACCCTCAACAATAGAGAATTGTTAGCCTGTGCAACACTAGAATAGATCTACTTAAAATGTTTGAGGATGTACCATGCAATTTAAGGACCCAGCCATCTTGACTAACAATTTCCTAGGTTTCTTAGGCATGGAGCTAGATTTTGTCGAGTGCATTGAGCTCTTCCATTTGCTCCTAGCTATGATGCATAGACACGAAAATGGTGACACTGATACGACATGACATGGACACGTCAATTATTGAAAATACGCGACACGGACACGGGTTGGGCATGTATTATAATTTTTATATTTTAAAAATAGTGTATAAAAATTAACTAAGTATAATATTAAAAATAATTTAAAAATAATAAGTCATTTAACTAAAATTTGTGCTTAAAAGAATTAATATTATGATGTCGAGAGTCAGACATCGATGTTATGCAGTAAGTATTGGGCGTCGATGTCAAGAGGCGTCTGTCGTCGATGTTGAGAGGGTATTGGTCGTCGATGTTAAGATGGTGTCAAATAAAAATGAGCTGTCAAGTTGTGGGTGTAGAAATTGCTAGCGTCGAACATCAATGTCAAGACAGTGTTAGACTTGATGTTGAGATGATTTTGAAATATCGATGTTGTAACGACGTCAGACGTCGATGTTGAGATGACATCGGGCGATTGATTTGGTGTTGTGAAACCAAGGTCACGGCCGCCAAAGAGAAATGAAAATGAGAATACTCGATGAATGGGGTATTAAGTGCGGGCGATTGATTTCGTATTGTGGATAGAAAATAAGAAATTTAATTTTTATATTTTAAATAAATAAAAATTTTAAATACAAGAAATTATATTTTTTAAAAATTCATAAAATATTTAAGACACGTGTGTCGGACACGCATGTCCAATTTATCTGCAATATTTTTTAATCGGACATATTTTCGGTGTGTCCGATATGTGTCGGACACATGTCATGTTGGATACGTGTCGGACTGATGAGGACATCGACCCGAGATTCCGACATGTGTACCGTCGGAAGAATCGTAGATCGATGGCCACGATTCAGAGTTTATATTTTTGATGTATTTTTATTCATGTATTTTGCTTTGAGTTTTTTCTATTGTACCCCTACTAGGAGTTGAGTCTATGTTGTAGCCCAAGGGCACTTTAGTATTTTATTTTCTTCCTTTGGCCTATTTATAGGAGGCCCCTTGCATTGTATGAGATGATGAATGATTTATAAAATTTTCTTTTGTCTTCTTCTTCATCTTGTGTGAGCACTAGTGGAGAGAAAGAGAGCTCTAGGAGAGAGCAAGCGAAATACCCATCAACCGGTGGAAGAGTCCTCGGTTCGTGGTTCTTTTATTTCTTCCCTCTATTCTTCTTCTCCTCCCCGCCTCCCACCCGCCGACTCCCCTTAGCCCTCTCACCGCCGGTCACCACCCTACCTAAATAACCCCACAACTCCCCCACCATAAGCCCACCTGCCAACCAACCCCACTCGGCCCAAACCCTAGCCGTCCCTTGCCCATTGCCGCCGGCCTCCCCACTTACTCCCTTCAATTATGATGCTTTCAATCATCATAACTCCCTTCCTAAATTAGATCAATCAATTTAAGAGGAGAATTGATTTATTTGAAATTCAAATTTGAATTTTAAATATCTTCCATATGTGGAGATCCAAATAAGGAAAGTTTTCAATCATGGATCCAATTGAAAATAAATTAAATTGGATCTCTTATTTACTTTCCTAATCTACCAAGACCTAATTGGAAACCCTTTAAACCCTCCCATACTCTCCCTCTTCCTCTCTCCATGCCGCCGGCCCCAACATGGGCATTTCCCCATTAATGCTCCATTAAGGCCCTAATTACTAATTGATTTGAATTCAAATTCAAATTAAAATCCCTCCAAATCCACTTAAATCTGAAATTTATTTCAGATTTAATATTTTCCTAACTCCTCCCCTACCCTAGCCGCCCCTCTCCCTTTTTCCTCATCAAGCCGCCGCCCACCTCCCTCTTCCCCTCTAGCCGGCTAATCTTCCACGACACCTCTCCCACGATCGTCCGATGTTCTCACATGGCGGATCCCGACCATGATCATGGTTTGGTTTTGGATGAACAAGGTAGGGTGATCATCTTGGAGTCACCTTTCTTTGAATTGCACTTTGGAAACGAAGACAACGTTGGAGACTACGTCAACCGCATCACCTACCTATTGGCTTTGTCGCTTGAAGCATACATCCGTCCGAACCCGTGGATAATCGTCGGCCATCCACCACCGCCTCCACCACCGGCTACTTTTCCGTGGGCAAAGATCGTTGGAACCATCTTCTTCATGGTGATCTCAATTCTAGCGTGGAAAATCTTCTCCAAACCAAGCTTAGTCTAGCCGAGTGATTAGTTCTTCAAGGTGAAATTCTCTTTATTAAGTTTTGGATTGTTGTAGTAAGAGCAAGTAGTATTACTTTTACCTTTGTTTATCCAATGAGATTTGGTTATCTTTCATGTACTCCTTCGCCTAAGCAAGAGGAAAACTTAGGTTCTTTAATCCCTTTGAATGTTATCATAATAAGTTTACCACGTGGAATACTTTGCCAATTATAATTTTGAATCTTTAAGAGCTCTTGCATGGTATTACATCATCTTGGTATCAGAGCATGGCTAGCATGCAAAACGTGTGCTAGATGCATCCTAGGAGTCTAAACTAACTTGTCCTAAGTTGGTTGCATGCATAACATCACCTAGATATTTTTATTTTCAGTTTTCTATTTGCTGTCCAGAAAATTCTGCACTAGTTTCTTCATTTTACATGAGCATAACCCATTGTTTAAGTGCTGCCATCATCACTTTAACTTCCCTAAGAGTCTAAGCCACCTACACATTTGATTTAACTTGCTGCCCACTTTTTCCTGCACCTTGTAGTAACCTTTGGGTGAGTTTTAGGAAGTGTTCACTTGCTGTCCACACTCTAGAACCCATCCAAAACGCTTAGGCAACTTAGTTTACTGCTGTAGTTTGCTGTCCTGCTCATTCCCGCATCATTTAGAGGTGTTAAGAACATTTTAACTTAGTGTCTAGTTGCTGTCCACTCCCCCATTACGTGCCCTAAGTGTCCCCCACCTCTACCCATGGATCCAGAACACATTCAAGCGACTCTAGACCTCATCGTAGGTCAACTTGGAACGGTTACACAACAAATGAGGAACACCCAAAATGACTTAGCTGATTTTAGACGCCAAACGGGTGAAAGACTTGACAACATTGAGCGAATAGGACAACCGGCAATCTACACCCCCTCTAGACCCCAATCCCCCTATGGGGATGACACCAGAACTGATTATGGCCCTCCTAGAGACAACTACCGTCCCAATCACCGACTCAATCCAGAACCCTTAGGACGTGAGACACCTTGGAGAGACAACGATGCTCAACTGCTTAAAAATATACGCATAGATGCTCCATCTTTCGATGGCACGTTAGAACCACAAGTCTTCCTAGACTGGATCAAGGGTATGGATAGCTATTTTAAGTGGTATAACATTTCGGAAGAAAGAAAAGTTCGATTTGCTGAAATGAAGTTGACTGGGAGAGCAAACCAGTACTGGAATAACTTAGAACATATGCGGGAGACCCGAGGAGAGTACCCAATTACTGACTGGAGGACTATGAAGCAAGAACTGAAACAGAAGTACCTCCCGCCCTCCTACTACCCTAGACTTTTGGACAGATGGAATAGGTTAACTCAGGGTAGTAAACCTGTGAAAGATTACATCGCCGCTTTTGATGACTTCATGATCCGTTGCAACGGCGAAGAAACTACTACCCCTGCCCAGCTCCTCTCTATGTTTAGAGCCGGATTAAGAGAAGATCTTCGGAATGAGCTTTTTGCTAGAGGAGTGAGCACTTTAGAAGCTGCCTGTAGTCTCGTGCTGGATTTAGAAGAATCCAGGAACCACGCCCATTCTAGGAGTCAAGATCCCCGTCCCAACCCCTTCAAATCCTCCACTGGTCAATCATTCAATAAACCCACTGGACCTACAATGACTCGACCCACCCCGGGTCAGAACCAACCTCGCCCTGACTATAAAGGGAAGACACCGGAACGGGAAGCACCCAAAACCCCTGCGGGCACAAAGTGTTTTCGATGTCATGGGTATGGGCACATTGCCTCCCAATGTTCTAGCCCGTACAAAGTCACCATTATTGAGGAAGTCATCGAAGAGGAGGATGAACCAGATACAGAGTTAGTTCATCACATTGATGACGACGATGAGTTTTTCTGCGAAGAAGATGCTGCTGTAATCCACTGCCTCCAAAAGTTGGACCTACAAGTCGTTAGGTGTGCCTTTTCACAACCTAAAGTGAATGACGACTGGCGGAGAACCTCAATATTCTACACTTTCACCAAGATAGGAGATAAGAACTGCAAAGTCATAATTGATAGTGGGAGTTGTATAAATGCTGTGTCTTCTGCCATGATCTCTAGGTTACATCTAAAGACCACACCACACCCGAACCCCTATAAAGTCGCCTGGATCAACTCAACCACTTTGGAAGTAAAGGAAAGGAGCCTCATCCCCGTTGAGTTCGTGGGGTATCAAGAAAAGATTTGGTGCGATGTCCTGACTATGGACGTTGGGCAGATCATTTTAGGCCGACCCTGGTTATTCGATAATGATGTGCACATTTATGGACGATCAAACATCTGTGTGTTTGAACACGGGGGCAAGAAAATTAAACTCCTACCTACCCAACCTAAGTCCGCCAAGGAGGCTGTAAAACCCAACTCCCTCAAACCCAACTCGAGCCTGAATTTATTAACTGCTAAGGACTTGGATACTGAGTTGGAGTTAGGCTCTCCTCTTTACGCCTTGGTAGCTCGGGAAGTGAATCTGAACCCAGAAGAGCCAATCCCGGATGAAATAAAACCAATTCTCGAGACTTTTGCTGATGTCTTCCCAGAAGACTTGCCCCATAATTTACCACCTCTGAGGGACATTCAGCATGTTATTGATTTAGTACCCGGAGCCTCCCTACCCAACTTACCCCACTACCGTATGAATCCTACTGAGCACACTGAACTCAAGAAACAAGTCGATGAACTATTACAACGTGGATTTATCAAGGAGAGCCTCAGCCCTTGCGCCGTTCCCACCCTTCTCACCCCTAAGAAGGACGGAACTTGGAGGATGTGTGTTGATAGCCGTGCTATTAACAAGATCACTGTCAAATACCGTTTCCCCATCCCTCGATTAGATGACATGTTAGACATGATGACAGGAGCCACCCTTTTTTCCAAAATTGATTTGAAGAGTGGGTACCACCAAATCAGAATCCGTCCAGGGGACGAATGGAAGACCGCTTTTAAAACCAAAGATGGGTTATTCGAGTGGACTGTTATGCCCTTTGGTCTTAGCAACGCACCCAGTACGTTCATGAGAGTGATGACCCAAGTCTTCAAACCTTTCCTAGGAAAATTTGTAGTGGTCTACTTTGACGATATCCTGATCTATAGCAACTCCGTGGAGCAACATTTGAGTCATCTAGGACAAGTTTGTGAGACTTTGAGGAGGGAGCAGTTATATGCTAACCCTAAGAAATGCGTGTTCCTCACTGATCATGTCACCTTTCTTGGATTCATTATTTCTTCCCAGGGCATATCCGCTGACCCTGAAAAGGTGCGAGCAATCAATGAGTGGCCTGAACCTAAGAACATCAGAGATGTTAGAAGCTTTCATGGATTGGCCACATTTTATCGAAGATTTATTAGGAATTTTAGCACCATAGTGGGCCCAATAACTGATTGTTTAAAGAAAGGAGAATTTCACTGGACGACGTCTGCTTCTAAAGCTTTTGATGAGATAAAACGAAGGATGGTTGAAGCACCAGTTATGCGCCTACCCGATTTTTCCAAAGTCTTTGAAGTGACTTGTGACGCATCTGGTGTCGGTATTGGAGGAGTCTTAGCTCAAGAGGGACATCCCGTTGCCTACTTTAGTGAAAAGTTAAACGATATTAGGCAACGATATTCTACCTACGATAAAGAATTCTATGCTATCATCCAATCCCTTAGGTATTGGAGACACTACCTACTTCCTCAAGAGTTTGTCATCTTTTCTGATCACGAGGCATTACGATACATAAATTCACAGAAGAAACTGAATGCCCGACACGGAAGATGGGTTGAGTTCCTCCAAGAGTACACTTACACTATTCGACATAAAGCTGGATCTGAGAACAAAGCAGCAGATGCTTTGAGCCGTCGCGTGGTGGTTATTCATGAGATGAGGACTGAAGTTATTGGATTTGAACGCATCAAAGAGGATTATAAAGACTGTTGCGATTTTAAAGAAACTTATTCCCTACTCACAACGGGAGAAGAGCGAACCATTGATGATTTCCTTTTGGTAGACGGATATCTATTCAAGTCTAACAAACTTTGTATTCCCAGTACATCTCTCCGTGAATACCTCGTTTGGGAATTACATGCGGGCGGTCTTGCAGGGCATTTCGGCCAAACCAAGACGATCGCCGCAATCGAAAACCGCTTCTTCTGGCCAAGTCTTAAGCGTGATGTGAACAAATTAGTAAAGAGGTGCCACACTTGTCAATTAGCCAAACAAAGAAAGCAAAACACAGGCCTTTATACTCCACTTCCTGTGCCTAACTCTCCCTGGCAAGACGTGAGCATGGATTTCGTTCTTGGACTTCCCAAGACCAGTAGAAAGCACGATTCTGTCTATGTGGTAGTTGATCGTTTCTCCAAGATGGCACACTTCATTCCTTGTTCTAAGACCTTCGACGCGTCCCACGTGGCAAAACTTTACTTCAACGAGGTAGTTAGACTTCATGGCCTCCCCAAAACCATAGTGTCAGACAGAGACGTTAAGTTCACTAGCTACTTTTGGAAGACTCTTTGGCACCATATGGGCACCAAACTCCAATTCTCCACAGCCTTCCATCCACAAACTGACGGACAAACTGAAGTAGTGAATAGGAGTCTAGGCAACCTACTAAGGACTTTGGTAGGAGAAAACATTCGAGACTGGGATTCCAAACTACCTGTAGCTGAGTTCGCCTACAACAACTCTGTGAACAGAACCACGAGTCTGAGTCCAGCTGAAATTGTGTTCGGATACCAACCTAGACAACCCATCGATCTAATCCCCATGAGTCCAATAGGTAGGACATCCGAGTCTGCATATGCATTTGCATCTCATCTACAAGAGCTTCATAAAGAAATCAAAAAGAGAATTGAACAAAGTAATTCCAATTATAAGCTTATTGCTGATCACAAGAAAAGACTTAAAGAATTCGAGGTTGGAGACTTTGTGATGGTACGGATCCGTCCGGAGCGTTTCCCTCCGGGCTCCGTAAAGAAGTTACATGCTAGAAGCGCCGGACCTTTTAAGATAATCTCAAAGATAAATAGTAATGCTTATGTGCTGGACCTTCCTAAAGGTTTTAACATCAATCCTACATTTAATATAGAAGATTTAGTAACCTTTGAGGGACCAGAACTGAACCCTATTAATCCACTTCAAAATGAGCCTTGTGTGACCCACCCTAGTGAGAGCCCTAGCCTACCTCCACTACCCAAATTACCTTATTTACCCCATACGGAGAAGATTGAAGCAATTCTAGATGATGAGATCATTTCCACAAAAGAAGGAGGTCGCCGAAGATACTTAGTTCATTGGAAAGGGACACCGGAGACAGAGGACACGTGGGTGGATCGAGAGGAGCTACAGAGCTTAGACCCAGATCTCCTCGAGATGTACGAGAACTCCAGAGACACTTACTCGACGGGGTCGAGTTTCCTCCCACCTGGGGAGAATGATGAGGACATCGACCCGAGATTCCGACATGTGTACCGTCGGAAGAATCGTAGATCGATGGCCACGATTCAGAGTTTATATTTTTGATGTATTTTTATTCATGTATTTTGCTTTGAGTTTTTTCTATTGTACCCCTACTAGGAGTTGAGTCTATGTTGTAGCCCAAGGGCACTTTAGTATTTTATTTTCTTCCTTTGGCCTATTTATAGGAGGCCCCTTGCATTGTATGAGATGATGAATGATTTATAAAATTTCCTTTTGTCTTCTTCTTCATCTTGTGTGAGCACTAGTGGAGAGAAAGAGAGCTCTAGGAGAGAGCAAGCGAAATACCCATCAACCGGTGGAAGAGTCCTCGGTTCGTGGTTCTTTTATTTCTTCCCTCTATTCTTCTTCTCCTCCCCGCCTCCCACCCGCCGACTCCCCTTAGCCCTCTCACCGCCGGTCACCACCCTACCTAAATAACCCCACAACTCCCCCACCATAAGCCCACCTGCCAACCAACCCCACTCGGCCCAAACCCTAGCCGTCCCTTGCCCATTGCCGCCGGCCTCCCCACTTACTCCCTTCAATTATGATGCTTTCAATCATCATAACTCCCTTCCTAAATTAGATCAATCAATTTAAGAGGAGAATTGATTTATTTGAAATTCAAATTTGAATTTTAAATATCTTCCATATGTGGAGATCCAAATAAGGAAAGTTTTCAATCATGGATCCAATTGAAAATAAATTAAATTGGATCTCTTATTTACTTTCCTAATCTACCAAGACCTAATTGGAAACCCTTTAAACCCTCCCATACTCTCCCTCTTCCTCTCTCCATGCCGCCGGCCCCAACATGGGCATTTCCCCATTAATGCTCCATTAAGGCCCTAATTACTAATTGATTTGAATTCAAATTCAAATTAAAATCCCTCCAAATCCACTTAAATCTGAAATTTATTTCAGATTTAATATTTTCCTAACTCCTCCCCTACCCTAGCCGCCCCTCTCCCTTTTTCCTCATCAAGCCGCCGCCCACCTCCCTCTTCCCCTCTAGCCGGCTAATCTTCCACGACACCTCTCCCACGATCGTCCGATGTTCTCACATGGCGGATCCCGACCATGATCATGGTTTGGTTTTGGATGAACAAGGTAGGGTGATCATCTTGGAGTCACCTTTCTTTGAATTGCACTTTGGAAACGAAGACAACGTTGGAGACTACGTCAACCGCATCACCTACCTATTGGCTTTGTCGCTTGAAGCATACATCCGTCCGAACCCGTGGATAATCGTCGGCCATCCACCACCGCCTCCACCACCGGCTACTTTTCCGTGGGCAAAGATCGTCGGAACCATCTTCTTCGTGGTGATCTCAATTCTAGCGTGGAAAATCTTCTCCAAACCAAGCTTATCTAGCCGAGTGATTAGTTCTTCAAGGTGAAATTCTCTTTATTAAGTTTTGGATTGTTGTAGTAAGAGCAAGTAGTATTACTTTTACCTTTGTTTATCCAACGAGATTTGGTTATCTTTCATGTACTCCTTCGCCTAAGCAAGAGGAAAACTTAGGTTCTTTAATCCCTTTGAATGTTATCATAATAAGTTTACCACGTGGAATACTTTGCCAATTATAATTTTGAATCTTTAAGAGCTCTTGCATGGTATTACATCACGGACATTGCACGCCTCTTTGAAGAGAAGTGTCGGTGCATTAAACTGTATTTGAAGTTACAATAATTCACTTGGGAGGGAAATTGCTTTGACTCTAAAAACGAGGGCTTAAGCAGTAGATTGGTCATCATTTTGTAAGTAGTATGATATACCCATAACTCTTCTATCTTCACATGTCATTCCCCAATGATCTTTCTAAGATTTTTATTGAGAAGTTTGACTAGTGTTTTGTTGACTAATTCTTCCAAATCATTTGACCTTGAGTTGTAAATCAAAAAATACAACTCTCTGATTCTTCAACAACAACAACAACAACAACATCAAGCCTTTATCCCACTACGTGGGGTCGGCTACATGAATCCTTTATCTCCACTGTGTCCTGTTAAAAGTCAAATTCTCGTTTAAATCTAATAAAGAAAGATCATTTTTAATATTTTCTAACCAAGTCTTTTTAGGTCTACCTCTACCTTTCTTAACATAAGTCAAATCTAAGACCTCTACTTTCCTAACCGGGTCATCGGGAGGCCGCCGTTTTACGTGACCAAACCATCTAAGGCGACTCTCTGATTCTTCCCTTGGGCATAATCTTCCACATCTCTTCCCAGCTGGGCCTCCCTTTGTCTTCATCCTTGCCTCGCTCTTCAAAATTTGCCTCTTTTGATTCACTCCGACCTCCACTTAAATACTTTGTGAAACTGAGCAAAGCATAAATGAGAGTTTTTAAGCTCTTTGTGAGATCCCCATGGGTATCTTTCTTGATACAGTGGAAAGTTTATTTTACTACTTGGAAACATATTTCGTGCAAGGATTCTCCATAAAATACCTGTCTTTTTTGTGTGGTGGGTACAAAATAAACTCATATATGCATTTTGCACAATATTGAAACACATCTTTCTTGGCGTGGTATCTTTTTAGTTGCAGCATTTGCACTCATCCTATTCAAGTTTTCTTGGCATTGTGGCAAAGTCCAATGCATTTTTAGATACCCCTTTCATGAGCGTGATTTGAAAGTATCACAAAAAACTAGCTCAAATTTTTCAACAATATTTCCAAGGCAAAGATTTGACTAAATTAAACACAAGCTCGTAAATGAAAAATTATTTAGATGGGACCTGATACTCAAATTCAATTTTAAGCTCAACTTCCAGCTCCTCTAGAGATATAATTTCAGGTTTATCTTCAAGACTGGAGAATCAATCTCTCAGAGATTTAAGCTCCAATGATGTTTCATGCTAAACTTCAATATTTGACTTTAGTTCAAGTATATGTTCATTCTCCTAGATAGTTTTTTATGTTAAGTTTAGTATAGTCAAATGTAGATTCATAGGGTAACTACAATTCATAATTTGCATTTAATAATACATCATCAAAATAATATTAATAAATTATAATTTCCTCAATATGATTAGATTAGTTTAGATTATATATGATTCTTGTGTCAATGTGTTTGTTGACCTTACAGAAGAGAATAATATTTATCTTTGTCTTTAGCGATTTTGATTACAAGTATGATAGCCCTAATAGAATAATTGTAATATTCTTCAATATTAAAAGTTTTAGATAAAACCTCAAATAACATTTTTTGGAGTACTGTGGCTTAATTCATTCAAACTCTCAGAGATTTAAGCTCCAATGATGTTTCATGCTAAACTTCAATATTTGACTTTAGTTCAAGTATATGTTCATTCTCCTAGATAGTTTTTTATGTTAAGTTTAGTATAGTCAAATGTAGATTCATAGGGTAACTACAATTCATAATTTGCATTTAATAATACATCATCAAAATAATATTAATAAATTATAATTTCCTCAATATGATTAGATTAGTTTAGATTATATATGATTCTTGTGTCAATGTGTTTGTTGACCTTACAGAAGAGAATAATATTTATCTTTGTCTTTAGCGATTTTGATTACAAGTATGATAGCCCTAATAGAATAATTGTAATATTCTTCAATATTAAAAGTTTTAGATAAAACCTCAAATAACATTTTTTGGAGTACTGTGGCTTAATTCATTCAAAACCTCTTAACTAAGACTTTAAAAAAAATGATAATGATAATAAAATAGTCTCGAGATAAATGATGCATAGCTAGAAGACTCATAGCCTATCATAATATTCAAACAACATTAAATTCAATTTAATTACAATGCTTAAACTATTCACTGAATCACAGATATTGCTCTTTGTGTTATGTTTTAGGTTAACCCATGTAGATTTTTTTTTTAATTATGCCACTATACTAATAAGATAAAGCATGTTTCGCTAATTTCGTGTTAGCAAATTCCACTCTTTCGGAATCAAATGGATGATAACGTTTAACGTCTTTTAAATTATCAATCAACTTTCAAATGCAGGTAGATAATGTTGACCTTCTGAAAGTTGCATTGTATTTGTCTAAAATCATACCTTACTCTTGCTTAAATTACTTCTTTATTTTTTTTTTTTCATTGACTTAGTTATTAAGACATATTTCTAGTGGTCATGATAATGCACCTATACGATCTCAAATCAAATCTAATGCAGAACATCTTAGAGATTAGAACCTACTAATGCAAGCCCAAAAAGTGATACACAAAGAAGCACACGAGATAAAAATTGGCAGTCCATTAACTATAAGTTTAGGCAAAGTTTCTAACCTTTTACATGAGAAATCTTTCACCACGATCATTCCCAAAAAAATCTAAGGTTGAATGAAAGCCATGCAGCAATTGTGATTAATCACAAATAAAAATTCTAGTGCATCAAATTTGACCAAATCTCACTCACACATGCAAACTTACAACTAAAAAAAATAAAATAAAAGAGAAAAATCGCTTAAGTGTTAATCTAGGCCTTACAGTGGTACAAGAAGACTTACACCGGAAATTACCATCAAGGCATGCACCTTACTCTTAAGAAATCACATTCAACACACAGAAAAACAAGTTGAATTCATAGATGCCTTAATGGTCCAATATATCATAAAAAAAAAAGACACAACATAAGTATTTTTGCCAAAGTCATAAGCCTAAAACTGCAAGTACTCAATTCAATAATTGTTGAAATCAGGAAGTTTGAAAGGGAAAAAGCATACTTTATTATACAATACGCTCCCTATTTATAGATCTATATAAGTTCTAATGAAGAAACAAATAATTACAAAATAATTGTTGAAATAAAATCTTTCCTAACTCAGAAGTCTAGTTATGGAAGATATTAATCGTGATCCAGGCGGGCTTCCCGCGGATCACTGTTCATGGTCGTGGGATCGGTCTTCAAACGGAAGGCTGAGATTTAACACTTCCCCTCAAGCTGGAGAATATAGGTCTGTCATGCCCAGCTTGGCAATCATTCTGAGGAAGGCAGAACTGTCCAATCCTTTGGTAAGGAAGTCTGCAAGTTGATCCTTTGATGATACATGGTTGACACTTATTAGTCCACTGTCTAATTTTTCTTTAATAAAATATCTGTCCACTTCTATGTGTTTGGTCCTGTCATGCTGGACTGGATTGTGGGCTATGCTGATTGCTGATTTATTATCACAATGTAGCCTCATGGGCTCATCCCACTTGACCTTTAACTCTTCTAGGATTATTTTGATCCATAGTAGCTCACATATTCCCAAGACCATAGCTCGATATTCCGCCTTTGCACTAGATCTTGCCACCACATTCTGTTTCTTACTTCTCCATATAACTAAGTTACCTCCAAGAAATGTGCAGTATCCAGAGGTAGATCTTCTGTCAACAGGTGATCCTGCGTAGTTAGCATCCATATATACTTCTAGGGTTATTCCACGATCTCTCCTAAAGAGAATCCCTTTTCTTGGGTTTTCTTTAAGGTAGTGCAATATCATGTCTACCGCTTGCATGTGAATCTGCTTTGGGTTCTGCATAAACTGACTGACCATGCTTACAACAAATGCTATATCTGGTCTAGTGTGGGAAAGATAGATCAATTTTCCTACAAGTCTCTGGTAGGCCCCTTTATCTACATCTGGATCTTCTCTAGTGTCTCCCAGTTTAAGGTTAGGTTCTACTGGTGTTGGTGCTGGTTTACAAGCTAGTTTACCTGTTTCTTTCGGAAGATCTTTGATGTATTTCTGTTGCGAAATAAAGATTCATTTGCTGGAGTGGGCTACTTCAATTCAGAGAAAGTATTTCAGTCTACCAAGTTCTTTGATGTCAAATTCCTTAGTAAGACTTTTCCTTAAACTAACTTTCTCCTCTTCGTTATTTCCAGTCAGGATAATATCATCAACATATACTAATAATATTGTGACTCCCCCTGAGTCTGAGTGTTTAAAGAATAATGCATGATCCCCTTGACTCTGTCGATACCCATTAAGGAGCATGAATTTAGAGAATCTTCCGAACAAGGCTCTTTGTGATTGTTTGAGCCCATATAGAGCCTTTTTTAGTTTGCACACCCTGTTACCTTCAGATTTTTCCTTAAACCCTAATTGTATTTCCATAAATATCTCTTCTTCCAGATCCCCATGCAGGAATGCATTTTTCACATCCAATTGTTCCAGATGCCAGTTGTACTTGGCTGCTAGTGAGAATAGTATTTTGACAGTATTCATCTTGGCTACAGGCGCAAAAGTTTCTTGGTAGTCAATGTCATATGTTTGAGTGTACCCTTTTGCCACCAGTCTTGCCTTATATCTCTCTAGTGTGCCATCAGCTTTGTATTTTACTGAGAACACCCATTTGCAACCGACCGATTTTTTCCCTATCGGTAGATGGACGATCTCCCATGTATTGTTCTTCTCTAGAGCATGCATTTCATCTTTCATGGCATTTTTCCAATTTTTATCAGATAAGGCCTCAGAAATATCCTTAGGAATATGGATATCTTCTGATGTAGTTAGAAAATTTTTGTGTGAGGATGAGAAGTTGTTGAAGGATATAGAGTTGTTTATAGGGTATAAGGGAGGTAGTGAGCTTACCTTATTTCCAGGAGATGGTTCAGATTCTTGGATCTACTTTGAAGCACAACTTGAGCTTGTACACCTGGAGTAAACCCTCCCAAATCTAATAACAGCTTTGTCATTTGTTTCCCTATCATGGGTTTCAGGTGAATTGGTTTGAGGTGGTGGAGGAAGGTCAAGAGGTGTTAGTTCATTTTCCTCATCTTCCTCAAGTTCAGTCTCCCCCTGAAGATGAGATTTTGAAAAATAGGAATTTTGCTCATCAAAGGTAACATCAACTGAGACAAGGATTTTTCTTGTGGGTGGATGATAACACTTATAACCTTTTTGAGTAGTTGAATAGCCAACAAAGATGCATTTGAGTACTCTTAAATCTAGTTTTTATCTATCCTGGCTATGAATATGAACATAGGCAGTGCATCCAAAGATTCTGGGTGTAAGATTATGATGGGTTCGAAACTCGGGGTAAAAGGAGGATAAAATCTCCATTAGAGTTTTGAACCCTAGGGCTGTTGAAGGTAGTCGATTTATGAGATAAGTCGCAGTTAGGAGGGCTTCCCCCCAATAGGATTTGGGTGTATTGTAGTGAAATAGGAAAGCACGGTTGGAAGCTAGAAGGTGACCATTTTTTCTCTCTGCAACCCCATTTTGTTGTGGGGTGTGAATACATGAGGACTCATGGATGATCCCTTCACTCTGGAAGTAGGAGGAAAGGGTTTGGTTGAAATAATCTTTAGCATTATCGGAGCAAAATCTCCTTATTTTTACCCCCGAATTGGTTTTTTATCATGGTATGAAAGATGGGAAGAATGGTACTGACATCAGATTTATTTTTAAGAAGATAGATCCAAAAAACTCTAATGCAATCATCAATGAATGACACAAACCAGCGTGCCCAAGAGATATTGGGGATTTTTTAGGGCCCCATATATCACTATGAATAAGGTAAAAATGAGTGTTATACCTCTCACTTTTGTTTGGAAAATAGGTTCTTTTATGTTTAGCCACCTCACAGGTTTCACAATGAAACTTTTTATTTTCTAATTTTTGAAAAAGTTGTGGATACATATGCTTTAGGACATCAAAAGATGGGTGTCCTAACCTATAATAATGAAGCCAAATAGTAAAATTCTTATCAACTAGGGATAACATAGAGCAGCTATTTTTAGATTGGTTTGGTTCTTCCCGGTAGTACAGTTCTGTTTTCTCCTTAGCAAGTCCAATCTTCTTCCCCGATCTCTGGTCCTGAAATAAGCAATACGTAGGGTTAAATAAGGCTTGCCAATTATGGTCATTGGTAAGTTTTTGTATTGATATTAGGTTTGTGGATAATTGAGGTACGTGGAGCACATTTTTCAAGATGAGTGAGGGAGATAATGTTATGTCTCCTTGGCCTGCTACTGTGGTGAGAGAACCATCAGCAGTGATGATTTTCTTGTTGTTTAGGCAAGGAGTATAGTTGATGAAATGGGTAGATGAGTGGGTCATGTGATCTATAGCTCCTGAATCAATGATCCATAATTCCTTTAAATGATTTCTAAAAGCACTTAAATTGATAGAAATTGGAGTCTTACCGGAGAGTGCAAGTGAAGAAGATGCATTTGGTTTTTCAAGGGATAGCAGGGGTCGTTTCAGTTTATCAATGTCTTCTTTATTAAATTCTCCAAGGTTGGACTGTGCTTCTGAGGTGGGCTGACTTGTAGTGTTGTTGGCATGCAATGTGCTCCTTGTTTCACCTTTTTTATTCCACTCTTTGTTGGGGGGTTTTCCATGTATTTTCCAGCACGTTTCCTTTGTGTGTCTTGACTTCTTGCAATAACTGCACTAAAGTGAGTCCTTGTCTTTGAATTTTGAAGAATCTTTACCTTTTTCCTTCCATGATAATTTTTTGTTCATCACCATTGCTGAGCTTTCAACGACCTTTGGTTCTAACATCACTCCTCGTCGACTTTCTTCCGCGTGGATGATAGAAATGGTTTCTTTGAGTGATGGCGTCTCCTCTTTGCCAAGGATCTGGACTCTAACCTGGTCAAATTTTTCATTTAGTCCTGCAAGAAAATCATAAACTCTATCTTTTTCAATAAAATTCTTTAGGATCGCAGCATCTTCCGGACATCTGGTTTCTATGCATCTGTAGTGATTAAGTTCTTGCCATAGATTTTGTAGAAGGGTGGCATACTCTGTCACGATCTTACTCCCTTGCTTTATGCTTCCAACTTTGACTTTTATTTCAAAGATTTGAGCCACATCACGAGTTTTGGAGAAGGTTTGTCTGGCAGTATCCCATATGTCCTTTGCAGTGGAAAGGAACATAAATATATCGCTGATTTCTGGAGTCATGAAATTCCACAACCATGACATAATCATGGAGTCTGCTTCATCCCATGCCCCAAGGATCTCCCTCTTTTGGTCCTCCTCCAACGAGGTGGTGTATTTTCCCTTTCCCCTTCAAGTAGGTTTTCACAAATTGAGACCACTTTAGGTAGTTCTTCCCATTTAAACGATAGGAAGGTTGCATGCTTTGGAGGTCACCTCGTCCTTGGTGCACTATAGACTCTTCAATTTGATCCATGCTTTGGGAAAAAATTTCTTCAGACATTGCGATACAGCAATAAAGGCTGATTATATTGACAAGAAAGACTGATTAGGTAATATCAACAATAAAGCTGAAAACCTTATCAAAAAAGATTTGAAGGGAATTCCCCCCCCCCCACCCCCCCCGTCTCTTGGTTAACTCTTAGTAAACCGATCGGACCAAGCCTTAAAAGGACTATGTCGGACCGAACCCAGTTTTAAATTGGCTACAAGCAGCCGAACCGAACGAAACCAAGTTTTAGAGACTTGGTGGAAGCTAGGGCACGACCTCCCGTCTTCGTCTGCTTCGTCCGCGCCTGTCTAGGGCTTCCATCGCAAGCTCCGCCGCAAGCGTTTCGGCCGCGAGACCTATCGTGGCTTCATAGTCCGCCCGTGAGGAGCAAGTGACTTCCTTTTAGGGAAATGAAGGCCTTTCAGGATGTTCTTCTTCAATCCCTCCGGTGCTATGACGGTCGCAAGCTTCGTCGGCTCTTCTCCCGCACGCGTGGATCGTCGAGTGGCAAAGCTTTTGTTCCGCTAGGTCGCGGCTTCTTCTTCCTTCTGCGAGGTTTCTTCTTCCGTCGGCTAGGCTCCGACTTAGTCCTTCTCGCTCGACTTCCGATGGTTTCCTCTTTACTTCCTTTGTGTCTCTGATACCATGTTGAAATTAGGAAGTTTGAGAGAGAAAAAGCATACTTTATTATACAATATGCTCCCTATTTATAGATCTATACAAGTTCTAATGAAGAAACAAATAATTACAAAATAATTGCTGAAATAAAATCTTTCCTAACTCAGAAGTCTAGTTATGGAAGATATTAATCGTGATCCAGGCGAGCTTCCCACGGATCACTGTTCATGGTCGTGAGATCGGTCTTCAAACGGAATGCTGAGATTTAACAATAATCATGAATTCCAACCCAAACAAAGATTTTTCAAGCACAGCTTGAGAAAATATACCAAGATATAATGCTTGCTACAATAGAATTTCACATAGAAGGAAACTACCGGTGGCTAGAAACCCACTAGGCATGTGCACAGACATAAAATCAGCTCAACACGCATAAAGAAGGTAAAATAGAGCACGTTAGGAATAATTATAAAAATAAAATATTGAATCTCCTTTACAGTGCAGGTAGCAGTAATCAACACACAAACTCCAAGCTATAATACAAGACGTAAAGCAGCGCATAAAGAAAAATGGGAGGCAATCCCAGCTACAGTAGGTTCAGAGTAATCAGCCGCTGCACAATACACGCACCCGACTTCAAACAATAGAGCAGAAAACCGAAACCAGTGGGAATCCATAATACTACAAACAGTGAATATGTTGAAATAAGGGATTGTAACGTGTTGAATTAGTGAATATGACAAGCTAAATCGAAATACTAAACCAAACCCATCAACAACAAAAAACATATTCCACTTTGATAAGCACCAATACAACAACAACATCATCATCAAGCCTTTGTCCCACTACGTGGGGTCGGCTACATAAATCCTTTTTCTCCATTGTGTCCTGTTAAAAGTCAAATTCTCGTTTAAATCTAATAAAATAACTAAAGTAATATCAATGCGCACAATTTGTATATCCAATCAATATTGAGTTTTAGAATTGTTTCAAAAATAATTTAATAAAGAAAATGAACTATCAAATGAGCAAGGTAACAGAACTGCTCAAAATCTTTGGCAAGCACAATATTACTATCCACCTAATCAATCAGTATGCATAACACTTGCCTTGAAAATAGTGTTCCTTCATGTTCATAAACAACATCGGTTTCAATCCAATTATCAGGATATGGTTTACCACTAGGAGCAAAATAGTATCCGACCTGTATAATAGAAGTTAAGAGTTAGTGCCTTATTTTTTAAAAAAAGTACAATTAGCGGCTGTTTTCATTCTCTATCATAAATCTATCACCTGCAACAAAAAATTTAGTGTAAACGCTAATAGCTTTGATTAACATTCTATAACAGGTTACAGCACAACCACATTGCAATTATTAATTGGAGAAAAAGCATTTCATGACCAATATTTAAAAACAAAGAGGTTGTCTGGAATTGCGCTACTACAGGGTAGTCAACTTTGATACATTCCATGAAGTTATGAGGGAATGAGTAAAGAAACAAAAGCTTAAAAAATCAGATGAATATCAAAGAAACGATTTATGCTAGGAAGACCAACTATCGAGGCAACTTTTGAGCATACAGAATTCATGGCCATATATATGGCAACAAAATGATCTAGACATTATTTTGGTTGGCTTTGCTTTTTTTTTAAAAGCTAAGAAGTTTCATAACCTGGTCCATGAAAAAGTTACATTGACTGACAGTTACATAGGATTGCCATCATAAAAAGAAAAATAAAATGCATTGGATCAAGATACCATAAAGCATGGTGAGAAATGTCCGTCCAAAAGGAGAGAAGCATATCAATGATTAAATACCTACTAAGTTTAGAATGCTAAAATCATCAGAAGACTTATTACTTCTAGCTTGGAATCGAGTAAATCTAGAAGAATTGAGAAAGATTTTTTCTCAATTAGTGCCTTGATAAGAAAACACTAGCTGAAACTTTTATCCACTAAATTGGATAAACTTCTGATATATTCTTTTAATTAGACCGAGCTGGAAACATCAACCAACTCCACTTTAGAACAAACATGAATCATCAACCACCTCTGTTGGAGAATTTTTGTCATCCTCAACAGATTGCATATTTGTGATCGAGTACGGCATAAGAAAAATGATATATTGCCCCGAAGGAAAAAAAATATCATTTCCTTATGGATTCAATAACAAAATTTACAATTTTAACAGAGATTCCCCCCTTTAATATTTGGTTGAATGAGATTTATTTTATTCTGGGGTACGAATATCCCAGAGGGGCAAGCCCCTATAGTTAATTACTTCTCAAGCATTGGGTACTTGAGAATACTTTTGATTAAACTAGTGGTTTTTCTTTTCTTTTAAAGATCATCCAAATATTGGCTAAAATTTTGATTTTAAAATCCATGAAATTCTTGTTTAAAGAGTTTTGGTCTTTTGAAATTTCAAGAAAGAAGGGGATCAACTTGAAATCAGATTTTAGAATGAGGACCAAAGGAGTGAAGTAGAAGCACTTGATTCTGAGAATCCTCAGAGGTGCTCGAACTATCCTATGTTGGGCTTTATATTTTAGAATCCAATTTTGTTTAAGTTGACATTTTCATTTAGAATGTTGGGGCTTATATTCCAACAACACGAGTTAGAGGAAATGCCCGGAAGGTGAGGGCTTATGTGGTGATTGAAATCAACCACTATCTCAGACCTTAGAACTAAGGTGAGGACTACTGAGGAGTAGTGCCTTTAACTTAAGTCTAACGAAGTGCAAGGGACTTACAAATTACACCTCACATGAGGCATAACAAGCCCGACTTCTGAATTTATTGTCATGCCTGGAAAAGGCTTCCAACTAACCCACCTAGTCACTTTTAAAATCATGATATCCAATCTCAATGTATATGAAGAGTAGGGAGGCTATTTTTGTTTAGAGGATAGGATATACAACTTAGCTTTTAGGCCAAGATGCCTGACCATAAGTGATATGTAGAATGCTAACTCACAAGTGTAGATTTTTGGTTATATGATCCTTAAGTGAAGGCTATTCTACATGAGACTCACCGGGCTACGCATGATCAATTTAAATTTTAGAAAATTTGGCTCCTTGAAGGGAGCCATGCAAATTTCTTATATTTGAAAATCATGGAGCCTAAATTGATTTTAGATTGCTTATAGTTTAATGGGTTCAAAACTTATTTTTGTCCTAGAGCCTACCGCATTCACATGTTCAGGCTACCCCCAAACAAAGGCAAAGAAGAAACTTAGGAAAAACATGCATTTTCTAGTGCGCAATCAGGTAAACAGATCAAAGCAATACTTGAATGTATAAATCAAACATGAATGTAAATTATACAGTCCAAGTTATTACAAATAAGTTTAGCAGCTAAGTTGCCTATCAATATACAACCCAGTCAAATATGTATTACAAACTCTACTTGTGGGGGTCTTCAAGCTTTAGCTTCCAAGTAGATCTTAGGGTTCTCCTTCAACAGGTACATCCTTTTTGATCCACGTCTCCTTTGATCCAACCCCACAAGTTTGACAAACAACATAAATCTAAATAAATACATTTTAGAAAATGAAGAGACTCAAAGCTGCAAAATAGAGGGTCAGAAAGCAGTTTATGTAATAACCATGTCACATCCAGAATTTGCTTTGCACTTAAAGTGCCAAGCACCTATTTCTACCCTATTGGCCATGCCTCTTAAGGGGTTTTAAGCAGCACCTGTCATGCAAACATTTTTATTTATTATTTATTGCGCCCCCTTTTTGGATATGGCCACCTGCAAGAAGAACATGTATATATTTCTACACTATCCACTTAAGTGAAAGTACTCACAACGCAGCAATCCAAAGGTAATCAAATCAAATCATCAAACACATGCCCAGAAAAAGAAAAATCATAATCCTAACATGCCTAGGGGCTGTGCACCTAAATGTGTGAGGCTTGTATGGCATGTCAATACAAGAGATGTTTGATTTTATTTTAGAATGAAAATATTTAATCTTTATCCATAGGTGATTTCTCTTTAAATTGTTTGTAACTTAAAGGTTTTATTTGACTTTTAAGTATTTCATATTTAGGAGGATTATGAAGAACCCATAAAGCAACCACTGCTTGCTTTTAGGCAAGTCTATTACATATGAGTCCTAAGATACAATGATGCAACCATTCCACCTTTTAGGGTGGAATGATTGTTCGTTGTATCAAAGAGGCTTAAATGATTTTTAAGGATTTTAGAGTTCTCTTAATGTTTGGATAAAGGAGAAATATCTACCTAATAGATTAAGGTAGACATGCCTAAAGGTTATACTTAGATCTTGATGAAATTCACCCAATAGAGTAGGATGAATTTCAACAGATAGAAAAACTCCTAGGGGATATCTAAAGGTAATATTTTAAATGCCATAAGGAGGGATCATTTGTTTTGGTTAAGTGGAAATGATTACTTAGATTGGGAGCTAAGGGAGAGGTGTCCGATATGTAGCTTTTAGGCTAACTGTTGAAAAATCTTCTAGGGCTTTTGGAGCCCATAGAAGTGAAGGAAGACTTGTAGCTCTGAGGCTATAAATCAATAGAAGATCTCCTTGAATCTTTTGTATTCAAAGAGAGGGATATATTTGCTTAATTTAGATTAGACAAATAAAGATGAGTCACCAATTGATTTTTTGGCTCAAAAGGTGGAGAAGATCAATCAGAGTTATCATTGAACTTTATGTTTAATGATGGATAGTTGGTTTGCTAAATATGGATAGGGCAAACACAAAGGAGAGACATGTAGATTGGGACTACAAGTCAAGGGTTCTTTGGATTTTGGGTGTCCAAAGAGAGGAACTTATTCACCTAACTTGGGTCAGGAGAATGAAAGAAAGCTTGGATTTTAATTCATATGCTTGACATAGAATTATTTGTTGCAACAAATAATGATTTGGTATGAACTACTTGTTGATATTGGTTCACCAAATAGTTGATTTGATGTAGGTTTGATTTATTCATGATTCACTCAACATGGGTTGAATGAATGAGAGCTTCATACAACTTTTGGGTTGTAGAAAGAGGGGAATTCCTCTACAATTTTGGCTTGTAGAAAAGAATAGAGAGATGCAATTTAGAGATTGCAAACTCATGAAGGCTCTTTGAATATTTTGATGTTCAAAAAGAGGTCTACGCTCCTAATTTGGGTTCAAGAGAATGATGGAATTTTCTACAACTTTTGGGTTTGTAGAAAGAAGGATCTCTCTCTACAATTTTGGCTTGTGGAAAAGATAGGAGAAAATGCAACTTATGAGTTACAAATTCATAGATGTCCCTTGAATATTGGATGTTTCAAGGGAGAAGATCATCTACCCAACTTGTATTGGGCAAATACAAGGAGATGACATGTAGGTTTGGGCTAAAAGTCATCATGAATTTCTTTGAACCTTGAGGTGTCCAAAGAAAGATATACTCTCCTAATTTGTGTAAAGAGAATGAAAGGGGATTTGAATATTCTCCCACAATTTTGGCTTGTAGGAAAATAGGGGAAGATGCAATTTAGATGTTGCAAGTTTGGAAAGGTCTCTTTGAACTTTTGATGCTCAAAGAGAGACGATCATTTACTTAGTTTAGACTAAGTAGATGGAAGAGACTACGATTTAAGTCCTATGTCTAGGAGGAAGGTTTACTTGTTGATTTTGTGCTCCAACAAGTGAAATGAAAGAACCTAGAATTGGGTTCTAAGTTCGAGAGCCTTAAGCAATGATGTTGTTGTAGTGTTAGGCGACTTCAAATTATCATGCAAAAGGAAGAGAGAGTTATTGTTTGTTGATTTTGTGTCAACAAACAAGGGATGGATTACTTAGAATTTGTTTCTAAGATCCAACGACCCATGCATAATAATATTTGGAACCTTGAGGAGATTCCCAAATGTCATGCATAAAGGATATGAGCATGATTATTTGTTGAGTTTATGTTTCAACAACTGAGGTGGATGACCCAGAATTTGGTTCCAAGCTCCAACGATTCATGCAATGATATTCTTGGAGACTAGAGAAGTCCCAAATAATCATGCATGAATGAGCAATTGGATGAATATTTATTGATTTTGTGTTTCCAATAAACAAGAGAGTGGATGATTTAGATTTTGGCTCTAAGATCCAACAATTCATATAATGATGTTGCTTGGAACCTTTAGAGGTTTCAAATTGTCACACATGAGAAGGAAGAATGGTGCTGACTTGTTGATTTTGTGTCAACAAGCGAGATAAAATGAACCTAGGATTTTCATCCTGAGGTTATAAGATTTATGCAATGAAGCGTTTGGAGCTTTGAGGAAGCTCCAAATGTTATGTATAAGAGAGGAATGATTTGTAATTTTGAAACTACAAATCAAGAGGCAATCACCGAGTTTTGTACTCAATGATGCAAGCTCATCTACCAAAGTTAGGTTAGATAAATGTGATAGGCTAAGATTGAAATCTTATACCAAAGAAATATGTTTATTTGTTAATCCTGTCTCAACAAACGAAAAAGGAAGCTTAGAATTTGGCTCTAAGTTCCAAGGTCTTCACGTAGCGATATTATGAAATTTTGGAAGATTCCAAATCATCACACATGAAGGAGGATGATGGTTGGTGGTAGCCCCTAAAGTAGAGCCAAATTTTATACAATCTAACATTTGGAGCCTTGAGGAGGCTCCAAACATCATGTATGAAGGAGAATTGCATAGGAAATAGATTTCCCTGATGTTTGTATGAATGTTTTGGATTCACTTGGAGAAGGAAGATTGTTTCCTATGACTTCTAAGAAGCTTTTAAGATCAAATTTGGTATGATCTAAGAAGAACCTAGGAGTGTATGCATGAGATTTGTATTTTTAGGGGTTTCGATCATTTCACTTCAATCCTCTAATTTGGGAGTTGCACAAATAGAGTTAAATAATCCCAAAATATAAAAGCTTATGGACCTTTGAGAGCCCATGATACACTACAGGTTTATTTCGAAATTAGATGAGCTTATTTGATTATCTCCCAAAATTTCACAAATTGAGGATATCTTAAACAAGTAATGATCATCATTTTGCATGCTCCAAATTTGGTGAAAAGGTCAATCATGAATTTGATTGATCATGCATACTATGGGGTTTACAACATACGTCTTTGGAGATATATGGTAAACTCTACAACAAATTGATATCATAGATATTCGTGTTTAGATCAAACAATTCCATGATACGCTTTCATCAAACTCTAAGGATAATTAATTCTAAAGTGCAAGATCTTAAATTTATATCAATTTTGTCATGATATGAGATTTTGGTAATAGATGACACCGCATGCAACTTATGCATCGACATTTGATTTGGAATTTGGACACCTAACCTAGGATTTGATAGTAGGCAAAGGAGTTGGAAAGCAACATGATGCAATTTCATGCATTCTGGAGGGGTGTAGAAAACTAATCCAAACATCCCACGCGCGTCGCCATCTTCTCTTGGAAAAACTCTTCTGTGCGGAGTCCGGACGTAGCTTTATGTCCAACTTAAATAAAATTACGACACCTGTATTATATATGTGAATATTCATTTCTATTTCGCATTTATTTTTTTCTTGACAGCCTGACTATTCCGGCCCAAAAATTGCCAGCTCAAATATTAGGGTTTAAGATTGGAGCTCTTTTTTTAAATAAAATACCGCGAAAGTTCCGTATTTTTTAGGATTTCCGCTCATAAACCTTTCATAGTGGTGAGAAAGAAGAAACGAGAAGTCGATGAAGATGAAGACTGGTTTGAAGGTGGAGAAGCCGGTGAAGATGAAGATGAAAACTGGTCTGGAGGTGGAAAAGTTGTTGAGAAAGAAGAAACGAGAAATGATAGTTTTTTTTTTGTATATTTAGGGAATATGTCTGGTGTTCCGAAGGGGCAGCGCTCCCTGGCGGGGGTTCAAGGGGGCAGCGCCCACTAGCGGGGGTACAAGGGGGCAACGCACCCTGGCGGGGTTCGACTTACCCGATTAGGTCGCAGGGTCAAAGTTTGTAAGTCGTTTGTACTCCGTGATTTGTGATAGTAAAAGCGCAGTGTTTATATGAAAAACTACATAAAATTTTTAGTGATATTTTTGTTCATTTTAAAGCTTTCTCAGCTTTTTCACAAATATGTATTACAGAAATTTTAAAACTTTCTCAGCTTGTTTATATTCTCGGTACACATAATGGGCACTCAGTACCACTAGGTACCGCTGGATACCATTCGATATCACTTTATAAACCTTTCTGACATATGCGTATTAGAGATTCTATGTGAGTTTCGAACATAATGTTTCTCTTAATATCAATTCAATGTTTATACTGATGCCTCAGTATCAATGCTCGGTACCGCTCGGTACATGCTCGGTACTACTCGGTACATGCTTGGTACCGCTCGGTACATGTTCGGTACCGCTCGATAGATACTCGGTACCGCTCGGTTTATGCTCGGTACCAGCTTTTCTTTATTCTTCAATAAGCAATACTAAATAACCATGTATTTCTTAATCAAATTTCTTACATCTGAATCAATATGATTGTTTCTTATATCTAAATCAATATGATTGGTACACAGCGGAACACAGTGGCCTTTATTTAAGAATGCAGTGGTACATAGCACATTCTCAGTTTAATTAAAATGTTTACTGATGCACACCAAAATTTTAATATCACAACCAATATAATAGATACACAGCAGTACATATAACAACATCAAGCCTTTGTCCCACTACGTGGGGTCGACTACATGAATCCTTTTTCTCCATTATATCCTGTTAAGAGTCAAATTCTCATTTAAATCTAATAAAGAAAGATCATTTCTAATATTTTCTAACAAAATCTTTTTAGGTCTACCTCTACCTTTCTTAACATAAGTCAAATCTAATACCTCTACTTTCCTAACCGGGTCATCGGGAGGTCGTCGTTTTATGTGACCAAACCATCTAAGGCAACTCTCCCTAATCTTATCTTCCACTGGAGCTGCTCCAACCTTTTCACGTATATGCTCATTTCTTATCCTATCTCTAAGGGTAAAGCCACTCATCCACCTGAGCATCCTCATCTCTGTAACACTTAACTTAATATTATGCTTCTCTTTTAATGGCCAAGATTCGGCACCATAAAGCATTGCAGGTCTCACCACCATCTTATAGAATTTTCCCTTACATTTGAGGGGGACTTTTCTATCACACAACAAGCCCGATGCATTCCTCCACTTCAACCATCCAACTTGAATTCTGCTGATAGTATCCCCATTTATTTCACCATCACTCTGAAGAATAGATCCAAGATATCTAAAACGTGTACTCTTATTAAGGACTTGATCACCCAAAGTCACAATCCCCTCGCTAGGTCTATTACTACTAAAATTACACTCTATATATTCCGTTTTAGATCTACTCAAGAGAAAACATTTAGACTCTAAGGTTGACCTCCATAATTCAAGTTTACCTTTAACTCCCTCTCAAGTCTTATCAACAAGAAGAATATCATCAGCAAAAAGCATACACCAAGGTACATCCTCTTACAAATGTCTAATGAGAACATCCATGACTAAAGCAAAAAGATATGGGCTTAAGGCTGATCCTTGATGTAATCCAACCGAAATAGGAAAATACTTGGTCAAACCACCTTGTGTTTGGACACAAGTAATAGCTCCTGCATACATATCTTTAATAATTTGAATATAAGTATTATTAACTTCTTTCTTGAAAAGAACTCTCCATAGCATTTCTCTTGGAACTTTATCATATGTTTTCTCTAAATCAATAAATATCATATGTAGATCCTCCTTATTTTCTCTATATTTCTCCATCAAACCTCTCAATAAATGTATAGCTACCATAGCAGACCTACCTGGCATGAATCCAAATTGATTTTGAGAAACATTAGTATCACGCCGCAACCTACGCTCCATAACTCGCTCCCATAGTTTTAAAGTATGACACATTAACTTAATTCCTCTATAATTCACATAATCTTGTGCATCACCTTTATTCTTAAAAATAAGAATTAACACACTCATTCTCAACTCATCTGATATCTTTTTTGTCTTCAAAACAGTATTAAAAGGTTTAGTAAGCCAAGAAATTCCTTCATCTCCTAAGCATTTCCACACCTCATTGGAATATCATAAGGTCCAACAGCTTTTCCACCCTTCAATTTCTTTAAAGCCTCTCTAACTTCAGTTTTACTAATACGCCGATAAAAATATAAATCTTTATTTTCATTTAGGGTGTTAAGATCACTAAAATCAATCGTATTTTCGCGTTCTTCATTAAAAAGTTTAGCAAAATATCTCATCTACCTTTGTTGAATATCATCTTCTAAGAAAAGTACATTTTGATCTTCATCCTTAATACACTTCACTTGAACTAAATTCTTACTACTCGTATCTCTTTGTTTGGCTAACTTATATATATATATATATATATCTTTCTCCCTCCTTAGTATATAATCTAATATATAAATCATTAAAAGCTAAAATCTTTGCATCGCAAATTGCTTTCTTAGATTCCTTATGTGCCTCTTTATATCTTTCCCAATTATCAGAATTTTTATAATTTAACCAATTTTTATAACAAATCTTCTTATTTTTTATCTTGTCTTGCACATTTGGATTCCACCACCAACTATTTTTACTATTAGGAGCTTTTCCCTTTGATACTCCAAGCACATCTTTTGCAATATTCTTAATATCACTGGCCACTTTTTCCCACATAACATTAGCATTCTCATGCACAGATAAAATCTTAAGATCTAAAATCTTACTCTCAAAAATATTTTTGTTAATATTCTTTAAATGCCCCCATCTAATCCTAAAATATCGTTTTACTTTATTTTTTATTCTCATCCCCTTTATCATAAAGTCCAAAACTAATAATCGATATTGGGTACATAAATTTTCACTCAGAATAACTTTCAATATTTGCAATCTAAACGATCTAATTTTTTATAAGTAAATAATTAATCTGAGTTGTACTATATCCATTTTTATAAGTGATGAGATGCTCATCTCTTTTCTTAAATAAGGGAATAGCAATTAAAAAATTATAAGCTAAAGAAAAATCTAATATGATCTTATCACCTTCTTTTGTCGTTCCAAACCCATGGCCACCATGAATGCTTTTAAAATCATCTACCTCTCTACCAACATTTCCATTTAAATCTCCTCCAATAAAAACTTTTTCTTTAAGAGATATATTTTATATTAATTCTTCTAAGTCATTCCAAAATTTTAATTTTGAACTCATATCCAAACCTATTTAAGTAGCATAAGCACTTATAATATTAGCAATCTTAACATCAACAACAATCTTTAAAACTATAATTATATTTTCAATTCTATTAATTTTTATAACATTATCCTTCAAACTCTTAACTATAATCACACCACACCATTTCTAGTACGACTTCTACCCGAATGCCATAGTTTAAATCCTAGACTATAAATCTCCTTAGCCTTCTCTCCAACCCATTTAGTTTCCTGAATGCACAGAATATTTATCTTCCTATGAATCGTAATATCAATTAATTCAATTAATTTTCCTATAAGGGAATCTATATTCCAAGTTCATATCCTAATTTTAGTTTCATGGACTAGCTTCTTTGCCCACATTCGTTCTTAATGTGGGAACTCTTGCCTATTTAACACTACACCCGGGCACCGGTGCAGCGGCCCTTGCACATTTTTCGTCGTATTCAGGCCATACATCGTGTCACGTCCAGGGGACACCCTAGCATTAACATAATTTTTTAAAGGATTCATATCATGATTATTCGACAAGTTTTACGTTGGCTGTCGACTACCTAACACAACTCTCCACTTTTCTCATCCAGGACTTGAGACCTGACAACGGCAATGTTACATAGCAGTACATAGCAAACTTTATTTAAGAATGTGGTGTTAGATTATCGGTGGTGTTTTTTCCAATAGTCATCTACAATGAAAAAAAAATATCGATAAAACAAAGCATCTTTATCTTCCCTAAGTATACGGAAAAAAAAACTATCAATATATAAATAATACTTCAAAATTACATATTCCCTAAGTGTACAGAAAAAAATTATTATTCGTCATTTCTTCATCGACTTTTTCTCCAAACCAGTCTTCATCTTCATCGACTTCTTCTCCTCCTAACCAATCTTCATCTCATCGGCTTTTCCTTATCCAGATCAATCTTCATCTTCATCGGATTCTCCTCCTCCAAACAAATCTTCATCTTCATCGTCTTGACCTCCTCCAAACAAGTTTTCATCTTCATTGATTTTCCCTCGTTTTTCTTTCTCAGCAGCTATGAAATATTTTTGAGTTAAAATCCTAAAAAAATATGATGTTTTTGCGGTTTTTAAATTTAAAAAAAAGAGCGCCAATGCTCAGCCCTAAAATTTGAACATGATTTATACTGGGCCGGGTCAATCGGGTTGGAAAGAAAAAATTTAAATAAAAAAATAGAAAAGAATATCCACCTATACAGTACAGGTGCTGCAATTTTATTGGAGTCCGGACACAGAGCTACGTCCGAACTCAGAATATTTTTTTCCTTCTTTTGACTTCACATGAGAGCAACTTGGAGAAAATCACTGGATTTCCCCAAGTTTACTAAGAGGACAATAGATTCTTGGATTTTGGAGAGCGCAAATGAAGTTACTACAAGGCCTGAAAGCTTTGGCGATGTCAAACACAGAACTATGGCTTGAGAAAATAGGGCTTTTCCTATGTTTGGAGATATTTACCTCGTCGGGTTGTCACGGCGCTAACCACATTCCACTTGCCTTGCAAAAGCAAGAAAACGGTGGAAGAGTGAAGCGACGAGC
Source organism: Dendrobium chrysotoxum (assembly GCA_019925795.1). NCBI lineage: Eukaryota > Viridiplantae > Streptophyta > Magnoliopsida > Asparagales > Orchidaceae > Dendrobium > Dendrobium chrysotoxum. Next base: position 13,343,771 of record CM034298.1, on the reverse strand, counting down.
TGCTGTCCAAGTGCTCCAAACATCGCCACTGCTGTCCAAGCTGCCCCAGGATATGGATTTGCTGTCCAAAAATGCTCCAAAGCTGTTGTCCTAAAGTTTGAAGGCTTCTGGAAGCCGTCTCCACTGTCTCGAGCTTGCCGGAATTGAAGGAGGAAGAAGAAGCCTTCCACCTCTTCCTAGAGGCAATAGAAAAGAACTATAACAATTCTTTGTTCCGGAATCCATGAGAGGAAGAGAGAATCAGCGGCAAACAAGAAGGAAGTCTGAACCGGCAGAGACGGAAGGCGTCTGAACAAGGCCGGCGGCCTAGACGGAGGCGAAAACAGCGGTTGCAGGCCGCTAGGTCGGGCTCGGTCGGACACGCAGAAACGCCTCTTTCTCACGAACTGGACGCACGCAAGCTCGAGAGGACCTCCCGCTCCAAACCTTCTCCCGCTCTCTATCTCTCGTTCTCTCGCTCTATTCCACACGCAGGCAAGGAAAGAGGCCATTCTAAAAAAATAAAAAGAAACTACCAGAAGGGTTTGATGGTGAGTAACACTTACCAATAGCAATGCTGGCAAAGAAGAAAATGGGAGTAGATGACCTCGGAAGCTGAGCACCAATATCTAGAAAGATCAGACATGATAAGGCAGAATGAACATTACCAACCATTGGATCATCCAAAGATGACAAGTGGGGAGGAATGGGCAAAGATGAAGCAAGTGGAAGAGAAACATAACACTAGCATTGGGAAATGCCGACCAGAACGGTAAAGAAGCCCAAGAAAATGAGATGGAAGACAAGCTACACATAATTCAATGAGTGATAATGAGAAAAAAATGTCCTAAAATGTCTGCTTAAGCAATTAAAGATGTGTTCTTTTTCTTTCATCAATGAGATGGAAGACAAGCTACACAGAATTCAGTGGGAATCACCATCAAAGCCACCAATGACACATGATCGAGAACTAGCAATATTGGGAAATAGTGGGTGATGAGGAAAAATGTTCTAAAATGGTTGCTTAAGAAATTAAAGATATGTTCTTTTTCTTTCTATTAATGACAAGGGATTTATCGTGATTTTTTCTCAAAAAAAAAAAATGAAATATATGTATAATGACGCAGTAACTAGTACTAAAAATAGCCCTATGTTGAAGTTATTGAACAAATTTACAATGGTTCAATATCTTCTATGATAATTTGTTGTGGGATGATCAAAGAGTTCTAAATTATAATAGGACTACATCAATGATCAACAGAAAGTCCATATCATTTTGGTATTTGAAATGCACGTGGTTATAATATTGTTGACCTTCGTATAATCCTGCATTCAATTATATCGAACAACGGCCAACTAACACGACATCACAGTAGGTTCAAAATGGCTTAATCGCAATTGAAGTCACTCGAACACAGCCAATTAGAAAAATAGACTGCGCCAACGCATCCGGAACGTCAAAATTACCAAAGAATGACATCTACTACTCTATTCGACCAAAATAACAACTAATAGACGTGACGTCATACAAATTGAGTTCAAAGAGCCTTAACCATGATGAAAAATTGCTTGAATGCCAACTATTCACAAAATGTACGCAGATACATCTCATAAGACAAAAATTATACATCTCATACGTCAAAAATTATGCAAAAAGAACACCCATGTTACATAGGTTATCATATTACAGCAAAACATGAAATTTACTTTTGCGAGAGGCAAAGAGGCAAAGACACATATTTTGAGATGCATGAGCAAGAAAATTTAAAAGCATGCAAGTACACTGTGCAAATACACTGGAAAACATAAAAGTGCATAATACATGCGCATTGAAAATTGCGAAAGTATATTGAAAAGCATGCAAATATATTATGCAAGTATACCATGTAAGCCCATTAAAAAGTGCACAAGTGCGTTGTAAACCATAAAAATGCACTACACAATGCATCGAAAAGACATGTATGCAATCTAAAAGGAAAATCATGTTAAAGTCAATACACCCACAAGTCCTCTGATAAATGTGCCCATGATCAAATTTGAACATCAAAATACTGTATAGGTTAAAAAGAAATCGAACTAAAATTTTCTCATTTTGAAAAGTGTGTAATTGCTTTGTAAAGCAAGTGGGCAGAGTTGACATAGTTAAAAAAAAATAAAAGTGTAATAATTAAAATACCCCTATGATGGGTGTAGCCATCGTATATCATAATTAGAGCGATCCATTCCAAAGATCAAACTCTCAATTACAAAAATGATAATTCTCCCCACTAATGGTCTTGTTAACAACTCTAATTGTAAGGGAATGCCCTCAAATCCAAAACAAGTTACTTCGAGCTTAAATCCTTACAAAAAAATAATACAAGAAAATTTATAAAACCAAAAAATGCTCAGGTACTAATTGGTTGCTTAAAGCTTAAGTGTAGCCAACTACCCATCCATTCATCTCACCAGCTTATCAAGGATGACAACTGTTTGATCAAAGCTCACAAAGAGCCAATATCATGTCAAGTGCATTCAGATAATTACTCTCAAAGATCTTAAAACAATAAAAAAATAGTATGCATCCCCTAACTAGATGATTTACGACAAAATGTCACCATTGTATTACAATTAAGGCCAAATCCTGGATGTTCTCATATGACTCATCATTTAAGTTGTAAATTATAAGGTGCACCAAATGTCATAATCCAACCCAATATAACCCACAGACATAATGGTTTATATCATGTTTAATGGTGATAGACTAAGCCCAAGATCTAATTTAGATAATTTTCAAATTTCTTTAATTATCAACAGACAACAGGGCTACTAATTAACTTCCAATAAATAAAAAATATGCTCGTCCACAATTTTAACTTTCTATTCATCTTCAAAATATATATACAATAAAATCTCTATACTTCAGTACATGACTGCATATAAAATAAAATAGAACAGAGAATATTCATGATTGTACAAAATCAGAAAAAAAAAATACCTATACAGACTCAGACTATCAGAACCTACAATCTCAGCAACTCAAATGGCTCCTTACCCTTGCCCTGACTTAAAATAAAATACAAAATAGGTGTAAGCCAATACAGTTCAGCAAGTCACACCCACCAATCTAAATTTTTAATATTTAACCCAATATTTATTTAACTGAATTAAAAGCAGTATTAATAGACTACTGTACTTAATAGCCACCAATCTAAATTTTTAATATTTAACCCAATATTTATTTAACTAAATTAAAAGCAGTATTAATAGACTATTGTACTTAATAGAGTAAAGCTAACAAATAACTAAAATAAAATGAATCTTGCATAAAATATAAATAAAAAAGCACTTCATATATCACAATAGAATTGAACCGATTTCTCTCTGGCCCTTATGCCTCCCAACAGAAATATATATTAAAATTTAAGCTCTTATTACTCCATGCGCTAACATATCAGAAAATAAGACCTTATATGACCTAAATGCTTAGCATAATAGATATTCAAAAATTCAGGCCCTTATGAATCTAAGTACTTCCAACACAACAAAACTTCCTCCCAACATCAAAACTCTTTAGAATCATACACTTCAAGAAGATAATCACATATAATTGCATCTCAACAAAATAAATGAAAATAATTATAATGCAGAATATCAGAGAATGTTGTACTAGAAACCAAAATATTTAACAAACTGGGTTGAAATTTTATATTTTTAGAATCGCACCAAATTATCGGAGATTGTTCAGAATACTATTTTGAAGCCTTAAATGTACTACAATATTATTTTTTTAGGTCAGAAGTATTTCCAGATTGCTAAAAATAACGCACATTCCAATCTACCCGGTGAAAATTAAAAAAAATACTAAAATGCTCATAATACTCATATTTATAACATATAGAAAGTTACATGGTAAAAGTTTAATAGATGTAAAATTATCCCTGTTTTACGCTACGAATTTATAAATTTAATCAAAAAAATCTTAAGATTCTCAAAATATTAAAAACTGAAATAGACAAAATGCAACCTATCTCATTCCAGACAACTTTCAGAACTAAGCTGACAACAGAAAACGGACAAAAGTCACATGAACCCAACTTTCTCTCACTAAAATCCTTCTCTCTCTATCTCTAAGTAGGTCTAAGGGTGGGAGGGGGGTTTTTGCCAAATGGATTTTAAAGTGGATTTTGATATTTTTATAAAATATTGATCTGTGTCGCGGCGTTTAGAACCCCAGCACCATAGTACTCTCAACAAAGGGCACGGTACCAGAGCGCCAAAACTCAGTGTCGCAATGTCACCCTTAATTATCTTAAAAGACAGAGAGCTCAGTATCGCAGCGCTGCGGCGCCCCAAGAGAAAATTCCTAAACTGAACTTTCATCCACAAAGGCTCTTGGGACACACTTCAGAACAGAATTCAGGCATTCACATGCATAAAAAATTTTCTCATATGCCTACAAAAAATGAAGAAGTTCTAACACCAAGGCCTATCGAGCCAGGTCAAAATGGGTGTAACACTGTTACAGAAAATATTACACCTAATAGGACACAAAACTCTCTGTTAGCCAAGGTAATCTTAAAATTAGCCCCTTAGGCAAGCATCTACCCCTCTCCTTGAACTATATAACCCAGAATTGTTAGCTAGGAAACTTCGGTTAGGTTGGGTTGTTACCTCAACAGATCAAGTTGATTATAGTCTACAATAACTTGGGATGATGGAACTACAGGTTCTTGATCAAGTTTGTCATGATTCCCCAATAAGATAATAAAGATTTTTTTTTTCATTTCAAATCATATCGTTGTTGTCATAAGCTAAATATCAACATTATACCAACTAACCTTAATCAAAAGGTTTCACTTGTGATTGAGATATATAATAAATCATAGGGATCAACATCAACGAAAAATCTTCAATCATATTATAAAGTCCTTGCAAATCGAAGATGCAATCTCTAGGTAGTGTCTCATTAAATACAGAGCTGTAGCCCCATCTTCTCTATGGGATGCTCTTTTGTGCAACTATGGAGTGCTCAAGTCTTTTAGAGAGCCACTCTTTCTTTTTCCCTATATTTGTAGCTACTTTTCCCACACTCTCTTTTATCATGCTAATGGGGACTTAGCCATATTTTGTTGAGCCTTTTCTTTTTGAAGTCTAAGGAATGGGCCCATTTCGAATAATCGATTCATCATATGTACCTAATACACTATTATTTAGCCCTATAAGTTGAGACGCATATAGATTGAATATAATTAGCTAGACTTGCATCTCAATTAGAAAAGTTAGATCTTGCTCCATTAGAAAATCTACCAAAGATCAAGTGCCTTCTAAGGTACTCTGTTAACCTTGTGTAGCTAAATGCTCACTAAGTTGAAATAATTCAATTATAGGCTAAGATGCACCGACACAGACACGGCGACACGGACACGACACGACACGGACACGGGACACGGCATTTTTTAGAAATATAGGACACGGGTGCGGCGTGGACACGGCATAATAATTTTTTTAATATAATATATAGAAATAAAGGTGACACCATATTGGAAATGGTAAGCAATAATAAATCAATGTCATGAGGACTTGTTTAGCTTATAACATTAAAATGTTTAGTACAATCACAAAAATATAAGCCAAAAATTATTTAGTACAACATGAAGGTTCAATTACTCAATAGAGGGAATAATAGAATTAGATTCAGAGGTTGGTCTTTGGCCTTCAATATCATCATCATTGAATATCATTGCTTCCAATTCTGGTTCATCTAGAGAAAGATTTGCAACCTCCAATAATCCCATATCATCAAGGCACTCGAACCCATCTCCAGCAACATCCCACATCTTGTTATCACCTGTCATATAAAGTGGGGTCTTCCTTGATAGAAGACGAAGATTTGTATGCACATAAACTAAATCTTCAGCTCGTTGTGGAGTTATTTTATTCCTCTTCATCGATTGAATAAATGAGTATGTGCTCCAATTTCTCTCACAACAAGAAGAGGATGATACTCGACCAAGAAGTTTTATTGCTATTGTTTGAAGAAGCGGTGCTGAAGCTCCATGAATCAACCACCACATTTTTGGATCCATCCTCCATCTATCAACCAAAGATTCTTGATCACCAAAATCCTCTAAATATCCAAAGAACTTTGCAAGTTCTATATTAATCTTTCTTCTCTCCTCCTCATTTGAAAAATATCGTTTCAAGCATATCTTTCTCATATTTGATACTTCTAAATCTTTTTGTGGTGAGACACGTTGAGGGTCTTATTGAAGCCATTCTTTACTTGAATACCTTCAAACAATACAAAGCATATAAAATTATTTATTCATTTACTAAAAAATTTAAAATTAATTGAAAAGATGAATACAAATGTACCTTGGATTTAATGAATGGGCCAAACAATGTAGAGGTGTGTTGCTTTTGGTCCACCTATCCTCAAGAATGGTATAGACAATACTCCAAAAACTTGAGTCTTCATTATGTGACTTTCTTTCATGTCTATATATAATTTCTTTCACTTTTGCTAACATAGAATCCCACATCTCATAAATCAAATGTAGGCATGATTTATCTGTGTCAGCCTCTCTCAACATATCATAAATCGGATCAGTGAAAGCCAAAATGTAATCTACATCATCCCACCACAAATCATCTAAGACCTTTTCTTTCACATACCTTGCCTTCCCAACATCATCTTCTCGATAATAAGACCACTTCTCACTAATCACCATAGATTGAAGAGCTGTTTTTATTTGTTTGAATCTTCTCAACATGATTATTACAGAGGCAAAACGAGTTTCAGCAACAGCTAACATTCTCAAATGTGAGAAATCATTAAACATTGAAAGTCTCATTGAGTGGTTCATAATAAAATTTCTGATCAAAACAGCATCATCTGCAACCACTGTTATCCAATGACATTCAGCATATATAATTTCATTTGCTTCCGTATTCTTTGCTGCACAAATATTTTTTAGAGCAAGATTTAAAGTGTGAACAACACATGGAGTCCAGAATATATGAGGATAAGTTTGCTCCACCAACAATCCTGCAGCTCTACACACCGGCGCATTATCTGTAATAACCTGCACAACATTTGAAGGCCCAATAATGATTATCACCTCTTTAATCAAATTGACAATGAAATATTTATCCTTGTATTCTCCTTCACAATTCACAGCTTTAATAAACATTGGGCAATTCTCTGTAACGGGCATGAAATTAATGAGTGGTCTTCTTTGAGGATCAATCCAACCATCACACATCAAAGTGACACCTTTTTCTTTCCACACTCCTTTTGTTAGTTCAAGCAATGTTCAATATGTGCTCTTTCCCTTTCCAATAATTTTAATCTTATTGCATTGTAGCCAGGTGGAACATAACCTGCAAGGTTGTTATTACATGCAAAAGTAAATGCACTCTTGTAATGAGGATTTCTTGCAAGGTTGAAAGGAAGTCCCACTGAAAAAAACATCCTTGCAATTTCACCACCCAATTCTTCTCGCTGCTGCATGTTAAAAGCCTTCTCTAAAGCACTACTGGCAACTCCTTTTCTTTTCTTTGAATCATATCCTTCACTTCTATATGATAATGAATGATCAACTCTAACAGATGAGGAAGAAGTGTGGGATGAACCATGGGTAGATGACAAAGGTATCTCTTTAGGAAGTGCCCTTTTGATCCTAAATTCAGCTTCATCAACTTGTCTGTTCAATTCAATCAACTGCGGCGTACTAATCTTAGGATACATTTTAATTCCATGACCAGGAATCTTAAGTAGATGTGCTTTCACCCTAGAATAAGATCCTTTGTAGGTGCTACCACAATAATTGCATTTGAATGACACATTACCTCCTCCTTCAGAAGTTTTTCCTAACTTTGTAACATGAATCCATAAGGGCTTATCAGTTTCTACAGATGGCTCTTTTGAACCGTCACCTAATCCACTCCCACCAGCAGCAGAGCTCATTTTACTGTGAAACACACTGGTGAAATAGAAAAAATAAAGGCTTAATAAATTAGTGCAATATATAAAACCCCTAAACATAATGTTTCACTTATCCTAAAGATGATGAATAGAACAAAATGCCGGGCAGCCGGGGGTCCAAGGGGGCGCTGCCCCCTGGCGGGGTTCGACCTGCCCGGTCAGGTCGCGGGGTCAAGGGGCAGCGCCCCTGCGGGGGTTTAGGGGTTAATTAACAAAATTTTATTGTAAGCACAGCTAAAGCGCACCTAAAGCGCAGTTAAAGCGCACCTAAAGCGCAGCTAAAGCGAAACTAAAGCGCAACTAAAGCGCAGTTAAGGGAAAATTTTACTCTTTTTTTTGCACTTTAGTTGCCCTTTTGCTGCACTTTTGCTGCGCTTTTGCAAAAGGATAGCTAAAGCGTAGCAAAAAGGCATCTAAATGGACAGAAATGATGAATGGAGAAAAAATGGCGGAATCAACTTACAGGTTTAAAAATTTTTATGCAGTTTGGTGTCGCCTTTCCTCAACTACGCACAGAAAATAAGGAGGAAGGCTTGTTGCTTACGGCCAGAAGGGAAGACTAAAGGTGCGATCTCCAGGCAATCGCTGCTCGCGGGAAAGATCTCCAGTTGACCGCTGCTCGCCTCAATCGCTCGGGAAGACCACGAATACGAATAGGAATACATGATTAGGGCGAAGATGAAGACTCGGGCATGAATCACCTAATATAAAATAGCGGGACTATAGTTTTTCTTTTGTTTTTTTAAATTTAATTATCAAATAGCCAGACACGCGTGTCCGAAATTTTTTTTTTTTTAAATGGGACACACTAATAACGTGTCCGACACGTGTCCCCGCCGTGTCGGACGCGTGTCCGTGTCCGACACGTGTCCGACACTGCATACCCTCTTAAAACGGAGTGTCGGTGCATCATAGATTATAGGCTTTCTTTTCTTTACTTTCACTGAAGATAGATAAACAACAGAGCCACCCATACCTAGAGCTCTAGCTTTTGGGAAGGGAGGCGACTAAATAGGAGATACAAATTTAGGAAAGAAAACATCTATGGGCTCTGAAAATTCGTGTCCCAGCCTCTTTGCGCCTCCTTTTATTGACGGGGAGAGTTTTAACAGATTTAAGTTCTGGGGTAGATTTTCAAAAAGCAGATTAGATTTTAGATAAAACACTACCCAGAGATTTCGCCCTCATTTTGTGAGGACTTTATAATCCGAGCTATGGTTAATTACCCCTCCTGATAACGAGAGAGAACTTTTGATTAAGGCTAGTCGTGAGATAGGCACTGAATACCCAACGTATAGTAGCAACAACTTTAGAGATTTTAAAATTGGTCTTAAATTTAGGAATTTAAGATTTGAAATTTATCACCATATACTTAAAGTGGGTGATAAGAAAATGATAACAGGCCCGATCAAGATCCCATGGTTCTGTCATCCCGAGCTATCATAATTCATGATCTGCTTAATCAAAGGAGTTAGTTGACCTAACCTGACAGAAGGAACCTTATCAACAGTCATGGGTTGCTTCGTCCAAGAATATCTTATAAACATGGAGTGGATGTTTGTCTAAGGTGATGAATTTAAGTCAACCTTAGCTAATAGAGAGATTTATATCTTATAGAGTACAACCTATAATTCATTACTTCAGAGGCTTTTAACCATTAAAAAGCATACGAGTTTTGGCCATGACCGTAATATAGTAGTGTCATTTTGCAGCAAAATCACATGGTCAGAAGGCACGTGCCACGTTCTTGCTGATAATGAATCAACTGAGAATGAATTATAGTAAAACATTCAACAAGACATTTGCTTTTTGTGAGCAGAAGTTATTCTTCAATTCATCATCCTCGCCAAACTATTGCGAAGTGTAAATGGATTTTAATTTTAAATTGTTGGTGATTAAATTTTCATTTAAATGTTTAGAATTTAATAGATATTAGATTTTGAAACTTGATTTGAGCATTGACACCTCCAGTTGAAATTTACACTTAACAAGGCTATCATCAGGGTGATTTTGCAATGATATTAAAATATATGTATTTTCATTAGGGTTCATGGGTATTTTAAAAGGAAGGGTTCCCTCTAGTTAGGGTGTCAATATTGGACCCGACCCGAAAATTTCGGGTTTGGGTTGACCCGAACCCAAAATGGGTCGGGTTCGGGTTCAACAATTCGACTCATTTCAAAAATCGGGTCGGGTTCGAGTTGACCCATTGACCCGAAATTGACCCATTTTTTACCCAAAAACTCATTTTTGACCCGGCAACCCGAGATTGACCCGTTTCTGACCCAGTTTTGACCCGAAAAGCGGAGATTGACCCGTTTTGGACCCGAAAACTAGCATTTTTCGTTGGCGCCGGGTCATTTGGGTCAGGTCGGGTTCGGGTCCGGAAAACTGACCCGTTTGCAAAAACGGGTCAGGTTCGGGTTGACCCGAATAGTGCCAGGTCAGTTTCGGGTTCGACCCGAACCTGACTCTTGACCCAAAATTGACACCACTACCTCCAGTTGAGATTTTCTATCAACATGGACATCATCGGGGTGATATTAAAGTTATTTCAAATATTTGTATTTATTAGAATTTTGGAGGCATTTAAAAAGCATGATCCTCTCCTATTGAGATTAGCTTTCAAAACGGCCATCATTGAAAATTTTGAACATTTTTAGCAAATCAACGAAGCATTCTAAGATCTTGCATTTAGGAGCTTGATATGAAGATCGGAGCACATGCAGAATTTATTTTAGCATATTTAGGTAATGAATTTAACATAATGATTAATGCTTGTGCATATATGCATGATGTATTTTGCATTTTTGCACTTGCATAATATGTTTGTATTTCTTTATACATGATACATTTGATCGATATGTCAACATAATACATTCATACTTATATTTCATTCACGATTCTTGCATACTGCATTTCACACATCAAACTTTGGGAGTTGAAATCAATGAAGAAAACCTTTAACTTGGAAGTTTAATGAGTAAACTCATTTTCTTGATTTGGTTCAAATGAATGAAAGTACTAGGATTAAAGCCCTATACTTGGAATCATTTGTTGAATTTTAGGCCAAACAAATAGAGGAGAATTCTAGATTTTGGCTCTAAAATTGGTTAACACTAATCCATAATCCTTTCCAAATCATTAAAGAACCCTTTATATAGGACTTAGAAAGAGTGCTACAACAAAGCACATGTATGGGAAGTGTTTGAATTGAATTGGGTTCAATCCAAACCAAGGCAAACATAAGCTTCTATAAGATTGCTTGGTTTCTAGGAGGGTCCTAAACAAATGCTAAGATTCTTTTGAAAGTCATTACAATATCTTAGATAACATTGGAATAGAGTTATGAAGAACAACATTAATCAAGATGAATTCTCTTTAAGAAAGTTAGGTTTGAGTTTGACCTTTACGCAACTCAAGCTATTTTAAAATTTGTTTCAAGGCAACAGAAGTTTCTTAAATGGATTCATGAAATATAGCCGATGCATATGACTTTGAGTTTCCTCAGCTCTCAACCAGTGATAGAAGATTTGGAAAGGAAGATAAACCATCATTTTAAATAGGATTTGAAGTTTGATATCTAAAATCCGTTCCAAACATTTTTTTTATTCTTAAAGCACTTAAAAGGAAAGTTAAGAGTATCAATATAAACGAGAGGAGAATTGCAAATGAACAAGGACCTCCAAAAGTATATATCAATTCTTCAAGTGGAGTGTAGCGTTGATGCATTTATGTTTTGGCTTATTTCTTTTGTTTTGATGTAATTTGAATATTAGTTGTTTTTTATGTTTTTTTATGCTATCCAATGATGGAGATCATCCAATGATCATGGTAGGATGTGCTTGGGCTTGGCAAGTCTTGGGTTTGCTAGCTTTTTGGGTCCTTTTTGTTCTCTAGGGTGTTTGCTGCCTTTCGGTTTGGGCCTTGGCTGCTCTCGGGTTGGGCTTTGGCTGCTTTGGTGTTGAGCTGAAATCTTGGGATCTTCTTGGTGCTAGCTCATTAATGTTTGAGCTGATGTTTAGCTCATTATTTGGGGAGTAATTGCTCTACTTAGCTCATAATTTTGAAAATGTATGGAGTTGGAACTTGCCTCTTCCCCTTCTTGTGTCCCTTCGATTTTTTCCTCCTGTGCTGGCTTTTCGGTTTCTTCCCCTGGCTGCTTTCCCGTGGCTGCCTCTACCCGATTCCTATGCTGTCTTTTTGGGAGCAATTTTGTGGCCTGCTGGTCTTCCTCTTCCCCTTACCTGATTGGTTCGGTTGGAGGCGGAAATTGGCTGTTTGGCTCCCCTTTTTCTCCTATAAATATGAGGGGTTTTTGCCATGGGAAGGTTGTTGATTATCTTGAGATAAGTTGCTAAAAACCTGAGGGTTTCTTCTCTTGGAAAAGCTTGCGAGCTTGTTCCAAATCTCTTTTCCTCCTCTATATTTCGTCTTGACTTCTAATCTCTTCTTCTCTCCACAAGTTCCACTCCACTTGTATCCTTCTTCTTGAGCTATTGGGAGATGTTTGTTGGCTGATTTAGAGACATTTGTCGGAGGAGTTTGGTGGGACGTTGGACTTTATTGCTGTGGTGGATCCTTGGTTTGCAAGTCTAAGCACTTTTTTCATATTTTCCTACTTTTCGTTGCATGTGAGGAAACCGCTTGCCGGTTGTTCTGAGGATAGCATTTTTTTTAATATTTCTTTCATTTTCGTTTGTTCGACTTTTGGTTTGTTTTGATGTTTGTTTGGAAGTCTGCATTTTAAATTGAAGGGTGTGTTTTCTTAGTTGTCCTTGTGTTCTCCTATCTTGACTTTTCTCTCTAGTTTGCCTACATCAAGCGTCTTCTAAGCATTATTATTATTATTATTATTATTATTATTATTATTATTATTATTATTATTATTATTATTATTATTATTTTTATTTTTATTTATTATTATTATTATTAATTTAATTAAATGTGTGGGTCCTTTGTCATTTTCAATTTTGACTGCCCCCCAGCATCCCCATCCTGCAAAGGGAGGTTGGGACGACACTTGCCGTTGCTTTTATCGCCCAGATCAAAGATATGAGGGCACGAGGTCTTCAAATCAAATTCTTCCTACCCAAATCAAAGATATAATAGCGCGAGGTTTTTAAATCAAATTCTTCCCGCCCATATAAAAGATACAACTGCGTGAATCTTCAAATTAAACATTCCTGCCCGAATCAAAAATACAACAATGCAGGCCTTCGATATCTATTATTTTGTATTATATTTTTATTTATTATTATTTATTTTATTTAACATTTTCACGAAAATCCAGCAGCCTACCAACGTCCCCTCCCGCAAAGGGAGGTTAGGATGGCACTTGCCATTATTCTTCTAGACTGGATCAAAGATACGACAGCGTAAGGTCTTCAAATCAAATTATTCCCGCTCGGATCAAAGACACAACGACGCGAGGGCTTCAAATCAAATATTTATGCTTGGATCAAAAATGCAATGGCACAGATCTTCAAGTTAACAGTACATGTTTAAAACATTTTTTTAATTAGTTATTAACCTCTTTTTTTACAAAACACCCCTCTGCTATTATATTTATGGGAACGGGAGACAGTGGAGATGGACGAGCGGGCTATGTGAGGAGACGATCGAGTGAGCAAGTTGCAGTTCGAAAGGGAGCGGACGCACGAATTCATGTGAATGTGAGGAGTTTAGACGGAGGCAAGACGACTTGCGTGAGCAGTATCACGCGCGTGTACTGTGCATGGAGGCAAGTCGCATGCTGGTCATCTGGGCGAGGGTGTTGGGTAGGCGGGAGTAGACAAAGGTTCAGCTTGGAGGCCAGGTGCTTGACCAAGGAGGAACGAGCGTGATTGCTCGCATGCGAGCAGAAGTCGCAGGACAAAGGGTTGAAGATCACATGCACTGGCTTGCTTGGAAGACGCGGGCTGTCGACATGGGGATGATATGCAGGACAGGGAGATCGGGATTGGGAGACGGTCTACGGCCTTTCGCATGCGGAACAGAGAGACGAGAAAGGAAGACGAGAGAGACGAGAGAAAGAGCGTAAGTTCTGCGTGCGTAAGAGTCAAATGGAATCAAAGAGCGATCAATTCTAGTGTTTTGTCTAAGCCGTGTGAGGAGGGAGTTACGTGAGTGGGCAGTTATGTCATTAGGGAGTGAACCAACAAGATGCGGGGCCAGTCGTGGCTGGTCAGTGCTCAACACTAGTCTCTTAGCGAAGCTCATTCAATGGACATGAGTTAGGCATCGATTAAAGAGCAAAGAATAAGGTCAGACTATTTCTCAATGGACAAGCTAACACTGAATAAATAAAAATGAGATGAAGAGTGTTAGCTCTACCATCTAAAATTTAAAACTAAACCACTCATATATTTATTAAAAGAGTTGGGATGGGATTTTCAGAACCCGCATAGAAAGAATTCCTAGGTACTATTGAACCATGGTAAGTAAACAATCATAGGACTTGGGTATGTCCAATTATCCATCCTAGGGTGAATACTTAATTTACATTAAATGTCAACAAGGATGATGCTTTGTATGATGTAAGGCCATCTAATTGTCATTGCATAAAAGACAAACAAGCAGTTGAAGAACTTGAAGTTGATGATTGGACTATTATGAATGAGCTTAAAGAAATTAACCTGTGAATAGAGGAGGATTTTCGTCCAACCTTTATTAGTACTTTGCTCCCCAAACACAGTCAAAGAAATCAATGTGCTACTTTGTAAGTTTGGAGATTGCTTTCCTTGGACTTAATACGAAATGTCTAGCCTATCATTTGAAGTGGCAGTTAAAAAATTGGATTTTAAGCTTCACGTGACACATCAAGTAGCCGCTAAGCCTTATGCAACTAAAATTTGACAAGCAAGGTCATTACATAAACCAAAAGGCTGATGGAAGTCGGTGTTTCATCAGACAAAATTTGAGCAGATTAAATTGTTATTAATGTGGTTATCAATAAAAAAAATAGTCAAACGCATGTCTGCATTAACTTCAAGGATCTTAATAAAGTATGTCCAAAAGATGGCTTTCAACTCCATATATCAAAATTGTTGGTTGATAATACCTAAAATTATGGCATGCCCTCATTCATGGATGAATTGTCAAGCTCTAATCAAACACATATGGCACCAAATGATAGAAAGAACACGTCCTACTAAACACTAATTGACATATTCTATCACATAGTCATGTTGTTTGACTCGAAAAAATAGTAGGGCCATGTATCAAATGCTTGCGAAAAATTTTTTATGGTTTGATTCACCAAAAGAAGAAAAGCAAAATTGATGATCTTATTGTCAAAAGAAAACTCCATATGAAGCACCTCAATGATTTGCAAACCGCATTTGAAAGGATAAGAAAATACAACCTTAAAATGAATCCTCATAAGTGCGACTTAGAGGTCTCCATAGAAAAATTTCTAAAGTTTGTTGTGCACCACCAAGAAATCAAGATCAACCCTAATAAAATTCAAGCAATTGTTGAGATGCTCTTGCCAAAAAGCCTACACCGACTTTGTTCATTACAAATGACAACTTGCTTGCATTCGATGATTTATAATCAAATAATACATGATCATGCGAATAAAACAGCAACATAATTTTTTAGTTGAAATAAATTTGAAAGTACCTCAGTCTTCATATCAATCCCATATATGCAGAATATGTTCTTTAGTGGAGGCCTCTCCCAAGGTGTCAGGGGATTTAACACTGGATCACCTTGGTAATACCTGAAATTTTGACAATTGGTAACATCTCCTTCAGCAGAGTTCTAAACAGAAGAATGTAAGATATTCATTAAATGTTTCAAAATCAGCATCCAACAAATAACAAAGCCAATGTCCACGGTATTCTTACCATGCTGAAGGGTAGAACAAGTGAGATGTTACGGAAATCAAATTATATTTCCAGTTTGATAAGATAAATAACATGGAATGAGATGTAATTTTATAATCATGTGATCTAAAAGAAACAGCGAGGAAGCAGCTTTTACACACTACAGGAAATTAACGGATCACGGCAAAAATTCTGGTGGAAAAATTCTGTCAGAATTTACACCGGTGATTAGTGCACCTGGCGCTTTTTTCGTCGAAATTTGACATGAAAATTTACTTAATTTCTGGCGGAATTTTCCACCGGTAAAAGCCCTATTCGGCCCCAACCCATCTTCTTCCTTCATTTTCACATTCTTCCTCACAAAATCGAAGGTATCACCTGCTCCGCCGCTCGTCGACATTCCAGTGTTTTTTTGGCTCATTTCCCTATTTTTTCGAAATTTAAGAGGTAAAACACATTATCTTTACTCATATCTTTTTTTAGGAAATTTGAACTTTTAGAACACATGTTATTTCACCCTCTTTAATTAGTTTTGAAACAAAAAAATATGGCAAATATTTCAAAACTTCATTTTCCTTTAAATGTGTTAAAAAATGGTGGGTATGCAGTTTTTTTGTTTTTATCTCTAAAAATTAGTACATCTCCACCCAACATGTGGCATAGCATAAATATCATCACATAATATCATGATCTCCTAAGGTGACCATTTTGAACCAAGAGATTTATTCTCATTCTAAAACAAAAAAGAAAAAAAACTTCCCAATCTTGAAAACTCTTCACATTCTCAAGCAAGCTCTTCTAAAACCTTAAGAATCCTTACTTGTTCTAAATAAGGCACCTCAACCCATTTTACCTATGAGATATTCTCATTCTAACCATTTATTATGTATTAAGAATGTTAATACAATAATAGCAGCAACATTTAATTTTGATACAATTATCTCTCAGACCAAAATATGAACCACTATATCTCAAGAATCATATGATTGTCATATGATGATTTGACCAGTGCTTAGGCTATCATTACATGAACACATTACTAGCATCGATTAACATGAACCACTAGATTGTTGAATTTGCAATTTGTTAATGCCTTTGAAAGCTATTGAACATCACTCCTAATGACAAAACATTGCTATACAGACTTTAAAAATGGATATTAGAGCTATTGCTGTAGTAGCCCATGATAATAACATCAACTACAATAGAGGCCTACTCACCAACATCCTTCTCAAGTGTAAGCCACATTCATAACCACTAAGCCTTTTGAAGAGATTCCGTATTGACTATCTTTTATAAACTATACTAGTTTTGTCTTCATATTCCTTAGTACAATTCAATTTTTAATATTCTTTTTAATATAAATCACTTTTCAAGCAAAATAAATTAAAGAGCTAACCAAATATAATACACCACAATTTTCTACAAATGTACCCCGGCTATTTCACCCTCTTGTGTACATTGGCACTCTATCATAATTAAATGTTTCTTATAATATATTTGCATAAACTGATGTAGCCTGTATAGTGTAAATTGTTTCATTGAAACGATTAAGGGCTGGAATTTTATTTTTAGGATGCTACAGGTTTCTGGCGAATTTCAAGCAAAAATTCCAACAATTTTTTGACGGAAATTCCACCAAAAATCCTCGACATGGCACTGACAGACAAGACAATGGACATCAGGGGTAGGAAATTCCGCCAGAAAGTTCTGGTGGAAATTCCACCGGAAATTTTCGGCGGCAATTCAATCCCATTCTGTCACTTTTGAAGACGTCTATTTCTAACCTATATCCTTCGCAAATTGTCAGAAATATCCCAATGGAATAAAATTTCCTACGCGCAATTTACATGCGAATTTTATCCCGTTTGAAAGCCGCTAGAAAATACCATTTCGCCGGAAATGAGTGATTTTCCTGTAGTGATATTAGTTAATCAATGTCATTTCTTATGAAGTAATATATCATAAAGCCATGTTGATGCAATGGAAAACTATTGGCAGTTGAGTAGATTATTGTCATCTTGCTTGAAGCTATTATCATGAGCTAATATTTAGAAATGGCAGCAATCACGAATGAGGTGTTACGCAACAGAAAAGGCATGTAATACAAATTGTGAACTACTTACCCACCAATTCCTCATGTTTTGGATTTTTCTACTTGTATGATTTTAACACAGGCTGCAAATAAGGTGTGAAAAGACTTGTAATTAAAACATTAAGTAAACTGGAATGTCAAAAATAACTCAGTAAAAGGATTACCAGCTTGAGAATTTACTTTCCTAGATAATTAATTAAGAAAAAAAATTAAGTATTGCCTCTACTTTGGAAGTGAATTCAACATGATAAAGCAAACAGGTTCGTGAATGCAGTTAGAAATCAAAATAACCATTTTAAAGAAAGAAGTTGATGAGGAGGCAATTGTTAATATGCTGGCATTGGTTGAGATGCCTTAAAATGGAACACTTGAACATTGCAAATCAGAGCAAAGATTGAGTACATAATATGTAATTTTATTAAGTGAGATAATCATAATTTCTAGTCAATAATACTAGAAGAAGATGATAATTAGTTGAGATATATTTAAATATCTTAGATCAATTATTACAAATATGTACATAAATAATGATATAACTTTAGAGTTAAAAATGAATTATTAAAATAAAAAGTGTACAAAAATTATTACGTGATAAGAGAATACTTCGAAGAATTAAAGGCAAATTTTATAAAATTGCAGCTAGGTTGGCCATATTGCATTGATTGAAAGTTGGAGAAAACAAAAGTTTTTGATAGCCAAATTATGCATGTTGGAGATGATAATAATAAGATGGATGTATGACAACTAGGAAAGATAATTTAAGAAAATGATTCTATAACAAAGCCCTGCATTGGGTACCTATACCCATACCCACCAACATGCCCATCCATACCCAATGGGTATGGGTATGCCCATGACCTCGTGGGTGGGTATGGGTGGGTACTCAACATCGGGGGATAAACCAATTTACATTGCTAATCACCATATGTTATATATTACCGCAATCCTCACTACGCAGTGCGCATCACTGAACCGCGATGAGACCACAGTAAATTTTGATATGCGGCTTGAAAGTTTGCGGTCAGAGCAAAGGGCAATAAGCCTCAAGGCCATCAGTACGTGGCGGACTGCGTTCAAAAAGCGTGGAAAGTGAGTGGGTATCGGTGGGTACAGCATCCCGAAAGTCATCATGGGTGGGTGTGGGTGGGCGAAGCCCGCCCGCACAAAGCATGGGTATTTAATGGATACCCAACCAAGACCCCATGTAGGGCTTTGTTCTATAAGAAAATGGTAAGAATAGCATTTATTAAAGATAAGGTGGTCGAAAATAGAATAAGCTAGTTTGGATTATCTAAAGAATGATAGAAAATGTGCCCATTCAACAAAAAGATAAAATTTATATTGAAGGATCGAGAAGAAAACAGGATGGATAGGAGCAGTTCAAAAAGATTTGCACACAATGAATTTAAAAACTCAAGTAAAATTCAGCAGAAACAAAAGGAAAATGAAAACTTAAAATACCAATTCCAAATAGATGGGATGGGATAGATAATGATGGCATGCATGCACTTACTTCAGTGAAAAAAGCAACCTTAAACTCTGCAAAAGTTTAAATTCACTTATTTAGAGGAGGCATGCAATGGCCAAAAAGAGTGGCAAACTGTCTCAAATAATGAAGCAACCAAACAGAAATATTTTACTAGGGCCAAGTTAAATGTTGTATACGCAACTAACACCACATTTCAAATTTATATGTGAAATGTTAACGATTATAACAAAAATTGATCTAAATTTTAATAATTTTAAAATCAATTTGTATGCTGAGTACAGCATACTTGATATGCCATTAAAATTCAAAATTATGAATAGGTAGTTTCTCAAAACGTACACCTAAAAGTGACATACATTAAGTTGTTCAATAGCATCATGTACAAATGATATTAATGAACTGGATGAGTAAACAAATTGAAATGCTTGGAAAAAAATTATTGTTCAAAATACAGAAAACTATGCAAGCATCATCATGGATTTGAAAAAAAGTACTTCATTTGTCACAATATGTGATATAGCTTGACGCTTTAGATTGCTGGCATTAATGAATTGTACCTGGCTCAATCCCCAGCTAAGCACCCTGGGAAAATTTTTTTTTTTTTTTTTTTGCAATGAGTTGGTGGCATAATGATAATGGGGCAACAACAGACGCAAACAAGTTCTAGGCACTGGCCGATGAAGGCTTTTTTTTTTTTTTTTGGCAATGTGGGCAAAAACTTGCTCAAAATGCTAATGAGTTGGGTAAAAATTAGCACAAAAAAACGTCCATCTTTCAATGGGTCCCATCTGAAGCATGGAAAGATATGTTTCAGCCAAGTTTCAAAACTCTGAACTCAAAATCACCATCTTAAACATGCTTAGGTTCTATCAAAACTTTCACAATAAAAGCGTTTCAAATATCAAATAAGCTAACAAATATCCTCTCAAACGTTGATCAGGTTGAAAGGTCTAAGATGTAAAATGAGATACAAGCCGCACAAACACTTGTCATCGATATTCCATCGTCACCATAGTAAGCTTTTTTGGAAGAAATTGCAGAATATTTTTGGAAGAAAAACCAAATTCATTGCAATACATATCCTAAACTTGAATAATAACGCTGCCCAAATTCCAACACTACTTATAGCTTCTTGGCTTGGAATTAGCCAGAGACCATATACCTTGAGCATTCCCTAAATTAGTCAACCTCATAAAATCAACGCATCAAGCATAAATTATTGGCTTTATCAATACAATTACAACTATAGTGTAACACATCTAATGCAGACCATTGTGCAAAATATTTGCAGTTCAATTTATCTCTCCCACATACTTCCCTGAAAAGTAATCGAAGGCAATCAACTTGTACACATAAAACAACATGCAGATCAACAGCGATTCCCAAGCTTTCAACAGGAATCCGAACAAGCATTCATGAGTCACTCTCCCTTATTCTACTCAAAATCAAAGTAATAAACGCCACATTACTTACTGTAGGTATCTTGACTGAATTCTTTTGATATGTATATAATATGAATTTTCTATGAAATTTGTATGTTCTATGGATCTATTTCTATCATTCTTATGGTTCTTGCAATAGCTGGATGTTAAAAATGATCATGTTCGGTTCTTTCAAGAGATGGATCCGTAAGATATAAAATATTCAAATAACAAATAAACCTGATTTAAATGATCCTATATTATGAACTAAATTGGTTGAAGGGATTGGGAAATTTCTATGGAGAACCCTTATGGTGTAACGTTGCTTATTCTACGGATCTTATGGGACCTATTCATTCATGACATTATAGGGATGTGAAATAGAAACATTAGCCTCAAGCAAACCAGCCCATCCTCAGCAACACAAAGGGAAATTACCACATGGAGATAACGTTGAGAACAAAAGCCATCCGGGAGTAAAGCATGAAGTGGCACATCGTAGTTAGGTATGAAACATTTGTAGCAAAGTAATTAACAGACAATAGTTCAAATATCGACAATAACATGCAATTAGCTTGAAAGAACTTTGACTCACTTTCTGAGATGATGCAAGAGCCTTTCACTGTCTTGGTCAAAATCTTCTATTGCTTTGAAGAAGGTACCATCAGAAACTTCCCTAGCAGAAAAGGCTAGCTGAATGGGCCTTCCACATTCCATGTTTAATGTCAAATCCTGGGAAACTTCAGACATTGGCGGATAGGCATCACTACCTGAAACACACAACTAGTAAAATTAAAAGTAGAAATCATACTATTGCTTCGTAAAATAAACTGAGAATTTTATAGAAGAAAACCTCTAATGGAAGGAACCTCAATATTTATAATATCTGTGGGCCAACTAGAGTAGTTTGATCGAAATTCAACATCATCACAATGATGTGTATGCAGGTTATTCCCCTTTCCATCAAAGAAATGTTTCCAATATACATTATCCGCTTTGCAGTTTTTTGAAAATGGCATCAACCACAAGGAAGAACCAAAGGAATTGTACAACAACCTGGCAGTTCCCTGATGATTTATGTTCATGAACAGTCATAAGAACGGCTGATAAAATATCCATTTGAGAACTAGTTAACACTATCTAAAACTTTGATGAGAACTGTCTACTGGCACGACTTATATCAAAGAACACGAATTACTGAACATGGATGACATTTTCACTTTACAGTAGCATTTATTAGACACTTAGCATGCAAATACGTATCGATATCCTCCTTTATAACAACAAATAAAAATGGGAGAAAGGTAAGCACCCCAAAAGTTGGGGTGTAATCAACATCGTACAAACCAGTAGACTCCCAATGACCTTCGTCAACTCCAAAAAAACTGAACTTATTCATTTTTATTGAAAGCTGCATATAGTATTAACTCCACTGAAGGTCTTACATAGGATGATAAAACCAACCTTGCCCAAATCTTTAAAAAAATCACCCAAGCTGTGGAACTTAATCAAATACCTAAAGCATCCATAAGTGAAGCAGAGTGAATGCTAAAAAGGAGACAGTAAGTGAAGCAAATCCTTCCAAGCACTGCATACCGCTTTTCAGAGGCAGAAATTAAGATCTACACTGACGGTAAAAGATATAAGGTGCAACATAGAATGGCAAATAGCAGTCAACACAGGAAAACAAAAGCATAATTTGTCAATTCAAGGTAAGAGCAAGGAAAAAAACAAATTATTTTCTCTAGTTCGGATAAGAAATAGAAAGCTATTATAAAGCCCATGCCAAAGAGTAAACATCAATTAGGAACATGCTGAACAAATAATAATGAAAATAAAGGGAAACAGATCAAATCCATTCGACACTACTAGGTAATCTATTCTAGAAAGGACTTCCTAAAGTAACATCTGTAGACATACAAATCCAAAGAATCTGGAGGATATAGTTAGAGAAATAACAGCAATAACCGCCACCCACAAATCCACAATGTCATGGCCAGATACAGTCCTAGTCAAACTTTTAACCCAATCCATAATAGTGATTTAAATTTCAAGAGGATGCCAACTAGAATTTTTAACATGATATGCAAATGGAAGACTTCAAGTATAGCAAATCAAGTATAACTGTATAAGCATTGAAGCACAAATAAATGCATAGAGTCCAAGATAGACCTCAGCAATTGGAAGGCCAAATGTGAATCCAGATAAAGTAGCTTTCACTGTTTCTGTAGCACCAAGAAGAGGTGCACCTGAAATTTCATAATAATAAGTCTAAACAAAGACAGCTGCAGAGTTAAAAAATTATTTTAAAAGTAGGCCAAAAAGAGTAAAGCACACCAACTGCAAAATATGCATGTATGTGTTCATCCAGCCATTGGATATAATGCTTCGGTGCAATTTCTAGTTTCAACCACTCCAAGAAGTAGCGAAAAACATTATTTCCAAGTGAATGTGCAAAAACTAAAGAGGGTCCACCACGAAGTTTTAGCACTGTTTCAAAAATTAATCTGCAAATAAAAGAAATGATGAATAAGCAAGGATATAACTAAATGGAAACAAGACTACTGGAGGTTGAGCTGAAAGAAAATGCTGCTCAGGTTACAAAGTTGAACTGAAGAGTCAAGATTTAAGCAATAATAAGGATTTGCACAAGGTATCATCTCTTCCAAAAAACCTAGAATGCCATCAATGTGGAAATATGATATATGAAAATAATAATAATAAATCAGGGAACAAGTTACAGTTCGCAAGGCAAAAACAACCATTCATTGATGAGATTTCACACCACGTAATAAAACTTTAACAGTTTCACCGCATATGTATCTATTAAAAATCAACAAAAGGTAGTGAAAAGTATAACAAAAAAGCAAAATATCATTATAAAGTAAACTATGGTTCAGGAGAATAATGTCTCATATAGTGATAACAAACTTCCTTATTCTAGTAGTTAATAAATATGCACCCATTTCACCTGGGAATGAGCAAGATAGAAACAGCAAGTCTATGGTCAAGCAGATCATTCTTGCTTGGACCAATCTTCCTTGATGCCATCATGTTCAAGCATTCTCACGGTTTTGTCCCTCACAAAATTATTAAAAATGTGTTTCACCCACTTAAATTTGGAATGCTAATTTGTAGCATGTTGATTGTGAGCAGACCAATTTTGTTTGGACACCTCGATTTGCATGTGGGACAATTTTGATGAGTTTTTCTTCATACTTTTTGCGCATTGCTTTATCAATTGATTTGTCGCATACGTCGCATTACACGAAAGCTCTATTTCATTGATTTTCACATTGTTTGCTTCTATGTGCGTATCGCATTAATGCATGCAAATTCCACAATTTAATTGCAGCTTGGTCCAAATGCATACTTCTATGTTTTATTTGTAAGGGATCTTCTCCAACCTCAAGTGATGTCCATTGCTTACTCAACACGTACATGCATTCACTTATTATTTAATCATCTCAGTCATAATTCCGACTAAGGTAGGACTCTCTTTTGTGCTCTATACATTCTATGTTTGATGATGAGATGTTAGCACACACTACACAAGCCTTATTTTAGTTTTAAAACCATGTGTACGTCTGGTTGCGAATACCCGCTTTTACAATAAATAGAATATATGTTGACCCGAATAGGACGTCAAAAGAATTGTAAGTATTATTGGCCTTATTGATATTTGGAAGATTGAAAATGAACTTGGGAATTGAATTTGGAATGAAAATTTGACAAGGATACATTTGTCCTTAACAGCGCTGCAGTGCTAGTGTGAGGAGCGTTGCAATGCTCAACTCTCTTTAAAATGAAAGAAAACTAAGGCTCTTGAGAGCGTTGCGGCGCTGCCTTCTCTGTTTGGTGGACGGCGCTAGGGTAAAGACGCTGCAATGCTAAGGTCTCAAGTTATAGAAAGATTCTAGAGAATGAGCAATCTCTTGGAGCATAGCGGCATTGGGTAAGGTATTGTCGCAGCGCCGAGCACTTTGAAGAGTTTTTATATAAATATCTAAACCCACTTCTCCTAAGTCTCATACCTCATTCATTTAGCTGGGACATAATAGAAGAAGAAAGAGAAAGAGAAGGGGAGAAGAGAGGTAAAGGAAGAAAGAGAAAGTCGGGTTCAAGGCCGTATAGCTAGTTCTGTCTATCAAACTAGTTAGAAAAAAAGTATTCCTCTCCAAGTAGGTGACTGTTACCATATGTTTGTTTTCAATGATTTTGATATTTATGGGTTTTAAATTGATTTAAAAATGAACAAACATGTGATATCTAGAATTTTAGCAAGCTTTCACCATATAACTTTTAGTATGTTGTAAATTTGATCATTCTAAGCACTTACATGATCATATTGATATTTCACCGGGTATTTTAGTTGAAGCATACTCTCTAAGAAAAATAAAATAAATATGCACATGAAATTAGCAAATGATTACTGCAATAAGATTTGGATAAAATGATTTACATGCATGATAGATTGACATGACATGCATAGACAATATATGCATATATTAATTTACTCATTGAATAAGAATATATGAAAATGAGCACATTATATTGATTATTAAATACTGTCATTATGATTCACATAACACTACCTATGCACCATAAATATGATATACATGCATATCTATATGAAATGAGAGCATGCAAGAAAAGTTGGATACTGAATGAGATTGATTCAAGTTGGCGAAGACATGATATGATACCCTGTGCAGGGATCATCCGAAGGTCTTTTTTTTTAAATAAACACAAGATATGATATGATGGGAGGTATAAGAAGACAGTGATATGACTGATTGGAGTGACAAATCCTATATAAAATCATCTAACTATGACTGAGATTGATACGATATAATATGACTTATATTGTATGATAGGTGATACAGTACAATCATATGGTTAACAAGATATGATTAATCAAAATACTAACTTCCTATTGATACACATGGATTAATGATGCATAATATGATGTTATTTCTGATGTTATATGAACTTCTATGATAATGAAAAGAATATCCCTCATGATGATGTATGATGATGTATGATCTCACATTTATTCTGACACGCATACCATTGATGCATATGCATGATGATTTAATATAATATATAGTACTAGTATACATGATAATGAGGTTATGTCTGTAATAACACATGATCATTTAAATAACTCTATTCCACATCTCACAGTTATATACATAATACTATCACATGATTACTGGTCTGTCATATACACTAATGATTTTAATATGATATGATATATAACATTGATAGATATAATATAATGATGTCCCTAATGTGATATAAGACATAATATTGATACACATAAACATGATATGCTGATGTTGCTAAATATAATGAGACAAGGCATAATTTATTGATATGTACATGATAATGATATACCTGAATATGATAGTATGCATGTGCGCTCCGAAAATTCGGCCCCGGCCTCCGCCCGCTTTTGCTTTCTTCGGGGGGAGTTTTAACGGATTAAGTTCCGGGATAAATTTTGGAAGGAAGATGGGTTTGTAGATAAGACACTACCCAGAGATTTCGCCCTCATTTTGCGAGGACTTTATGATCTGAGTTCTGGTTTCCTATAGGCGCAAGCCCCTATAGTTAATTACCCCTCCCGATCACGAGAGAGAACTTTCGATTAAGCCTAGTCGTTGATCAGATACGTAGAGATACATGAGTCTGGCATATAGTAGCAGCATAGATGTTTGAAATTTGGAGAATTTGGGAATTTGGAAGATTGGAAGATTTGGAGATTTAATATTTAAAACAGGAAATTGTACCATCTTGCACTTAAAGCGGATGGTGAGGGAATGGATGATGGACCCGATCAAGATCCCATGGTTCCGTCGTCCCGGGCCATCGTGGTCCCTGGTCTAACCCGATCAAGATCCCATGGTTCCGTCGTCCCGGGCCATCGTGGTCCCTGGTCTACTTAGTCAGAGGAGGTAATTGACCCAACCTGACAGAAGGATCCTTGTCGGCAGCCATGGGTTGCTTCGTCCAAGGGGACCTTGTAGACCTGGGGAAAGTGTTTGTCTAAGGGGACAAATTTGAATCTATCTTAGCTAACAGAGGGCTTTGTGCCCTATCAATCATATCCTATTGATTCATATCTCAAGGATTTGATGTCAATAAGGAACGTATTGGCTCTGGCCATAACCGCTATCTCGTGGTGCCATTTGGCGGCAAAATCACTCGGTTCAGAAGGCCCCGGGTCATAACCGTTTATCCTGCAGTGCCATTTGGCGGCGAAACTGCCGGTTAGAGGACACGTACCACGTCCTTACTGACAGGAGATTATTTGAGAATGGATCCTAGTGATATTCTCGACCAGGCATTAGCTCTATGTGAGCTAAAGTAAATTTTAATTCGTCCACCTCGGCAAACTGTTGCAGAGGGTGAATGAATTTTGTTTTAAATGTTTGAACGGTGTTTATTTCAATTTTTTAAATATTTTTGTTTTTGGATTTTGTGGGAATTTGAGTGGCATTTGAAATTAACCCCTCCGGTTGAAATTCGCATTTAACACGGCCACCATCGAGGTAGAAAGGGGTCATTTGTATTTATGGGTTGAACCTTGTCGATTCTATCTAGCAATTGACAGAGGATCGGGTTTCGTATGTTTTATGCCTTTGTTAGTGAATTTTTTTGATTATAGGCCTTGAAGGCCTAATATGAACGTATTAAAACAAATATATAGGTTGCCACAACTATATATTTGTTTGATGGTTCGAACCCTGTCGACTCCTATTGACCTTTATAGAAGGATCGGGTTCAAACCTGAATTCACTCATTAACCCGCGCAGCATTCCTAGACGTCACGTGTGTACCAATAGCACGCTCGCCGGAGCCCATGCGGGTTGTATGATTGCACGTGTCCCTTTTTGTGTACCTATGTGTATACAAATTAAAGTGCACGTGCGGGGGACATTTTAGACATTTGATGCTGCTCGTTGTATAGGAAAACCCTCGTTCGAATGCAACATTCGATTTGGAAGTTCATAGACGCCTTCTGTCTGCTCGTACAAGTGTTGCAGATCCGGTGGCATAGGTTTCAAAGATTTTTCAAGTAACAATGTGCTTATTAAAGCAGCAAAATACCTCCTTTATTTTTTATAATTGTATTGTTGAGAAGCTGCTTATTTCTTTAAACATTTGTATCCTTTTATGGCGATTATACACTTTTGGAGCATTAGCATGCTTATCAAAGTGACTGCTCATTTATCGAGATAATTATGAGCTTATCGATATGATTGCACACTTATCAATGTGATTACACACTTATCGTTGAATGATATGCAACTAAAAAGAATATATTTATTGCAATCAATAACACACATCTCGAGGTCACTGCATGCTTATCAAGGTAGCATTAATCTTTGAAATAACATGTTTATCAAAGTAATGCTTCATTTTTAGTATGCTTATAGGTTTTCAAATAGTGGCATGTTGTTTCGGAGTATTAGTGCACTCTTTTAAGAAATTTAAAGCCTAGCTTAGCAACATTTTACTAATTCTGAGACCAAGCCATAAACTTCAAACTAATTATATTATCACCATTTATTGATTAAGATTGCTATCATAGCTACCATAAGTTGTTTATGGAAGAAATATGAAGCAAAGTAAAAGTTCATTCTCTTCTTTATCACTTGAATCCCATCACCTTCATTTGGAGAATGCCAAAATATTTCCAATTTAAAGCATATAACATATGTTTTATTTTGAATTCTATATGAATACTTTAATGAATTCAGTTGCTGAAAACACAAACCACATATTATAATCAAATACTTTTGTCCCTTCATGTTTATAGAAATGTTGCCAGAGATTTTTCTTTTATACCACCATGACCCAATATACATAGCAGAGAAATGTTGCCATCCAAAATAATTTGATATTCATTTGATTGATTTGATGATTTTTTTGTTATATAATAATAATTCAATTTTGGCTCAAATATTTGTCAACCATTATTTGATTTGAGTTCAAAAAAAAATCTCCCAAAATTATTTACTTTGGGTTCAAGAAATATTTCAAAATTATTTAATTTGAGTTCAACAAATCTCTCAAATTATTTAATTTGGGTTCAAGAAATATTTCAAAATTATTTAATTTGAGTTCAAAAAAAATCTCTCAAATTATTTAATTTGGGCTTTTGATCCTCAAAATTTTGGCAGTATCCCGGCATCTCCCCCGCATAGGGGACATCTACAGGGATTCTAGGCCTACCCACCACACCAAGAAAGGCGTGCATGGTCAGTGTCGGGAGACACCGCGGCCGTGGTTTTCAATCCCATCACGCCAAGAAAGGCGTGCATGGGTCTTTAGGATACCTGCATGGAAGCTAGCAAATTTCCCCGCCGGTACAAAAACACGCACGAGTACTTAGTTTGTTACCCCGCCGTGCTAAGAAAAGCGCGCGCAGGGCTTACTCGATTCGTCGCAGGCGTCGCAGCGAGCTCCCTCCCACCATGCTAAGAAAAGCGTGCATAGGTGGTTCGCTCGTTGCGACGGAAGCGCCGAAAATGAGATTTGAGTTTTAGAGTTTAGCAAGTATTATACCTTGACGAACGAGGCGAGATGACGACGATGACAGAAATTTGCGGCGAGGCTGAAATATATATATTTTTGTTATATTTATATTTTGATTTTTTTTATTTATTGAAATATATTTATAAAGATATATAGTGTAATAGGTTTTGAGAGATTAGTGAGAGGAAAGAGTGACCCGTCGAGTAGGCTATTGGGCTTAATTAGATGATTGTTTGGGTTGAGTGGATTGAGGGAGGTGTTTGGGAGATCGTTGAAGGCAGTTGAAGAGAAAGCAGGTGGACTTCGGCTTGCTGGACGTGTGGGTTAAGAGATAGAATAGTATGGTTGGGTGTAGGTGGATATGGGAGATGGGCTAGGAGTTTCCACAGTAAGGAGAAGGAATTCCGGCTTGAGCTGGGAGGTGGAGAAGAAATAGGAGGCTCGGGCTTGCGAACAGAAGAACGAGAGAAAAATAAAATAGAGGCGTCAATGAGAGAATGAAAGAGCTGCTGTAGTTAAGTTGGGGCGTGCATGGATAAATAGGGAGGCAGAGATGAGAAGGCAGTGATGCACATGCAAAGACACACGTAAGTATGCAAATTTTTTCCACAAAGGCACACGTAAGTATGTTGATTGCAATAAATATATTCTTTTTAGTTGCATATCATTCAACGATAAGTGTGTAATCACATTGATAAGTGTGCAATCATATCGATAAGCTCATAATCACCTCAATAAATGAGCAGTCACTTTGATAAGCATGCTAATGCTCCAAAAGTGTATAATCGTCATAAAAGGATACAAATGTTTAAAGAAATAAGCAGCTTCTCAACAATACAATTATAAAAAATAAAGGAGGTGTTTTGCTGCTTTAATAAGCACATTGTTACTTGAAAAATCTTAGAAACCTACGTCACCGGATCTGCAACACTTGTACGAGCAGACAGAAGGCATCTATGAACTTCCAAATCGAATGCTGCATTCGAACGAGGGTTTTCCTATACAACGAGCAGCATCAAATGTCTAAAATGTCCCCCGCACGTGCACTTTAATTTGTATACACATAGGTACACAAAAAGGGTCACGTGCAATCATACAACCCGCATGGGCTCCAACGAGCGTGTTATTGGTACACACGTGACGTCTAGGAATGCTGCGCGGGTTAATGAGTGAATTCAGGTTCGAACCCGATCCTTCTATAAAGGTCAATAAGAGTCGACAGGGTTTGAACCATCAAATAAATATACAGTTGTGGCAACCTATATATTTGTTTTAATACGTTCATATTAGGCCTTCAAGACCTATAATCAAGAAAATTCACTAACAAAGGCATAAAGCCTACGAAACCCGATCCTCTGTCAATTGCTAGATAGAGTCGACAAGGTTCAATGGATAGCATTGATATATATGAATAAGATACATATAGTTGATGCATATGATAATTCATTAGCATACATGATAATACAAGAGTGATATAGGTATGAATATATTGACTAACATAATAATACACATAGGATGCATGTATTGATATACTAGCATATAATAATTATAAGAGATGATCATTAGAACAGACATAAGCATATGATTCCTTCATAAGGATGTTGATCATACTTATATATATGATATAGGTATAAGGATAAGCATAGAATAATATTGATTCAGCATATGATTAGCTTTTATGATTAATTGATAATAGCATACATATTGAGCTATCTTCTCCATATTGAATATAGTTGTAAATTTTGTGTGACCTGCTGAGCTGTGCGCTCACCCTGTTTATTTGTATGTTTTAGGGAAGGATAAAGCATCAGTGAAGTAAGCTAAGAGAGTAATTGTTGTCAGACATACAGTTCCTTTGTGATAGATAGATTCTTTTTGTAATCATCATGATTAAATATATTTTGATGAACTAATGATGAATCATGATTAGTGTATATATGTTTTGAGATGAATAGATACAAATGTTTATATATTTTGAATGTTGTTTTCCTTTATGTACTGATGAATTTCAGAAGGCATAATATGTGAATAAAATGATAAAAGAAATTTTCTCCAATAAAAGATTCTGGGAAATTGATCGGTCATGCATTCGACCTAATATAACCCATTAGAGTGTATGAGTTGCATCGGCTTGGGTCATTATAGTTGGGCTGATGCAGAACTACAATACTTTTAAATTAATGTGATAAGAATTTGCACGATTTTGAAAAGACAAGAATAATTAAGACGGTTAGCGATTTAAATGAAAAGAGAAAACGTAAGAACGGTCATGACGTTTAAGCCAAATTACATGATAAGCACTTGAATTATCAAAACAATACAGAATTACAACAACTTGCGGATGAAGTAGTCTTCAACAAAATCCCTAATCTAACAATAAGATAGCAACATAGAAAGCACACTCAATCCTACGTTTACTAAGCATCCCTACGTTTACTAAGTGGAGGTAGAAGGCGAAGCACAACTCCTTGTGATTTGATCACCACCTACAAGATTAGTGAGATTTAAAAGATGAATGAAAAGGGGAAGAAGTTCACCCTTGTTGAGAACCGGAGATAATGTGCCACTAAACGTTGCCTAACTGTTCTTCGATGGCTTCGACAAGAGTATCCAGAATGCGCTCCACGTATTTCTCGACAGTATTATCGATCCTTGGGTTGACGTCGAAGAAGGTTGAGTGGAGGATGTGGACGAAGCCTTGCTCGTCGTAGACAATGCCGAAATCAAGATCGGGATCGGCCATGCATCGATCTTGAAGTGTTGTAGTGTTGTAGTCGATAGTTGTTACTTCCCTTGAAGGATTACTAGAGAGAAAAGAGTTTCTCTCAAGAGTTGGGATGGAGAAGTCGGAGGTGGTGGCCGGCCTAAGGAAGGAGGACAGTGGAAGAATTTAGGTTCAGATTTTGGAGGGTTAGGTGGAGGGAATTTGAGAGTTTATCTCTTCTAATTAATTCCTTCCTTTGGAATTAATCCAAGAGAAAATATGAGGGGAGGTGGGATCTCCTTGGCCGGCGGCTTGTAGGAAAGGGAAGAGGGGGTAAGGAAGGTAGATAAGAAGAACCACGAACCCGGCCGTCTCCAAGGTTGGTGGGTGATCCGATTTTCCCTCTCCTAGGGATTACTCTCTCAAGCACTCTCAAGATCTCACAAAGAAATCAAGCAAGGGAAAATTTTATCATTCATTCATTAAGCTTAAGAAGAGAAACATAAGGGCTATAAATAGCCTTGTATAAAAGGACTCAAAATAAAAAGACGACAACGCCCTTAGGGCTTACATACGACCTCCCTTAAGGGGTAAAAATGGAAAAATAAATACACATAGATAATAAGATGCAAATAAAATAATAAAAGACAAATACATGAAATGACTCAAAATACATCGACTCGATCGTAGCCGTAGATCGACGCCCACGCCTCTGATAGACTTTCCATGTTCTGATGTCCTCATCATGGGCACTCTAGATCACCTCATTTGATGAGAATAACCACCCTTTAGGTGCTATACAAATGTGGTCGTTCAATCATAGGCAGATGATCGTCATTGTTATACGCATGATTTGAGTAATATGATCTTTGATCAGACAATCCAATTGATTTTTAATGTATAACAATGGAACCAACTATAATACCTAAAATTCTAGACAGGTACAATTAAAAATTTTATATCAAATTTTTCGCACATCTCAAAAAAAATCAAAGCTATTTTTATAAAATTCTATATTTCATTCAGAATATTTTGATATATAGAAGTCTCTATAAATCTGGAAGTATATTAAAAATTACTAATTAAATTCTTACAAAAATTATTTTTCCTAAAGTTTTCCATAATTTTATTGTAGTTGGATTTAATGTGTTGTAGCAGCAATTAGCCTTTCCACTTACAAGCACATGCAGTGGCTGATCAAGTTAGGGACGGCTGTGATTGTTTAAGGAGTTTAATGTTATTATAAATATAGTGCTTATGTATACTTAAGCCAAATGCATTATAAATTAATTTTCCCCTCATTCCCTACACAACAGTTGGAAGCCGAGAAACAAAGGCTTAGGGGTGTCGAAATGGATTTTCGAGTCGGATTCGGGTCCAACCCAAAATTGGCCTGCCCTCAATTGATCTAACTCAAACCCGACCAGATTACACAAATGGATTTGAAATCTAAACCCAGACCCAGCCCATTGAAAACATGGGTTGACCCGACCAGAAACGCTGACCCGGGCGAGCGCAAGCGAGCGTCTGTCGAGCGTGGGACCCGATGCGTGAGGACAAGCGCGGGATGCGATGCGCAAGCTAGACGTGCAAGCTAGCAGGTCTGCCAGAACGTGCATACGGGATGAGGTGGTGGGTCATCTCCGAGTCATTTCCAGGTTAGCGGGTTGACCCGAACCCAACCTGATTTTTCAAACGGGTCTGAAATTGGAACCCGAACCCGACCCGTTTGTTAAATGGGTCGAATCGAAACTGGATTTTATGGGTTGGGTTTGGGGCAGGTTTTTGGGTCATGTCAAATATTGACATCCCTACAAAGGCTTAATGCTATAGGAAATAAGAAGAAATGAAGAATAAAAGGAGAAGAAGAAGAAGAGAAGAAGAGAAAACGGGGAAAAGAAGAGGAAGGCTCGGAAAAGTTAGATAAATTCAAGATTTTAGCATTTCGCAAATTCAATCTGGTTTCGAGTTGTAGGTTTAAAAAAATTTCATGAGAAATCTTTTGCAAAAAATTATCATTTGAGGTTATTTTGAGTTAGAATTATGTTGCCTAATAGTAAATAATAGTATGAATTGAGAAAATTGTTATATTTAGGTTGTTTATAAGATATTGAGGCTTTGGAGAGACAAAAATAAGGAAATCTGTCATGAGGAGAACCTAGTGACTACGTTGATATACTCAACCTCTAATGTAAAAATCAAATTGTTCATAGGTCAAATATTTATATATTTGGCCTGTTATGTATGTGTTTATAGAATACTTCATATTGAGATGCTAATGATAATAATTATAACAGAATATCTACTGCCACTCATAACCCATTATTCAGGTAATATTCATGTTCATAGAATTAAAGTCTTTTGATTATTATATTCATATAATTAGTCTTTTGATTTTCTAATAATTGGCTGTGCATATTAAACATTTACACGTAAATTCTTAATACCTAGGATACAGTATGATATACATAGTGATATGTCATCAAAATTTGCCTTGATCTAGCACGAATCTCAAGGCATATCTTATTTGGGATCATCCGAACACCAATCTCACGCAGGTCAGTTCTAAGTCATTTTCGAGTTGGCCTGTTGACCCGGACCCGACTCACCTGAATTTTTAAACGAGTCAAAAATTAGAACCTGAATCTAACCCATTTGTTAAACGGGTTGACCCGAAAATGAATTTTCTGGGTCGGATTTTCGGGTCGAGTTATAAGTTGACACCCCTACAATTTCAATAAATTTATAGTCAAATTGAATGACTTAGTAAGACGAATCTAACGACACCAAAATCGGTCCAATCCGAGCCAAAATGGCTCAAATCAAGGGCTTAAAGCATATTAGGAAGTTTTAGAGTATTAATTGAATTATAGAATGATATCCAAATATAGCATGCTTAGAGTCTAATCAAATGGCTCAAACAAGATGAATCCAATGAGCCAAAGATCATTTAATTCCGACATTATTAAGAAAATTAAATGTTTAATGAATGCTCTATAATCGAGGAAATCAATATGAGTCGTCCGATTGAGCACTCTAAAATAATCTTGGATTTTCTTACGGAGCATGCCACTCTTAAAATCTATAAATAGACCCTCACTCTCTACATGAGGAGGACCTTTGGAGGCTTAGACCCTGAACTAGAGACTCAATAGTGCTCTGAGGCTTGAAAAATCCTGGAGCTCCACCCCGACACCACCACCAGCAAACCTACACAATAGGCCATCACTACTAGACCTCTACCCGACCATCATCGTCGGACCTCTGTCTAGTAGCCACCATCGGGCCTTCGTCTGACAACCGTCACCCGCCGACTACGGTCCCTCCGACCTCCGACCCTCTCATCTCTATTGCCCGCCAACTACAGTTCCTCCAACCTCCGCCAACTACGGTCCCTCTGATCTCCATCGCCTGCCGACTACAGTCCCTCCGACCACAGTCGCCCGCCAACTACAGTCCCTCCGATCACCTTCGCCCGTTGACTATGGTCCCTCCAACCACCGTGGCCCACCGACCATGGTCCCTCCGACCACCGTCGCTCGCAAACCACAGTCTCTCCTACCACTATCGCCCGCCGAGCACGGTCCCCCCGACCACCGTCGCCCATAGATCATGATCCCTCCAACCACCGTCGTCAGCTAACCACGGTCCTACCAACCACCATCGCCCGCTGACCACGGTCCCTCCGACTACCATCGCCCGCCAACTACAATCCCTTTGACCTCAGTCGCCTGACTACGGCCCCTCCGACCTACGTCACCCAATTATATGGTCCTACCAATCAAACGAACAAGCCAACATTCTCTTAAAAATAGCTCTCATATCATTGGATTCTTCCAACCCCAACTATATAATGTACTCCATATTTTTTACATTGAGCCAATGTCTTCCCCCGAGGAAGGCGTAATCAACAGCAAACACTAGTGGATTCATTTCAACTAGGCCAAGTCCCATGATTTTTCTCCCTTTTTAGGGTTTTTCACGTTAAAATTATGGCATCTCTTATGACTCTTGCACCTCTCTCTCTCTCATATGTTTGTGTGCTAAATCTTTGTCAAAGCTGAGATGCTAAGCTTTTTATCTCTCTACCACCATGAATGTTTCATGACGCAACAAGTAGATTTCAGCATGTGCTAAAAAAAATGATAAGTAATATTGGTTGACAGTAAAGTAAGCAAATGAAAGGTCATGTAATGTGGGATAGGTTAACATTCCATGATGACTTGCTTATTGGGAGGTAAAAGTTCTGATGAGATGCTCCTCAGTAGGAAAATAAAAGAATTTATGAATCTCGATTCTAAAGTTTGGAATAGGATGACGTTGAATCGAGAGGTCGTTGATAAATATAATTTTAGACTGACTAAACCTTATCAATAGTTATTATGGCCAATGAGAGGTGATAACTAAATGACATAAATATGTCAAAAGCCTATTCAAATATTACATGATATTTTTTAAAAATAATAAGTACAAATTAAGAAGAAAATATAAACAAATAATTTCATATCAACAATTGACTAGCATAACGCATTAATGATTGGATATTTTACCGATATACTTCACTACTTCATAGATATTCATATTCATTGCTCATAATCAAATCTTTTACATATCAAAA
Source organism: Dendrobium chrysotoxum (assembly GCA_019925795.1). Taxonomy (NCBI): domain Eukaryota; kingdom Viridiplantae; phylum Streptophyta; class Magnoliopsida; order Asparagales; family Orchidaceae; genus Dendrobium; species Dendrobium chrysotoxum. The sequence goes on along the minus strand of CM034298.1, from coordinate 13,307,117 downwards.
CATTAAGCCGATTTTGACTTGAAAGTGTTAGAATTAAGCTAGTTATAATTCATTAAAATAAATGGTCATATTACAGCATATGATAAGTATAGCATGTTATATTTTTTTCTTGTAGGTTTAAACTTTATATTAAAATGGTTAATACCACTGAACATTGAACTTATCGCAATATATATGATTTTTAGGCACGGCAAGATCCAGAGAAAACTCTAAATCCAAGACAATTCGAAAGTTGATTCAAAATTTTGTTTACAAACAAAATTAGAAGTATAGACAAAATTGCAACCATTACGTCAGAAAGTTAGTTTGTATAAATAGAATGCCCCTAACTAACCAAATTTTCACAGTTTGGGGAAGCATTCTGAGAAGTTCTGGCTAAAATTTTCTAAGACTAATAATGAAAAGGAATGCCTTCAAATTCTACCTTCAATGAGATGCCATGAGCAGTGGAACTATTCCAAATCCCCTTCTCCAAAGGGATAGAAATGCCTATTTCAACTAGAACCCCAACCACTAAGAGCTTGGTAACTTAACAGTAGCAGAATATACTTGAACAGATTAATAAAAAATTAAATCAAGAGAATTTAGAGTTGATTGGTTGAGATAATGAATCAAAGTCAAAGAAAAGTAAACCAAATTGGAGTCATAAGAGATCACTCATCAAATTGAGGTGATCACTTAAGCATCCGCATTGAAAAACCATCCATAAAGCATGATTTCCTAGAGAAGAATCAAGAATAATATGCTACAAGAGATAATTTAATAAGAACATAATGAGAGTCAATAAGCTCAACTAAAATTTTACTAACCAATCTCAACTCAACCATAAATCTACGAATAATCTCAAAATTGGGGTGGCCCCAAAAAAGCACTCTAATAAGGGATGTAAGTTTTAATCAAATTAGGAATTTTATAATAAGGCACCTAGACTTTTCTTAAGTATTAAAAATCCAAAAAATTATTAAAAAAAATAAGACAAAAATTAAAAAATGCAAAATTTCAAAAATGATATATAAACAAAATAGAAAAAAATCCTAATAATGAAGAATATGCTATAATATGTCCAAATAATTTCTAAAAACCATTTAAGTGCCTTCGAAGCATTTACGAACATATTTTAAAGGTGATCAATCACCACCCCCTCTCCTTTAAAATAATTAAAATACCAAAAATTCAAGAAAATTATTAAAAAGTAGTACATGTGAAAAAATCAATCGAACTTCTAAATCAGATCCTTAGCCTCTCGCAATCAAAGTCAAAGCAATCCACAACCGATAGCCGCCAGCAAAATAAAAGTTCATCATCATTTAGAATGGGTTAAGCGGAGTATCTACCAAGAATTCAAATCACTTGGACTTGTCACTGTTTATCAAGCTATGCAAGTCAAGTTCTCTGGTCATCTCTAGTTAACACTAGGGACCATTTACACTAAAAAAGTAAGACTCTTAAAGAAAACTAAATTAAAGATTGAAGCAATACAATAACTTGCTACCTCAATTTATGTGCCCACAACTCAATCATCTTAAACGTAAAAAATACGGTAACTTTTAATTCTCAAGTACTTAAACCCCAAGGTGAGGTAGCTTGATTCAAAACAAGATAAGATCAAAATTTTGTGGGCACACCAAATAATAAAACTCTAAAAGGGTTGCCAATCGAAGATGAATCATGTTGCTCTTATCCTCACATGCAAATGTCGCGTCACCTCTATCACTTCTATCTACAACATTGACAACTTCCTAAGAAGTCGCCATTACAGGACAACGACACTCCAAGGGTTTCTTGACTTTGATAACGGGTGCAGCAAATAAAAATCATAATAAAAGGGGTTATCAACATCATTATTGCCTTCTAAAATATAAAATGAAATGAAGACCCATGAGGCTCTGCATCCCCGAAGATCAGCTAGTCATGGTTACCATTGAATATCATGTATTAACTCCCGGTTGTTGAATTTATTTCATGTATGGCTTTCATCAATGCAGATGAAGTTGAGGAAGAAATGTTTTCAATGATAAAAGAGAGGATTTTCTGCAAATATAAAGACTTATACTCAGTACAAATATCAATCCTTAATTAAAATCCACAAGTACACAATAATAACCAGTATAAACAATATGACTAATAAATATATAGACAAAAAAATAGCAATCATTAAATTTTATTCCTAGAAATAAAAGTATTCATGATAAGATAAAACCAATAAAAAAAAGAGCCAACAGATGGGAACATGGTAAAAAAAAAATCCAAATTCTAATTCCGCCATCAGTGCTTAATCACAAATTAACTATCTTCGTTAAGAATTTTAAAATGCTGACCAAATTAATCAAGGAGTAAATTATCAAGTGCTTTCCGTGCAGTTGTCAGATAAATTAGGTGTAACAGGTTAAATATGACAGCATAAAGAGACCAGGCAGTAAAAATAAATAAGTAAAAAAGGCCTATGGACATATCAGAAGATATTAGCATGCTCACTCCCAGCACATAATAAGAAAATGGAGCAACTTCAGTCAAGATTTACTATAATAAACTTACTTTAGCTTGTGAAAGTAGAGGTCTCGCTCCTCTAGCATTGATGCTGATAGCCTCCAGTCATATGGAACAGCAACAATTGCATTTGCCTCGATACCAAATTCAATACACCATTTAAGCCATTCCTTCCATACAGACGAAAGAGGACCTGGGCAGTCAATACTTGAATAGTGTAAGGAAACAAAAGGACATAAAGATAGTAAAACGAGTTCATTAAACATAAGCTTCGTTAGCAACTTACCAATACTAGGATACTTTTGAATTAAAAGTTGCACAGAAAAATTATTTTCAAGGACTAGTATGCCAGATCAAGATCTCATTCAAATCTTCATATTATTTAGCTTTGAATCCTACTAAATACAACAACATAACATCTTTCCACAAAATCACAAAAAAAAATTACCGTAAGAACACCCTGTACCAGACTTCCTGTTGTGCATTCTTTCACCACTATCAAAGAGAACAAAACCAAGAATGATGAAGTTCCAATATATTCTAACTTCATCCAGCTGGGACATTTCGTCAGTTTGTTAAATGGGTTACAGAAGTTAACATCAGACAGCCTTTGAAATGCTTATCATAGTTCAACTTTATGCAACCAAATCGCTACCAAAAGCAAACAAGCACAACTTGACATACCAAAATATTTAATTAAAAAAAAAAGAGAAAGAATCAAAATTGTCCCTTGATTTTTACGAAGGACAAAATAGTTCTCAACTATATTAAATGATTATTTTGATCTTTCATAAAGAGTCCGATCATTTTGGCCCTTTTCTCATATTAAAAAAACAAACAAACAAACGAGTTCACTTTCTATCCATTTCAATTATGATGAAATTGATGCAACAACTGTGCATTTTAAAAAGAAATGCCAAGAACTTTAGCGCTTTGCACAATCATAAAAGCAGGTGAATGTATAAGCATATCTGGGCCTTTAAATCCAATGAAAAGGATGGACTGTTTCAAAAGCAAAAGGCTATGAAGAGAGAGGGGTTTTCTTGCTCCCCCGTTCAAAAAAACAGGTCTGGCACTGATAGTGAGTCTGGACTTCGTCTCTATTTATTAATAGGCTAAGTTCCAAATCCACCCATAGCTTTATCCATGTATGGACTTATGAAGCTCAAATGATGTGATGCTCTTCCCATAGATATTGCTCATATCCTTTTGGGTAAGCCTTGGTTATATGGCATGGATGCCATACATTTTGGAAGAGATAACATATATATTATTAAACTTAATGAAAAAACAATCAAGTTATTCCTAATCAAACCTTTAGACAAAATACCCAAACACAATCCAACAAAAACATCACCTGACATCCAAACAAAATTAGTTTTCAAGAAAAAACTTCAATTGATTGTCATGGGCTCTCAGCTCTTTGCGTCTTTTAATTTTTAGCATGTCAATTTCAATGCGTTGAAAAAGAAAATTTTTTATCATGCTTCATTTCATGTCCTCCACCTAAACAAAGCTTCTCCTAATTTAAAGGTTGAGTTTTCCCATATAATACCTAGCATTTTACTTTGAATTTGCTGATGTTACTCACACTGAACTGCCTGATGAATAATCTCTATGACATAAATTCAAAATGCAGTAGATTTTCTACCAGGCTCTTGATTACTAATCTTCCCCGTTCTATAATGAAATCCTATAGAAATTGTTGAGCTTAAGAAACAAATAACTGTCTTGTTAGAAAAAAAAGATTCCACAAACAGAGTCTCATCCATGTGTTGCCGCTGCCTTACATCAAAAAATGATAATTCTTCGAAGATATTTGTTGTAGAAAGGTCATCAACAAAATCATCATCAAGTACATGTTATATATGCCTAAACTTGATAATATGCCAAACTGTATTGCTGGAGCAACTTCTCCAAGATACATCTTAGGAGTAACTACCATCAAATAAGAATTAGATTAGAAATCGAATGAAAAACTGGTTTTAGAATTCTTGATGGCTGTATGAGTGGCAAGTGATGCCCTTTGGCTTTCTGATGCACCTAACACTTTCATAAAATTGATGAATATTATCCTAAAACTTTTCAATGGCAATTTTTTGGTTGTATATTCAGATGAAATACCTTATTTAGTCATGATCAGGATCAACATTTTTGATACGTCGGCACGCGCGGGGGGGGGGGGGGGGGGGGGGGGTTGTTATTCCACCATGTGGGACCCTGGAAAACTATTATTCATTATGTGAGGAGGAGGAATCAAGGAGAAGTTATTTAATTTATTTAGGAATATTTCATAAATCATGTTTAATTCTTTAGGAATGTTTTCTAAATCATGTTTAATTGTTTAGTAAAGTTTTCTAAATCATGTTTAATTTGTTTAGGAAGGTTTCCTAAATTATGTTTAATTTGTTTAGGGATATTTCAATAATCATATTTAATTGTTTATGAAGGTTTTCTAAATTATGTTTAAATTGTTTAGGAAGATTTTCTAAATTATATTTAAATTTTTTAGAAAGGTTCTATTCATGTTATTGTGTTCTAGGGCTATTTAAGGGGGAGTTGCTAGGATTTTGTCATGATGTTATAACTGAGTTTTGGTTTTGCTATAGTTCTTTTCTTAGAGGGCTTCCTAGCAGCGTCTAGGTTGATTGGGAGAGCCGATCTACCTCTCAAATTGTAGATCATCTGTATCTTGTTTTCCCTTAATGAAGTATTAATACAAAATCAACCACCGTTTTGATTTTACTACAACTTTTCTATTTGTTGTTTTTGCTTCAAAGGCATATTAAATTGGCATCAGAGCAATTTCTTGGGACCGAAGACCGAGAGAAGAGTTGAGGTGTTGGAAGTAAAGTTGTAGATGGAAGTAGGGTAGCTGCGAATGGATGTGGGATCGTTTAATGAGTGCTTTTCAGCGATGGAAGGAAGGCTTGGAAATCTAGAGGAGATGATGAAACAAATTTTAAAGAATCAAGCTAAGGCGGCTCTGTCGGAAGCACGGGGAAATCACAAAAATGATATGCCGAGAGAAGATCAGAGAGTTGTACAAAGCAAGATTGATGGGGATGCAATGATAAATACTATTGGTCCAGGTGTAGAGAAAGATTCAACTGAAGTATCCTTGGATGTTGATGGTAAAACTTCATTAGCAAAACTTGATTCACTTGTAAATCTCACAAAAGAAAATAAAAATGGCATTGAAGACTGCAAGCATCAAGACTTCATAAGCCAAGATAATGAAGAGACTTCAGAGAAAACTAAAAATTATATACCAACTGATTCTTTTTATTCTTCAAGTTCATATAAAATCTTGGTGGATAAGTTGAGTGCAAAACAAAAGAAAGTTATCCAATCTATTAAGGGATTTAAGGGCAATAAATTTTCTTCTATAATTATATAACATTCTTCTACCGCTGGAGATTTTGTTAATTCAAAACTCAAAACTAAGTAACTATTATTGACATGAGTTTGGAGAGATTCTTCACAAAGGAGAAATGAAAAGAAAAATGTCTGTATTGTTTCACATAAACAAATTATTGATAGAATTTTAAGCAGCAAACATGTTACAGCCATTTCACGTGGATCCAACAAGAAAATGCATTCCACAATTACAACTACTTGCCCATTTTCTTTTGCAATTAGAAAAATATTCTTCAGCAACAATTTCCTTCGTCCCACCTTAAGTACAAGGTGGCTCTTTGGGAGGGGAGTATTGATACGTCAGGGAGAACCCACCTTGTGGGACCCAAGGAAGCTATTATTCATTATGTGAGGAGGAAGAATCAAGGAGAAGTTGTTTAATTTGTTTAGGAATATTTCCTAAATCATGTTTAATTGTTTAGGAATGTTTCCTAAATCATGTTTAATTATTTAGAAAGATTTATTAAATTATGTTTGATTTGTTTAGGAATGTTTCCTAAATATGTTTAATTTGTTTAGGAAGAGTTCCTAAATCATGTTTAATTGCTTATGAAATTTTCATAAATTATATTTAATTGTTTAAGAAGGTTTCCTAAAATATATTTAAATTGTTTAGGAATGTTCTATTTATGTTATTGTGTTCTAGGGCTATTTAAGGAGGAGTTGTCTAGGATTTTATGATCATGCTATGACTGAGTTTTGCTTCTGCTATAGTTCTTTTCTTTGAGGGCTTCCTAACCACGTCTAATTTGATTGAGAGAGCTGATCTACCTCTCGAATTATAGATCACCTGTATCTTGTTTTCTCTTATTGAAGTATTAATACAAAATCAGCCACCATTGTAGTTTTATGTGGTTTTTCTATTTGTTGTTTGCTGTTTTTTGCTTCCAAGGTGTATCAAATTTGGTGCTTTTGTTGAGAGATTATGTTTAATTTGCATAGATTCAATTATAATCAAACAAGGTATATGAATACAATAGATGCAAGAAAAGGAAATGTGCACAACTTTCAACACAGAAGCAACATATCCGTAATATCACCTGTTATATAACCAGGATCCAGCTCTGTTATAGCTGATAGGCCACTATCAGGTCTCGATTTGCACTCAGGATGATCAGTTTGATTATAAGAATCCAACAACATGCATTTAAGCCAACAGTTCACAGCAGAAAGAAGCTGCAAAACCAAAAAAAATAATCGCTTAAACATCAAGCTTCATCAAATCATCCAATAATATCACTCTTCCACCCCATATTAACTCGGAGAAACATAACATAAACACCCGGCATGGGAATGAAACAGAATTCAATAAGAAACTCCCACTGGGAGATCATAATGGCGATGTAATGAAATTATAAAAATCAATTGCCATGGGAGGAAGGTTTTTCCTGCCTTGGTGGTGTCTAGCCAGACCAAGTCTAGAGGGTTGAAGTCAAGCGGAGAGTACGGGCAGTCAAGCACTGACCACGCCCTCAGCTGCGTCGAGGCAAAGCCCGGGATGATGATTCCCGAGAGCTTCGAGTAGTCAAGGTCGCTCCCGCCTGAAGATGAGACCGAGCCATCCGCTCTACCGATTTGGTGAGCGAATACGAGAAGTGGTAAGATGACTGCTACGAATAAACGGCACATGTTCTGCTCCATTGAAACGCGCTCTCTGACGACTTGTTTGTCTATGACGAAACTGAAAGAGGTAGTTCGACTCATACAAGCGGTACACGAAGATGAAACGACAAAAAAAACCCTAACCTTACTGAGGCCTTCAACGGTATAAGTTACTTCGATCTATACAACTTTAATATTTTAAGATATTTAATACATATTTAGTTTTTATTAAAGACAAGGAATTATAAATTTAAATTTTAAGTTCTCAAAGAAAAATACATATATATATCACCTAATAATTCTCTATTATCTATTTATATATAATATTCAAAATAGCATATTTATTTGGTTAACTTTAAAACTATTTTATGAGCAATTTGTTAGTAAGGTTTAAGCATGACTTAGGCTTCATTTGTGACAGCAGATCTAAAAATTACTATTGAAAGTAAGAAGTTTGTAATATGTTTTGTTATAGTTGAGAAGAGAAATGTTGGCGTAGCTCGAGTAGAGATAAGATTAGCGAGAGTCACCTTAGATGGTTTGGTCACATAAAACAGCGGTCTTTCGATGACCTGTTAGGAAAGTAAATGTATTAGATTTGGCTTATGTTAATAAAGATAGATGTAGACTTAAAAAGATTTAAAAATATTTGGTTAGAAAATATTAAAAATGATATTTATTTATAAAATTTAATTATTTAATTAGTTGCAAATATGTTAATAATTAATTCAATAAATTAGATACAAGTATGTTAATTAAAATTAAAATTTTCTTAATAATTATTATTATTAAGTACAACTATTAATTAAAATAAAATATCAAATATTATTTAATTAAAATTAACTAGATTTTGAATTAATAAAATAAATAAATAAAAATTTGATTAATTAGTAATTAATTAAAAATTATTTAAATTAATTATAATCACAAACAACAAAATTATATATTTTAACTTTATTATCGATAGTAATTATTAAAATTTTATTTAAACTAACAGATTTAAATCCTAAAATAAATAGTCAAATAGCTCACTGAAATTTAATCAAATTTAATCACTTTTATACCAAATAATTCACAGAATTTAACAGCCTATGAATTTAATAAATTCAAATTTACATATTTACTGTCCTATTTGAGTTAAATCCTCCTTGCAGCAAACAGTTCCTTAAAGCCTCAAAAGCACCAGTGTCTTTACTATTCTAACGCACAATTCATTCCTCAAATTCTCCTAGCAAACGAACTCTGAAGCTTCTTCTTCCTAATCCTTCAAAGTTGCACAGCAGGCATTATGACTCCTATGAGAGTCCTCCCTCAACAAAAAAAAGGAGAAAAGCAGTACAAACTATACCATCCCATATATAAGCACATACTGGCACAAGAAAGGGCAATTTGGAAGACTGCCAAATTTATTTTAGATGCAACTTTAAATGTACTTTAGGCTTCATTTGGGACAGCTTCTGGCAGTATTTTTTCACTGCTTTCAAAAAAAAACATTTGTTAGAAGTTGTTTTAGAAAACAATAAGAAAACTATCCCAAACGAAGTCTTAATCATCTACCAAGAGGATAGAATACTATAAGAAAATTTTATATATGTCCTCGAACTCGATTTGAAGATGTTTGTGGATATTTCAAATCGTAGGATATAGTTAAACATGCAACATATGACATGAAGTATGATTTACAAGCTTTTGAGGAGATGGTAAGAGAAGTTCTTATTAAGATTAGACTCTATACCATGTGATGCTGTAATGTTTCTATAATAGTTATTGTATTATGGTTGAAGTTTATACAACATCTACTGTAATTCGAGTTACTTGACTGCCTTTAATAAGAGCTGCTGAAAAGTTTAGATATGAGAGTAAAATTGAACAACAAACTGATAAACAGCTTTGAATGCTATATTTGAATGTGTGTAACTGTTGTAAAGAGAACAAATTAAATGTGTATAGCTAAGACTATGTACGGGGTCTGCTTGGGTTTCCTTCTCCTTGCCTCCTGGTTTCTGCACTCCACCTCTCCATCTCCTCCAGCCCTGTCGGAGGTTTTTTTTTTCCTCACTCTGCCATGGGATCTCTTATCCCTTCCTCTAATTTTCCCCCTTTTGCTCCTTCTTCTGTGGGCGCTTCTTCCCCTCCTTCTCGAATCTGGAAAAACATTTTTTCCTCTCCTGATCCATCTCTTAATGAGATCTCTCTCTCATGCTACCCCTCTGAGCCAGAAATTATTGCATTCTCTGGTGAAAAGCTGTCCAAAGGTGCTCAAGATCAGGGTTTGTGTTTGGTTGGCTACTCTCTGGGAAAAAGACAGTATTATGAAGCTTTACTTAGCGCTATCAAGAAAACATGGTCTCTCAAAGGTTCGGTTCAACTTCTTTCCTTAAGTGATGGCTTTTTTTTATTGCGTTTCACCTCTTCGGAGGACTATGATATGGCATCGTCGCGGGTGTTTGGTTTTTCCTCGGTAAGCCTTTTGTCTTACAGAAATGGCACCCTAAGTTGCACCCTAAGAGGAAACTTCACCACCGTCCCTATATGGATTAAAATAATTGATCTCCCTCTAGCGTGCTGGAACTTTGAGGGCATCTCTAGGATTGCGAGTAAGGTGGGTGTTCTTTTGGCTGTTGATTCTTTAACTGCTCAGAAAACTAGATTAACTTTTGTAGGGGTGGGTGTGTGTGTGTGTGTGCAAGTACATTGTGAAGCCTCTTATCCTGAAGAAATTCCTATATCTTTGGATGGGGATGAATTTTTCTTGAAGATTCAATATGAATGGCGCCTTAATCCTTATGTACACTACAAGTCGCTAGTTCATTATTCTTCTCTTTACCTGCTTAAGCCGAATGTTCAACCTGATTTGCCAGAGATCCCTACAAATGTTATGAATCCTGCTAGGGGCAAAAGCTCCAGCAGGAAACCATGAAGTCGTTCAAGAGGAAACCAACCTGTTGGGACATCCAATCAAATTCTCTCTATTATCCGTCTTAGCCCATCTTTAGCTCCAATCAAATTCTCTCTAATTTGCAAATCTCCACATCTGTCATTCCCACTCAGCCTCTTATTATCTCTAATCCAAGTTCAACCTAGGTTGACAATCCCCCTTCCTCAACCCAAAAGTCCCCCATAGATAAAACAGGTTCTCATTACAAGCCTCCATCTAATTCCCTTCTTTCCTCCTCAGGTGCATTAGAGCCTATTTTTCCTAACATCCCGAACCTTAATTCTCCCATAGAGGATGGGCAGTCCTCCTCCAGCTCCTTACTTATTCCAGTTCTGCTTACTCCTTATGGGGTGCTATCACCCAACAAATTCGATATTTTGCACCAACAGGATGAAAGCATAATGAAATTTCTCATTTAAAGGCACTAGGCTCAGCTGCTACATGCTCTGAATTCCCATAACAATTAGCAAATTCAACTTTGCATAAAAAGCCACCTAGGGGGAAGCAAGGTAGAAAACCCCCTCAATCGCCAAAACCTTAATGTCTTTGCCATCTATAGCTGCTTGGAATTTCAAGGGTTTTAGTAGCCCTGATAAAGTGCTTTGATGTAGGCGTATGGTTGTCTCTGATAAACTGGATATGTTATGTTTATTGGAGAATAGGATACATGTTTCTTCTCTTCACGACCCCTTCTTTACTTCATCACACACTGCCTTTTCTTCTGAGGGGGCAGTTGCAATAATTTTGAACTTTCAAAGTTGGGTCGCATATGGGTCAAATGGAACTCTAAAAATCTAAATTTCTCACCAGTTGTTATATCTCCTCAGCTTGTTTCTGGCACAATCTCATTTAGGTGTCATCCTCCTTTCCATCTAACTGTCATTTATGCCTACAACAGTGCCACAGAAAGAGCTTCTCTTTGGGAACAAATTAGGTAGCTTGACCTAAATGATTGCATGCCTTAGATTCTGATGGGGGATTTTAATTGATGTAGATATTCATCAGATAAAGTGGGTGGGTCTTCTCTTACTCAAAGTAATTTATGGGAGTTATATTCCTGAATTTTTTATACTTCTCTAGATAATTTGCACTCGGCTGGCAGTCACTTTACCTGGTACAATCAACGGATAGATAGTCCAATTCACATCAAATTGGATATGGCTCTTATTAATGTGGCTTGGACTAGCTTTTTCCCAAGCTCTTTTTGCTCCATTCTGAGCCCTTCATGTTCTAATTATTGCCCCATAATAGTGCATCCTAGCACAAACTCTTCTTCTAATCACAGATTTCTTTTTAAAAATTTTTGGACTAATATGAATAAGTACTGGTCTCTTGTGCCTGAGTATTTTTATAAGCCTCCTCTTGGAAATCCTATTATTGATCTCTACAATAAACAAAAAATGCTAAAAGGTGCTATCAAAAAGGAGAGTTGGGCTAATTCCTCTATTATTAACACTCATTTGGATGGGTTACATAAAAAGTAGTATGCTTGCCTTGAGATGTTGAACGCTGATCCCCTCAATTCTTCTCTCAATGCTTCCATAAAAGCTAATAACAGCCAAATATCTTATTTTTCCTCTATGCTTGCTTCCTGGGTCATTCAACGAGCCAAAGCTCAATGCCTCACTCATGGAGAAGATGATTTAAAGTTTTTTATGTGCCAAAATTAGGAGTAGAAGGTGCAGTAGTAAGGCAGATGTGAACTTGGGTTTCCCCTTGCCTCTCTCTTCTATAGAAGCTACTATCTTCCCTATTATTAATCATATTCAAAGGCTCTATAATCCAGATCCCCCTACTCTATATGATATGGATTGTTTTCCAAAGGGAACTGTTGACTGCATCCATGGCTCAAAACCTCACCAAGCCAATTTCTGATGATGAGATTAAAAAGGCTCTATTCTCTGGTGCATCCTCTTTGGCTTCAGAACTTGATGGCTTTAATTTCCATTTCTATAAATCTGGCTGGCACAATACTGGGCCTACAGTTTGTAAAGTGGTTCACTCCTTTTTCTCAAAAGGTTATCTCCCCAAAGGGGTAAAGGCTACTGCATTAGCTTTAATTCCTAAAACCAAACATGCTAGTACCTTCTCAGATTTCAAGCCCATAGCTCTTTGTAACGTTCTTTACAAAATAATAGCAAAAATTTTAGCAAATATACTCAAGCCCTTTATGCCGAGAAACTCAGGTAAGATTTGTGAATTCTAGAGTCTCCACTGATAACATTATTCTTGCAAGGTAGCTGCTTTGAAATGCTAGAAGTAGAGGGATAATCATTATTTTTGTGCTAAATTGGATATCAAGAAAGCTTTTGACATGGTCTCCAGGGAATTTCTTCTTGCTAGATTAGAGCAGAAATATTTTCCTAATATATTCATTAATTGGATAAAATCCTGCATTTCAAATGTCAAATTTTCTATTATGATTAATGGCACCCTGGAAGGATACTTTCACTCCACAGCTGGCCTAAGACAAGGTTGTCCTCTCAGTCTGTTCCATTTCTATATTGTAATGGATGCATTCTTTGCTTTAATTGATGATGGAAAGTATAAGGGTATAAACATTGATGGTTTCAAACTATCTCACTTGCTATATGTTGATGATTTGTTAGAATTTGGAAAGCCGAATGTAGAAAACTACAACAAATTATCCAAAGTCTTGGATGTCTTCGCCAATGCCTCTAGCCTTCACATTAACTATGACATAAGTTAAGTTATGATTCCAAAGAATATCCAAAACCCTGATGATATTTGCCATGCTTTATCCATTCCTAATATTAGCTCTCAAATTTTCTATTTAGGCATTCCTCTATCTTTTAAAAGGTAATCGATATCTGATTTTTTTCTCTAATGGAAAATGTTTCCAAAAAGCTATCGGGTTATAATGCTAAGCTATTATCTTTTGCTGGAGATTATCATTTCTGAAATTCACTAACACTATTGCATATTGGATTTGGGGTTCTATTATCCCCAAGACGGTGTTTAAATTTGTGACTAAACTTTCATCTAAAATTTTATTTTATTTTGGATCTGGAATCAAATAGGAAGCTTCATCTTGTCTCTTGGGAAAATATGTGCAAGCCCAAACTAAATGGTGGTCTGGGTTTGCCATCTTTGCAAGCTTTACAATATGCCTTTAATTGCTATATTATTTGTCAAATGTACAACTGCAGATCTCCACTATCTTTGTGGCTGTTGAACATATATGTCTCACCCTGGCATTCAGCCCCTCTTAATGCCTCCTCCTTTTGGAAGTCTATCTGTTGTACTGCAGTCGCTGTTAAGCATGCTTTTAAGTTTATTATCACCCCTACATCACCCATTTTCCTTTGTTGGGATCACTAGTGAAAACATCGCTGACATTTCGGATGGATATCTGCTACATCAAGCTTTTGGTTCGAACGCTCAAACTAAGGATAAAATTAATGGGGATTCTTGGTGTTTGCCTGATTATTTGCCTTAGTCTATTACTTCAGTTATTAGAAATCTTCCTATAAATAATTGCACCTCTAACTGCTTAGTTTGGGGGAATTCGGAAGATGTCTCCTTTGGAAATTTCTTATTAGAATTCTATAAGGAATTACCCTGTTGCCCATGGGAAAAATTATTTGGCATAAAAAGCATGTCTTGAGATACTCCATCTATGCTTGACTTGCTTTAGTGGGGGATCTAAAAACTGTGGATGTTTTGAACAATAGAAATATTTCAGTAGATTTGACTTGTCATATGTGCCATTCTCTCATTGAAAGTGTTTCCCATATGTTCTTTGAATGTCACTATTCCTTTGCTATTCTGTCTGCCTTAATTCTGGAGACCATAAGTTTATTTCTTAGACCTACCGTTTCTCTCCTTTTGGAATGGATTAATGATAAAGAGAATGTTGGTCAGGACGTCAAAAGCCTTTATTTTCTAATATCCTATTGTACTATCTACTTCATCTGGAAGGAAAGAAATGATAGAAGGTATGGGGGTCTGATTAGCAGTATATCTACTGTTATAATCAACATTAAGAGGGTTGTTTTTGAGAAAATATGTAAGTGGAAGAACTCTTATAAGCTTCTGGGAATGCTCTAATGACATCCAACTGGTTCTCTATTTATGTGGCTGATATGGTTTTACTTAGTTCGTTCAAAGTGGTGGACAGTGATGTGGATATCTTATTTTTCTGTTATCATGGGCAATGATGTAGTCCCTTTATTTGTCTCTTCGTGGATGGTCTTCGGGCAACCAGGGGACATATCGGCTTTACCGTTGGCTTAAAGTGAACGTTCTTTCCTGAGTCCAGCCGGAGGTTCCATCCTCCCTTTTTGCCTGTGCTATTTTGCTATTTTATTATTAGCATATTTTGTTTTTGTCTTCCTTTTTGTATGGGGCTCATACTTTTATATTTTCAAAAGTCTCCTTTTTTGTTTTGGCTCCATCGGAATACTCCTTTTTGAGATGGAGTCATTGTTTCATCTTTTCTTGTATTTCTTTTTGGTTTAATGTACAGGTTAAGCCTAAAATTTTCCTCAAAAAAATGTGCATAGCTGCTATAAAGAGAACAAAATATGTATAGCTACTGTAATGAGAGCAAATTGTGTATAGACTAAGCTGATGTAATGAACGCAAAATGAGAGCAAAATGTGTATGGTTGCTATAATGAGAGAAAAATGAGAGGAAAATGTGTATAGCTGTAGTAATGAGAGTATCTATGCATGTGAGAGCTACTATAATGCCATTTAATTGTGTAAATTGAATGTCGTGCAAACTGCTGAAACTAAATTAATGATTTTAGGCAAATTAAAGCTTATGTTAATATGCTTATAAACATTGATTAGAATTGAATGGTATGTAAATTAAATAGTACATTCTCATTTAATATAGAGAAAATATTCCCATTGTTGACCTCGATTTTCGCTCGAGTGCCCTCGAGAACCTTCGATCGACTCAATTTGGCCCCGTCGAGTCCAATTCAAGCTCGAATCAGTCTTAATTGAATCGAATTAGACCCAAATTATTTTTGTTTTAAGTCAAGTTAATTCATTTGAGCCTCGTCGGGCTCGATTTGAACATAATTTGCATTGATTTTGATTTAATTTCATTAATTAAAATTTGATCGGATTTAATTTCAGCTCAATATAAGTAATTCAATTTCAATTAAGGCTCAAATTGGATTTCTGAGCAATTTGAATCACTTCCTAAATCCAAAAATTTGGATCAACGACAGCGATCGAGTGAGATGGCGGGGATTACTCATTCATTTTCGGCAAAAAATTAACTACAGGAATTTGCACGTTAGAAGGCGGGCTCTTCCTCTCTGTTTTGGCAGCACTCCAGGAGGAGGAGAGTATCAGACTTCTCCTATTTTCGGACAGCTCCAGTAAGACCTCTCTCGGCCTTGGCTTTAGCGAATCCAGACGGACCTCCCCCTGCTTCGGTCGCCCTCTTCTGGTCTTCAGTTCGCACGACCCAGACAAGGCCGAAGCCTCTCCCACTTCGTCTCCAGGGCTTTCGCCCCTTGCTCCCCTCCCGAATGCCTGCTGGAAGACACTAGGAGGAAGCCATCGTGAGCTCCAGGATTTTCGAAATCCATCTCCCTCTCTCCTGTGCACCTCTCGCGGTTCGCAAACACAGAGGGCGAAATCCCTCTACTCCGTCCCTGTTCGCACGGAGGTAGCCCGACGCCATTCCGAGCCCCATCCAAGTGCCGTTCGCGAATCCCAGCCAGGTCCGACTCCAGCCTTCGACGATCCAGCCGACCCTCTTTCTTGTCCGACTCCCTCTCCAGGACCGAACCCAACGCCAGCCTTCTCCACTCCATTCGCAAGCTGCAACGACTGTAGGCTCCGATTCGACCACCTTTGCCCTAGCCCAACCTTCTTGGAAGCAGGTATATCTATCCCCCTTCTTCTTCTTACATTCATCATCATATTCTCCTTCCTCCTACTTTCCCTTCCTTCTTCTTTATTCTTCTCAGATTTTAGGTAAGTGTTGCTTGCCTTGTTTTGTGGATTTCAACATTAGATAGCTCTTCTATTCTCATGTCCTTGTCTACTTAAAGTGTGGTTTGATTGATAGAACCAAGAGAAGAGTTATTTGGCTTGGGGTTGGTACACGCATAATATCTAGTTGTTTCTCATCCTTAAGATTATAAAAGGATATATCTTGTTGTGTTCTTTATATGTTGTTATGTGTTGCTTGAGAATGAACAATCAATATGTGAAGCTTACACTTTATTCATGCCACATGATTTAGAGAGCTAGGTGTAAGCTATGGAAAAGTACAAGAAGTCATTGTGATCTTTTTATCAAAACATGCATTTAAGATGTTTGTGATAATGCCTCAAGGGAAGGCCATAGTTGATTTGCTTGCATTGAAGATCTATACAATGATCTCTTTCATACGAAGGTTTCCTCAAGGTGTTGTTTAAGTGTTTATCAACAGAAATATGAGAATGAAGCTTGCTTTTAATTCATGTTACATAGGTTAAAGCCCTAGGTGTAAACCTTAGAGGACTATGAGAAACCCATGTTATTATTCATAAAAGTATGCATACTAAATGTTTGATAAAAGGCCACCAAAGAGAAATTGGGTTGCTTTCATTTGTATTGGAATTTCATATGATGGTCTTGTTTATATTGGGAAGTTCATGCTATATGGATGAATTCTCCTAATCAGTTACATGAATGTATTTGATGTGAGGAGATTGTATGACCTATCTCATCATTTATCGTGGTATCATATATCATTTATTTAGGTGATTTCTATATGTTTTGACATTTGAGTGTGTGCTCTTAACTATTCTTTCAAGTGATCAAGTTCAGGTTTATATGCATGAGTGTTTCTCCTAATGGTGCCTTCAATGACTAGTTATCTAAATCGCTATGTTTTGTAGCTTAGCCAATAGTCATACATTATAATGTAATTGTTGTTGAAGATGAGTTTCAAATTGCAATAGCACATGGGAGTTCTTGGTATGCAAAAATTTTGCGGGATTTATGTTTTGAGAGTCAAAGAGATGAATGAGCATGAAGATTTTATGACTTTTCTTTATACATATTCATGGCCACTTGAGGCACCTCACTAAGATTAGAAAACTTTCATATGTGTTATGATTCGTTTGGGAATCCAAATTGATTAGAAGGAAGTTTTACTTTCCTCTTTAATTTTCTAACATTTATGTCTGCCTGCCATTCTACCTATCTCCTATGCTTTTTGGAGCGCATGTGATCTCTGCTTCCTCGTCTTCACTGCTTTGATGGTTGTTGGTTGTTGATGGGAGGCTTGCTTTTGGCTTTTGTATGGTAGTCCTTAGCCATCATGTTGTAAACCTCAACAACAGCATCTATATGATTCTCAGTCATAGTTTTCTGAAATTGGTATGTAGCTCTAAAGGAAACTGAATGTGACTCTTTGGATCCAATGCTCCTACCATTGTAAGGAAAACTATAGTAGCTTACAGGCTTAGGACCGCTGGCTTTAATTTTCATTCGAAATTTAATATCCTGAAAGAGAAATAGATTATAAGAATTGCTTGATAAGATGTTTACAGTTATGAAATATATTAGAATAAGTAATGAACAAAATTGAAGGGGATAATAAGTCAGTATACCTTTTTATTGTTGCTTGATAGTCTCAGTTCTAGATTTTCAGAATTTTTTAGCATTCCTTGCACCAAACAAAGAAAAAAAACTACAAGTATTCTGATGGTACAACACCCCATACACCATTTCCCTTCATTAATCGTCATATTTTAATTTCTGCAAAAAATTTGTTCTCACAAAAAAAAAAATATGAGTGATTAAAGGATCATTTTTTTTAGTATAGATTTGAAGCATCATTTTAAATAGATTTGGAAGATTATTTAGGAAATCTCATGAACAAGTCTATAAATATCTAGGATTTTTTTTTTTAATGTATCAATTTCAGTGATTCAAAGTTAGGCAATTCAGGCTTTTGGAGATATGGTTTCACCCGATGTCTCTCGCATCTACTATGTCACATGAAATGTCAAAGTTCATACATCATCTGACTTTTCGAGAGTTTTTCTTCTTAGCATGCTTCAAAATATGAATGGGATGAGGAATATATAGCTTTCCCTTAATGAAAGATTCATGTATACATTGAATAGATTTTGATTGTTAGGGGAGGTATATATGTATAGTGATGAAATATGTATACAGATTTTCATTTATTTTATGCTCCGAACTGGTTTCGGAGGTGTGTTGAATGCAGTTTTCCACTAGTCTCATGTCCCAAACTGCTTTGGAAATAAAATAAATGCAGTTTTTTTTTATGTCTGCACGCTCCAAACTGATTTGGAGAGGGATTTGATGCAGATTTTGATTTGATTTGGGTTCCAAACTAGTTTTGGAAACAAATAAATGCAGATTTTGATTTGATTTGGGTTCCAAACTGGTTTTGGAAACAAATAAATGCAGATTTTGATTTGATTTGGGTTCCAAATTGGTTTTGGAAACAAATAAATGCAGATTTTGATTTGATTTGGGTTCCAAACCTTTTTTTTTTTTAAAGAAAACTTGATGCAGATTTTCATTTGTTTTATGCTTTGGGCTGTTTTGGAAAGGAAAACGAGCATGATTTTGAAGTGAGTTTTGTGATGTCAAATTGATTGTCGGCATTTTAGTGAGGTGGATTTGGAAAGATTTTACCTAAGATGGTTTCCTTCTTTTAGATGTTTGATGAATTATGTTTATTGAGGGTTGGTTTATGTAGCTGCACTTGAGGGGTTTTCGAGAGGCTTTATGATTCGTCAAAAATTCCATGTCTTATTTTATGTTGGAAAGTTTTATGAGTCGCTCTATTGTTGAATGCTTTGCGAATTATTTTGTGTTGAGAAATTCTACAATATATTTTACGAATGTTTTGCTACGATACGCTTTATGAAACCTTCTTGTTAGAAGATTTTCATAGAGTCATCCCACGTTAAAGAAGCTTGTTATTTGTTTTGCACCGGAAGGAGTCATAGTGGGTTTCCTGCATGAAAAGTTTTATGTTTTGCTTTGTTTGGAAGGTTCTATAAGTTGTTCTGGGGATTTGAGACTTTATGAATTATTTTTGTGTTTGAAAAGCTCGATGCTAAAAGGCTTTCTTAGTTCTCCTTTCATGAATAAGTTTTCTTTCTCATATTCGCATTTGATTCCAAGATAAGTTTCAAAAAGAAATATGAGTTGAAAATTTTATTTGGATTTTGGTTTCAAGATTGGGTTTTCTTCTCTATTGCTTTGAGTTTTATATGAAAGTGATTTGGGTGATTGTGTCAAGTCTTTCGAGTGCTTTTTTTTAAAACGTGAGAACATCAAATAGCATCCAAACTCTCCCGCCTCTTATTTGCATTTGGCTTAAATGCTGAATGGGAATAAGGGTGGGGCAAAGGCATGTTTGGACTTTGATAGAGCATGCCTATCAATGAGATGCTAACATCCCATAAAAATAATAAATAAAGACCGTTTTTGGAGCAATATAGGAGAGTTCCTACAAACTCAGGCAGTCTCGGAGAGCAAACAACCAAGCTAACATCCAGACAAAAGAAAAGGTATGTTTTCATTTAATAGCATTTTATTTTGATTATTTGTATATTGAACATGATTCTGCTCTCATCCAATACTTGTTCTTTTCTTTGTTCTTTGCGAGGTACTCTTGGGAAGGCAAAAGCAAGGAGCAACTGGAGCACTAGACGAAGGAGCTTGGACAATCGGATCCGAGCATCAGTCGCCCCCATTCATTCTGGTGGGGGTGCTACGGGCGATACCACCGGGTCATAGCCCCCGGTGTAGTGAGTTTTTTTCTTAAAACCTAGACAGCCTTTAGGGAGCCTTATTGTGTGTACATTCTCCTACCTTTAGGGTCCTTTAGAAACTTCAATTATTAGGTTATCTTTCTGTCTTATTTTTATAGATCCCTAAACCCATTTTACACATATACGAGTGTCTAAAGGGTTAGAAATAAAAACTCTTTTCATTCCCTACAACACTAGTGACATATAAGGACAAAAATTAAAGACTAAGTCTTAGAGAACTTAGACTTAGGATGCATGCTCCCTTAGGATAGAAATACTAAACATAGAAAACTTAGTGACATGTTATCCTAGGGTTAGTTTCCCTCAATTCATTAATAAAAACAATAAAACTAATTATAATCTAAATCATAAATGTATTAGAACACTTAATCTTTAATCAAACTAATATCAACATACGAAATCACTAGGAGGTAGAATTTGAACATAAACGCGAACTAAGATCTAATTAAAATATTAATCACCTCTTAATCAAATATTAACTAAATAAAATTCATCAAAATAAACTCAAATTGTAGGAGTTATAAAATTGGAAAGCAAACCTAATTTGAACCTAAAAGACTCATAATACCCAAACTTTAAAAATTCGTAACTAATTATAGAAAAATCCAAATCAAATAAATTAAAAAGCACTCAACTCTAATTAAAGTCTACTATTCAATAAAAATATTAACTTTCTAAAAATCAACCTAATTTGAAAAGTCAACTCTCCGGTCAACCGTAGTTCAATAACTAGGGCCCAAAACTCCTAAAATCATAACATTGCCTAGAAAACTCCAAATCTAACAAACTAACAGTCTAATTACTCGTGGTAAGGTATAGTATTTAATAAAAATACTAACTCCCCTAGACCTAACCTATTTCTAAAAATGACTTTTTTGAACCCTCTTAACTTAGCAGATAGGTAGACCCCGGACCTTCTAAAAGTCATTAATACAACTTAAACTTCAGAGATTACTACCCTTAGCATTAAAACTGACAAACCAATTAAATTAACTAAAAGTGGACCTCAATCCATTAATACTTGAATTTTAACCAAATACTCCTTTTCAAACCTCCAACAAATATTAAAACAAAACAACTCAAACTATCTACCCAATATATGATCTATCCAATGCCACACAAACTTTCTACACACACATAGAATTGATTGTTAGGGCACCACTTCTAGATCTAGGTTAGGCCGGTGTTTTCTTTCTCAGTTGTTTTCTGTGTTGTGATCGCTCTTGCATGTGACACGTGTGTTATTTGTGTTGATTTGATGTGAGTGTTTATTTTATTACTGCACTGTATTTTGTTTGCGATATTGTTGTTTGTGCGTTAGATCTACCCCATAGGCTAGGGATGTTTTATACTGACTCAGTCTTATGCAGGTGGCCACGCTCATGCAGCGCTAAAAATAAACGGGGGCTAATATGACAAAATCATAAATTATAAATGCTTACTACAGGTGCTCCAGAATGCTTAGCCCCCAAATAAATAAGAGCGTGGCCAAGTGTGTTTATTTTTCTGCACAGATATAACTGCTTGAGATGTGACATATAAACTGCCTGGGATGTTTTATTAGGATAACCTTGCAGGTTCAGTTTGGGTCTAGATTTTCTCTTTCATAATGTAATTTGATGTAATTCATATTGAGTTGTGAAAGTCTTCGAAGGCATGGCATTTCAAATGTTAGATACCCAAAGGGAGAAAGAAAGGCCCTCTCTCGGGGAGTTTCTTTCTCATTTGGGTACCCTTCTGGAGAACGATCTGAAGGAGGATGATCTGAAGAAAGGCGATCCACTCGAGGATGAAGATTTGAAGATGAAATGTCTTGCATTTAAGACTTGCGTCATTCAGTAGGATTAGAATCCAGGATGTTGTCGGTGGGGCCTGGCCACCATTACTTTCTGTAGACCCTGGGTTGTACTTATACGGCACTTGCCGTAGACTGTGGACTCTTTCTTACTCTGCTCTGTGGATTTATATTGATTTGTTTATTTTGTGTGCGCAGTAGAAATTGCCTGCTTTTATTAGGTTTCTTTCTTGCATGTGCTTGGCCTGATTTCGCTAGGCTCTTTAGGAATAAAAATTTTCTACTTGTAATTAATACTTAAAAAATTTTAAGAAATAAATAACATAGAAATGTAACGATCTAGGGAATAGCTGGAATCGTCCAGGGTTGCATGCATATCATTGTTTAAAATTGCGCAATATGAGGCTCGCCTTGAGGCCCGCCTTAGCGCAATTCTAGTAAAAAACGCCTCAAAGCTTACGCCTCGATCTTCTTTTATGAGGCTTACGCCTTATCTTAGATGAGGCCGGCCTTGAGGCACGCCTCGCCTCACTAGCTTGAGGCGTACGCCTCACTCTATTAAAGATTTTTTTATTTAAAACTCACCTAAATCCTATACAAAAGCCCCAAAAAAATCATGACTTCTTGCACCCTCAAGCCGCAACAACCTCCTCTCAATTGCCTCAACCTGCAGCACACCGCCTTCACCGTAGCCCCCGCCATTGTAGTCCCCGTAGGGGATCACTAGAAAGCCGCATGCCACAACCATCTCCTCTTAAAATTTTGGAGTATTATATTTTTGTTGATGACAAACATTTATGACAGATGAAGATGACTGAAATAAATGAAGAAGAAGCAGATTGAGAGGTATTGGACCCGACAGGATGAGGCAGGAAAGAGGCCAATTTGTTATGATAGTGACTCAAATAAAAATCCCCTTAGTAATGATAGTATAGATGATTTTTGAGTTGTTGTCAATTACTTTAGCTTTCTTTAGTAATTAAACGTAGATGAGTAGGCAACTGAGAAAGAAAAAAATAGAGTTGAACTTAATATTATATGTTATTTTTATACAATTCATATATTTTATATTGTTTTATTCCTATAATATTTGGATTTCAATTATTTCACATTATTTATCATTTAACACTTTACATCTTATACAATTTTTTGTTTCATATGTATGTAAATTTGTTACTTCATAGTTCAATAGAAAGTTAATGTCATCCTTTAACATATTATTTGGATATTATATAAAAATTACTTTTAATTTTTATTTTGACTTTACGCAATTTTTAGATTTTGAGGCTTACGCCTCAAAACGCCTTGAGGCTTACGCCTCGCCTCACGAACGAAAAACGCCTCAATACCCAATTGCGCAATTTTAAACTTTGATGCATATCAATGCATTCTCTCCCTCCTTGCTATAAGACACTTCTCCGCCTGCGGGTAGAGTCCAGATAATCCGACCTATGAGGATGAGGTGTTGGATCTGGGGAAGTCTAGTCTTTTCTAAAAAACTATTTTATAAGCCTTTTTAAAATTCTATGCATATTTGATTTGAGATCGTTAACCAGCATACATTGCATTAGAAACTAATTAAATTAAAATTTTAATTACATTAGTCTTTGAAGCATACACCCTACATAAGTCGAGGGCCAACTAGGAAACTCTCTAGACGTCGGCCCTACTTCCAATAACCAAACTACCTACCCATCTTCCATAAAGACTTGGATAACATGGATTTTATACGCTTAGGTGGTTAGCTGGCTTTCCTTTTCAGGCAGGATATAAGCCCAGAATGCATTAGCTAGGACACGGGTATTAGTGTTGCGTAGAACACTAAACCCATCATAGATATAGGATTCAAGGCTACTATTGTTCCGTAGTACGCCTCATCAGTAGGTAGGTTTTCTGTCTTCCAGAGACCATAAGCCCTACATATCCGCGTCACACTGATGACGCCACCTCCATCCTTCTCTCCCGCATGCTCTGAGTGCATGACTTTTAGTTTCTCCACTTTCTTCTCACTACCTTAGTCCCTCCGGATGCTGATGTGAGCCGTGCATGTTGACTAAGCCAGTTTGAGCCCTTCTTTCCCTTTGAGTAGGATTTCCTAGTCTCCGCCCTATGTGCCAATCCCAATTTGGGAAGAATAATGTAGAATCCTTAATCGAGAGTTTTCTCAGGCCCCGGCTTGAGATGTAATTAACCACGGGGGCTTGCGCCCTTGGGAAACCGAATCCCACTCTCAAATAAACCCCATTCGAGCTAATGTATCGGGTGGGGGAAACCCGTTGTGATTAGATCGTACATATTGTTATCCATCAGGGTGTGCTGGTGAGAGCCACTATCCTCAATGGTTAATCGTATGCATGATCGAATCTGCCCTTCCATTGGCAACAGATACTGTCTCCCCTCGCGGGGCGATGATGTTTGTCTGAGTCCTTTCAGAGGTCCACAGGTTTCTGGCGACCACGGTGGGACAGGTTTCTCTCTCCATCTTTGGATTCTATATTATTCTTCCTTGTGTGTGCTCCGGGATTGGTATTCCTTAGATTAGGTCCGTCCCACTCTTAGTTAGGATCCTTCCTTAGTTAGGATCGTTCCTTTTCTTAGTTAGGGTTTCTCCCTAGCTAGGATTCTTTCTTTCAGTTCTTCTTAGTTAGGGTTTCCCCCTAGCTAAATTTCTTTCCTTCTGACCTTCTAGGTCATTCCGTTTCCTATCTATCATTCCTCTTCTCATTATTTCTACTAATCATTTCAAATCTCTTTTGTTCTTCTTAGCAGACAGTGACAGTGCCATGGCTTTCTTCGTGCCTTCTGTTACCTTCCGCTTTGGTATTGACGCCCAGGTGACACTTCCTGAGTCCCTGTTTGCCAGTCCTCCTGCTGGAGGAATCACTTTTGGTTCCTTCACCGACTCGGCCTTTATCACTCTTGGCGGGCCGACCCCTACTGAGGCTGCTGCCTACTCTCCTCCCCAGAGGAGAGCTCGTGCAGCCATGCGATCTTTTGGACATCCAGTTGCTCGGCGGACAGCCCAAGCACATGCTCGTCCTACTCCTGTTCTACCTATTGTTCAGACTGCCCCGACCCCTCAGCGTCGGCAGGCAGTAGTTACCCCTATTGTTGCTCCGGCAGAGGCAGCTCGTGTTCGGGTTCCCCCTCCTTTTTCTTCTAGGAAGAGGGGTGCCCAGACCGAGGCTCCTTCGCCTTCCTCTCGTCAGGTTTCTGTTTTTGCTCGTTTGTCTCACCCAGAGACCGTCGAGCAGACCCCGACGCTTCTTGTAGCTCCTGCTCCCCCTGTCACTCAAGTAGTGGATTCAGATGTTGCTTCGTCTTTCGCATCCGGCCTTGGGAGAAGGGCCAAGAGGAATAGAAATTGTAGACTTCGGTCAACTGCATCCGAGGCAGATAAACAATGGATGGCAGATTCATTGGCTCACCAGGAGCCAATTCAGAGGGGAGTGGTCCTCAAGCAGCGGGCACCACGACCAGTTTCAGTTCTGCCCACCCTAGAGGTTGTAGTAGCTCCTGAGATAGAAGCAGTTCAGGGAGGACGCTTCTCTCCACTGACACACAGTGGTGATGAGGAGGACGTCGCTCGCATTGCGTCGGCCCCTCCTGTTACCACTACTTTACCACGTGCTAGGGTCCCTAGGGATGATGCTGCTCGAACCCTCTCTCAGAGGATTCGAAGCATCATCCGCTTAGCGCGGGGTCAAGGCCCTGTCAGTCGGGAGAGGTTACTCCGTCAAATTTCTCAAGCGTCCGTTCACTTGCAGAGGCAGAGGTACCAGTGGCGGAGAGGACAGCCGCCACGGCAGCCAGTTAGTTCAGTTCCTTCAGTTAGACCGCAGACAGTCGCTCCCGCTATTGGAAGACCCCCACGTCATCATGGACGAAGACAGCAGCTAGAGCTTACTAGACCTCAGTTTAGTTCAGTTATGGTAGCCACTCAGCGGTCAGTTGTTCCCATTGGGTCCCGTCATAGTGGATGGGTATGGAGACGACGACAGACAGACTCTCCTGTCGAGGCAGTGCAGCCAGTTCAGATAGTTGGGCAATTAGAGACAGTTGTTTCTTCTGGATCAGAGGCAGTTCTGATGGTCTGTGATGCAATGACAGATGTTGATGTTATAGTCCCTCTCGATGGTTCACCAACCCGGGGAGAGGTAGTTTCAGCTCCTAGCCCCCGTAGGATTTCTTCCCCTATGGGTCCATATATAGAAGCGCTTTGTCAGACCTTCTCCGATGAGGACATACTCGAAGAGTTAGATGAAGATATACCTGTGCACCGAGTGTGTGTGATTACTAGACGAGGTCTCTCAGATGAGCAAAGAGAGGCAGGTGATGATGATGATGATGAGCAGGGAGAGCCCGAGGTGGGTGGATCTCCCAGGTCAGTTGATACAGAAGCTACAATTTTAAACCTTCAGACTCAGATGGCAGAGATGGCTAGAACCATGGCAGTGATGACCGCTCAGTTGACAGCCTTGGAGATCATGCCCCAAGTTGCGGGCGTAGGCACTCCTACTATGTCTAGGGATGAACCAGAAGTACCACCTGTAGTAGCACCAGACCCTATAGGAGTGGACAGGGTCCAGAGAGCAGCTCCAGTTGCACCTATGACAGTTACTTTCACTACCCTAGTTCAGAGTCAGTCAGCTCAGTTGTCAGCAGGACAGATTCAGGATTTGATTGCCCAGAAGGTCGAGCAGGCCATCTCCTCCAGGAAGATTAGAGAGGTAGTTAGCAGGGGGAGACCTTACCCAGTTGAGTACGAGCAGGAGCCTTACCCCCCTGGTTTTGTCCCTCCTAGGTTTAGAGTTTTTGATGGATTTGGAAACCCAAGGCAGCATGTGGCTCAGTACCGGGCCATATGTTGCAACATAGGAGGGAATGATGCTTTGATGTTGAGATTGTTCGTCAGCAGTTTAGTTGGGGTGGCATTTTCCTGGTACGCCGACCTCCCCAACGACTCAGTTCGCACATTTGCAGAGTTAGAACAGCTTTTTATTCAGAGATTTGTTAGTGCAGAGCACCGGGTTACAGTTGAAGAGTTAGTTGTGGCCAGGCAGCGGCCCCGTGAGACTCTACCGGATTATATAGTTAGATGGAGGAATCTTAGTTTGCAGTGTGAGCCCCAGTTACAAGAGCAGCATGTAATAGAAATCTTGTTGAAGAACATAGATGGCCCTATAGCTCCTTACTTGAAGGGTTTTAACATTAGAACCTTTCAAAAGTTGTTGACAAAGGTGGTCAGTTTACAGGACAGCATACTCGATGCAGTCCCTTCTAAGGTTGAGAGTCAACCCTCGCGTAGACCTCAACGGCAGGAGTCTTCAGGGGCACCTCCGCCTAGGAGAGGGGAGGTACACAATACCTATAGACCATCAGATAAGGGCAAGAAGCCCTTAGTCAGTTCAGAACCACAGTAGTCGTCATACACACCTGGGCAGTCAGCAGTACAAGATAGATCCTCCCATAAGACTTCAGAGGGTCAGTTGTCCTTACAGGAGAGGCTCGACAAGGAATATCCCTTTAAAAAGGAAAGTGTGCAGAAGATATTTAAATCCCTTGTTAAAAATAATATCATAATATTTTCATTTAATAAGAAGAAAAATGAAGAAGGACTGATAGAACACCCGTTATATTGCCCCTTTCACCGGCATCATGGGCATGTCCTTGAAGATTGTTTTGTATTCAAGGATAGGGTGGAGAGCCTTATGGCTAGTGGAAAGATTCACTTACAAGATAGTGATTTAGTGCAGCCTCAAGGCAAACTGGCTCAGGATGTGCAAATGAATGAAAGCCCGAGTCAGTGTGATGATTGATAGCAGTTAGCAGAACACCCCCTTAGTTCTGGGGAGAGTGGTAGTTCACACTCTCTCGCAAGATAAGGGATATGACCATACATGCAGTTCAGAGTTCAAAGACAGTTGAGAGGAGGTCTTGATAGGCCAAGTCAACAGTTGTCAGTTCGGCTCTTTTACCTATTTCTTTTCCTTTATTCACAGTAGTGCATATTGAGCACACTTCCTTTCTTTCATGTACTAAAAAAAAGAAAAAAAAGAAAAAAAAAACAACAAAAAATATATGATGATAAAAAGAGAGAAGCTCTCAATTGAGCAAAATCGGTTATCCTTGTCACAGGTGGAACCCGGCAATACTCTCTGAGAGCTCAAATTTCCCAAGCTTTTTTTTTTCCCTCCTTCGAAGCGTCTCAATGGTAGCTTCAAGGATGACCCTACGCTTGCATTGTTATGATTATTTATGATTACAGTCATCTTCATTAGTGATGTGATACATCTTGTTCTGGATGTTAACATCACTTCTTCGTAGGCTTAGATTTTTATAAAGAAAGATCAGCCTCCTCTTCTACTCTCAATCAATAACTCACTTTCCCACTCATATCTTGCTCTCAGCTGCTAGAGCGGTCTTATGGATGTAGCGATGTTGCTTTCATCTCTCACAGGATCCCACCAGTCAGTGTGGGTGTTACCGCTGTGAACTGTTGATGATTATTATTCTTATCCATAGTTGTTATCCTTGGTGGCGAGTGTGTCCCCTCGCTACCTTGAGTTGTTTCCCTTGTTGTGATGTAGTACATCTTGTCGTAGATGTTAGCATCACTTTCTCAGGAGCTTTGATTTTTCTAGCAGAAGATCAGCTCTTTAGCTTCTTTACCGACATAATTCCTCATTTATGCCCTACTCTTAAATAACAGAGTAGTTCTATGGATGAGTTGAGCTCACTCTCACTTTCTACAGGGTCCCACTAGTTTGTGTGGGTGCTACCACTGTGATCTTCTGATGATTATTAATCATACTCTTAGTTGTTATCCTGGGTGGCAAGTGTGTTTCCCTGCCACCTCAGTTCTTCTCCCCATTTGTGATATAGTACATCGTGCCTCAGATGTTACTGTTACCTCTTTTCGAGCTTTGATTTTCTAGCAGAAGATCAGCTCTCCGGTCTCCTACGTTATATACTTCCCTATCAGGACCTGACTCTTGGCTGCCAGAGAGGTCCCATAGAGCAGTTAATGTTGTTTTCACTTCTTACAGGGTCCCCATCAGCTGGTATGGGTCCACCACTGTCGTTCCTTGATGATTACTTCTTCTTGATATCATTTTATATTTTGTAGCGGGTGTCCCCCCCGCTGCTCTAATTGTTGCCCACCTGGGATGGGATATCCCCTCTTGCACTCTGCTGAGGGTGTACCTCTTCCTGTTATTCTATGAGGTATTATTCTAATGTTTTCCTCCTTTTCATGTGATATTAGTGTTGCCTAAGAAACTTCGCCGGCATTCGGATACTCGTGGCCACGACGATTTGTCCTCTACCACGTGGTAACCAAAGCGCTAGCTCGGGGTTCCTTAGACAACTTTTCTCTTGGAGTTCTTCTACTTACCTTTCCTTTCTCCCTCACATCCCTACACAGATCTGTGTTAGGTTGGTGTTGAGGTGACTCTTTTCTCTCCACATCACTGCAGACATATGCGCCGGGTGGTTGTGTAGAGTGTTCTTTCTTTATCCTATTGCAAGCATATGCGCCGGGTAGGGACTCTGCTGTAGGCACATACACCGAGTAGAGGTGACTCCTTCCTCTTCACATCACTGCAGGCATATGCGCCAAGTGATTGTGTAGAGTGTTCTGTCTTTATCCTACTGCAGGCATATGCGCCGGGTAGGGACTCTGCTGCAGGCACATACACCGGGCAGAGGTGACATTTTTTTTCCTCTTCACATCACTGCAGGCATATGCGCCGGGTGATTGTTGAGCTCTCCTTTATCCTATTGCAGACATATGCGTCGGGTAGGAAGCCTGTTGCAGGCACATACACCGAGTGGGGGTGGATTTCTTTTCCCTGATTGTCCTACTGCAGGCATATGCGCCGGGTAGACATCAGACTTTACTTGGTTGAGAGAGCCCCGACAGAGTCCCTGAGAGGGCATTCCTCACCACTTTTTTTCCCTGATTGTCTTACTGCAGGCATATGCACCGGGTAGACATCAGACTTTACTCTTTACTTGGTTGAGAGAGCCCCGACAGAGTCCCTGGGAGGGCATTCCTCACCACTCTTTTTCCCTGATTGTCCTATTGCAGGCATATGCGCCGGATAGACATCAGACTTTACTCTTTACTTGGTTGAGAGAGCCCCGACAGAGTCCCTGGGAGGGCATTCCTCACCACTCTTTTCCCCTGATTGTCCTATTGCAGGCATATGCACCGGATAGACATCAGACTTTACTTTTTACTTGGTTGAGAGAGCCCCGACAGAGTCCCTGGGAGGGCATTCCTCACCACTCTTTTTTCCTGATTGTCCTATTGCAGGCATATACGCCGGGTAGACATCAGACTTTACTCTTTACTTGGTTGAGAGAGCCCCGACAGAGTCCCTGGGAGGGCATTCCTCACCACTCTTTTCCCCTGATTGTCCTATTGCAGGCATATGCGCCGGGTAGACATCAGACTTTACTTGGTAGAGAGAGCCCCGACAGAGTCCCTGGGAGGGCATTCCTCACCACTCTTTTTCCCTGATTGTCCTATTGCAGGCATATGCGCCGGATAGATATCAGACTTTACCCTTTACTTGGTTGAGAGAGCCTCGACAGAGTCCCTGGGAGGCATTCCTCACCACTCCTTTTCCTTGATTGTCCTACTACAGGCATATGCGCCGGGTAGACATCAGACTTTACTTGGTTGAGAGAGCCCGACAGAGTCCCTGGGAGGCATACCTCACCACTCCTTTTCCCCTGATTGTCTTACTGCAGGCATATACGCCGGGTAGACATCAGTCTTTACTCTTTACTTGGTTGAGAGAGCCCGACAGAGTCCCTGGGAGGCATACCTCACCACTCCTTTTCCCCTGATTATCTTACTGCAGGCATATACGCTGGGTAGACATCAGTCTTTACTCTTTACTTGGTTGAGAGAGCCCGACAGAGTCCCTGGGAGGCATTCCTCACCACTCCTTTTTCCCTGATTGTCTTACTGCAGGCATATGCGCCAGGTAGACATCAGACTTTACTCTTTACTTGGTTGAGAGAGCCCGACAGAGTCCCTGGGAGGCATTCCTCACCACTTCTTTTCCCTGATTGTCCTACTACAGGCATATGCGCCAGGTAGACATCAGACTTTACTTGGTTGAGTGAGCTTGACAGAGTCTCTGGGAGGCATATCTCACCACTCTTTTTCCCTGATTGTCCTACTACAGGCATATGCGCCGGATAGACATCAGATTTTGCTTGGTTGAGTGAGCCCGACAGAGTCCCTGGGAGGCATATCTCACAACACCTTTTTCCTGATTGTCCTACTGCAGGCATATGAGCCGGGTAGACATCAGACCTTTCTTGGTTGAGTGAGCCCGACAGAGTCCCTGGGAGGCATATCTCACCACACCTTTTTCCTTGATTATCTTACTGCAGGCATATGCACCGGGTAGACATCAGTCTTTACTCTTTACTTGGTTGAGTGAGCCCGACAGAGCCCCTGGGAGTCATACCTCACCACTCGTTTTACCTTATGTTCTTCTGTTTCGATATGGTCAGGCAGACAGTTGGTCTACTTTACCTTTCACTCTTTGTTTCACTGTTTTGATATGGTCAAGTGAACATCGAGTTGTCCACATTCACTGTTTTGATATGATCAAGTGGATGTGGGATCCTTTACCTTTACTTTCTTCTCTATTCTGCCCTTACTATAGGATAAGGCAGATAGATGATCTACCCTCTTTCTTTGATGATTTTCCTTACTCTTCTTTGATTGTTATCCTTTGCTGTTTTGATTTGATCGAGTGATTATTGGTTTTTATTTCTCCTCACATCATTCTAGATATATTCTAGATGATCGCTGAGTTTTCTTTAATTCTTTATGATTTTATTCTGATTCTTCTTATGCGAGCGTGAAATCCCTTTCTCTTTCTTCCACTCTGCTGCTTACATGTAATCGAGTAGATAGTTGATTTTCTTTTCTTGGCTCTCCCTCACTATCTCGAGCTGGTTTAGCGAGCGTTGGGCCTCTTTCATTCGCTGTTTCAAGTCTATTAGGCGAATTATTGGTTTCTCTCTTCCTTCTGTCCCACCATGTTTGCATGGTTGTGTGACCATTACATGACTGAATGATTGTTGATTGACTGTATGATCATTATATGATTTGATGATTGTTGCATGACTATGTGAGCATTGTATGTCCGCTTGATTGATTGAATGAGCGTGTGGTCATTGCATGATTCTGTAATTATGAGGTGACTACTATATGTTGTATTACCCATTAAATGAGTGAGTGATTACTGTATTTATTGCATGATGATCATTGTATGGCTGAATGATTCTTATATCATTGTGCGTACATTATAAGGTGGTCACCTTTAGCTGATGCTTACATGATCAATGAATATTACTTGATTGTGGGATTCTGTGTGGATTGTTGATTATGACTTGAGTATATAAAAATTATATGATTATATAATTATTGAGTGGTTGATGAACATCATCTGATTGCGTGATTGCATGTTTGGGTGACTATTGTGTGACCGTTTGATCATAACATGGTGGGATACCTACTGTATGATTGTTGTATGATTGTATGCTTCCCGGGTCCCTATAGTGGATTGTAGGTTTGCATCTTTCTAGTGGGCCTTATTAGTGGGTTGTAGGGTTGCATCTTCCTAGAGATAGGGAGGTCAATGCCAACACGTACGGCTCACTAGTCGTTCACCGTACCTGTTGGGGGTCCGTTTGTTGACCTCAATTTTCGCTCGAGTGCCCTCGAGAACCTTCGATCGACTCAATTTGGCCCCGTCGAGTCCAATTCAAGCTCGAATCAGTCTTAATTGAATCGAATTAGACCCAAATTATTTTTGTTTTAAGTCAAGTTAATTCATTTGAGCCTCGTCGGGCTCGATTTGAACATAATTTGCATTGATTTTGATTTAATTTCATTAATTAAAATTTGATCGGATTTAATTTCAGCTCAATATAAGTAATTCAATTTCAATTAAGGCTCAAATTGGATTTCTGAGCAATTTGAATCACTTCCTAAATCCAAAAATTTGGATCAACGACAGCGATCGAGTGAGATGGCGGGGATTACTCATTCATTTTCGACAAAAAATTAACTACAGGAATTTGCACGTTAGAAGGCGGGCTCTTCCTCTCTGTTTTGGCAGCACTCCAGGAGGAGGAGAGGATCGGACTTCTCCTATTTTCGGACAGCTCCAGTAAGACCTCTCTCGGCCTTGGCTTTAGCGAATCTAGACGAACCTCCCCCTGCTTCGGTCGCCCTCTTCTGGTCTTCAGTTCGCACGACCCAGACAAGGCCGAAGCCTCTCCCACTTCGTCTCCAGGGCTTTCGCCCCTTGCTCCCCTCCCGAATGCCTGCTGGAAGACGCTAGGAGGAAGCCATCGTGAGCTCCAGGATTTTAGAAATCCATCTCCCTCTCTCCTGTGCACCTCTCGCGGTTCGCAAACACAGAGGGCGAAATCCCTCTACTCCGTCCCTGTTCGCACGGAGGTAGCCCGACGCCATTCCGAGCCCCATCCAAGTGCCGTTCGCGAATCCCAGCCAGGTCCGACTCCAGCCTTCGACGATCCAGCCGACCCTCTCTCTTGTCCGACTCCCTCTCCAGGACCGAACCCAACGCCAGCCTTCTCCACTCCATTCGCAAGCTGCAACGACTGTAGGCTCCGATTCGACCACCTTTGCCCTAGCCCAACCTTCTTGGAAGCAGGTATATCTATCCCCCTTCTTCTTCTTACATTCATCATCATATTCTCCTTCCTCCTACTTTCCCTTCCTTCTTCTTTATTCTTCTCAGATTTTAGGTAAGTGTTGCTTGCCTTGTTTTGTGGATTTCAACATTAGATAGCTCTTCTATTCTCATGTCCTTGTCTACTTAAAGTGTGGTTTGATTGATAGAACCAAGAGAAGAGTTATTTGGCTTGGGGTTGGTACACGCATAATATCTAGTTGTTTCTCATCCTTAAGATTATAAAAGGATATATCTTGTTGTGTTCTTTATATGTTGTTATGTGTTGCTTGAGAATGAACAATCAATATGTGAAGCTTACACTTTATTCATGCCACATGATTTAGAGAGCTAGGTGTAAGCTATGGAAAAGTACAAGAAGTCATTGTGATCTTTTTATCAAAACATGCATTTAAGATGTTTGTGATAATGCCTCAAGGGAAGGCCATAGTTGATTTGCTTGCATTGAAGATCTATACAATGATCTCTTTCATACGAAGGTTTCCTCAAGGTGTTGTTTAAGTGTTTATCAACAGAAATCTGAGAATGAAGCTTGCTTTTAATTCATGTTACATAGGTTAAAGCCTTAGGTGTAAACCTTAGAGGACTATGAGAAACCCATGTTATTATTCATAAAAGTATGCATACTAAATGTTTGATAAAAGGCCACCAAAGAGAAATTGGGTTGCTTTCATTTGTATTGGAATTTCATATGATGGTCTTGTTTATATTGGGAAGTTCATGCTATATGGATGAATTCTCCTAATCAGTTACATGAATGTATTTGATGTGAGGAGATTGTATGACCTATCTCATCATTTATCTTGGTATCATATATCATTTATTTAGGTGATTTCTATATGTTTTGACATTTGAGTGTGTGCTCTTGACTATTCTTTCAAGTGATCAAGTTCAGGTTTATATGCATGAGTGTTTCTCCTAATGGTGCCTTCAATGAGTAGTTATCTAAATCGCTATGTTTTGTAGCTTAGCCAATAGTCATACATTATAATGTAATTGTTGTTGAAGATGAGTTTCAAATTGCAATAGCACATGGGAGTTCTTGGTATGCAAAAATTTCGCGTGATTTATGTTTTGAGAGTCAAAGAGATGAATGAGCATGAAGATTTTATGACTTTTCTTTATACATATTCGTGGCCACTTGAGGCACCTCACTAAGATTAGAAAACTTTCATATGCGTTATGATTCGTTTGGGAATCCAAATTGATTAGAAGGAAGTTTTACTTTCCTCTTTAATTTTCTAACATTTATGTCTGCCTGCCATTCTACCTATCTCCTATGCTTTTTGGAGCGCATGTGATCTCTGCTTCCTTGTCTTCACTGCTTTGATGGTTGTTGGTTGTTGATGGGAGGCTTGCTTTTGGCTTTTGTATGGTAGTCCTTAGCCATCATGTTGTAAACCTCAACAACAGCATCTATATGATTCTCAGTCATAGTTTTCTGAAATTGGTATGTAGCTCTAAAGGAAACTGAATGTGACTCTTTGGATCCAATGCTCCTACCATTGTAAGGAAAACTATAGTAGCTTACAGGCTTAGGACCGCTGGCTTTAATTTTCATTCGAAATTTAATATCCTGAAAGAGAAATAGATTATAAGAATTGCTTGATAAGATGTTTACAGTTATGAAATATATTAGAATAAGTAATGAACAAAATTGAAGGGGATAATAAGTCAGTATACCTTTTTATTGTTGCTTGATAGTCTCAGTTCTAGATTTTCAGAATTTTTTAGCATTCCTTGCACCAAACAAAGAAAAAAAACTACAAGTATTCTGATGGTACAACACCCCATACACCATTTCCCTTCATTAATCGTCATATTTTAATTTCTGCAAAAAATTTGTTCTCACAAAAAAAAATATGAGTGATTAAAGGATCATTTTTTTTAGTATAGATTTGAAGCATCATTTTAAATAGATTTGGAAGATTATTCAGGAAATCTCATGAACAAGTCTATAAATATCTAGGATTTTTTTTTTAATGTATCAATTTCAGTGATTCAAAGTTAGGCAATTCAGGCTTTTGGAGATATGGTTTCACCCGATGTCTCTCGCATCTACTATGTCACATGAAATGTCAAAGTTCATACATCATCTAACTTTTCGAGAGTTTTTCTTCTTAGCATGCTTCAAAATATGAATGGGATGAGGAATATATAGCTTTCCCTTAATGAAAGATTCATGTATACATTGAATAGATTTTGATTGTTAGGGGAGGTATATATGTATAGTGATGAAATATGTATA
The DNA here is from genome assembly GCA_019925795.1 of Dendrobium chrysotoxum. Classification (NCBI taxonomy): domain Eukaryota; kingdom Viridiplantae; phylum Streptophyta; class Magnoliopsida; order Asparagales; family Orchidaceae; genus Dendrobium; species Dendrobium chrysotoxum. The sequence continues at coordinate 13,271,072 of CM034298.1, read as the reverse complement.
CAGATTTTCATTTATTTTATGCTCCGAACTGGTTTCGGAGGTGTGTTGTATGCAGTTTTCCACTAGTCTCATGTCCCAAACTGCTTTGGAAATAAAATAAATGCGGTTTTTTTTTTATGTCTGCACGCTCCAAACTGATTTGGAGAGGGATTTGATGCAGATTTTGATTTGATTTGGGTTCCAAACTGGTTTTGGAAACAAATAAATGCAGATTTTGATTTGATTTGGGTTCCAAATTGGTTTTGGAAACAAATAAATGCAGATTTTGATTTGATTTGGGTTCCAAACCTTTTTTTTTTTTTTAAAGAAAACTTGATGCAGATTTTCATTTGTTTTATGCTTTGGGCTGTTTTGGAAAGGAAAACGAGCATGATTTTGAAGTGAGTTTTGTGATGTCAAATTGATTGTCAGCATTTTAGTGAGGTGGATTTGGAAAGATTTTACCTAAGATGGTTTCCTTCTTTTAGATGTTTGATGAATTATGTTTATTGAGGGTTGGTTTATCTAGCTGCACTTGAGGGGTTTTCGAGAGGCTTTATGATTCGTCAAAAATTCCATGTCTTGTTTTATGTTGGAAAGTTTTATGAGTCGCTCTATTATTGAATGCTTTGCGAATTATTTTGTGTTGAGAAATTCTACAATATATTTTACGAATGTTTTGCTACGATACGCTTTATGAAACCTTCTTGTTAGAAGATTTTCATAGAGTCATCCCACGTTAAAGAAGCTTGTTATTTGTTTTGCACCGGAAGGAGTCATAGTGGGTTTCCTGCATGAAAAGTTTTATGTTTTGCTTCGTTTGGAAGGTTCTATAAGTTGTTCTGGGGATTTGAGACTTTATGAATTATTTTTGTGTTTGAAAAGTTCGATGCTAAAAGGCTTTCTTAGTTCTCCTTTCATGAATAAGTTTTCTTTCTCATATTCGCATTTAATTCCAAGATGAGTTTCAAAAAAAAATATGAGTTGAAAATTTTATTTGGATTTTGGTTTCAAGATTGGGTTTTCTTCTCTATTGCTTTGAGTTTTATATGAAAGTGATTTGGGTGATTGTGTCAAGTCTTTCGAGTGCTTTTTTTTAAAACGTGGGAACATCAAATAGCATCCAAACTCTCCCGCCTCTTATTTGCATTTGGCTTAAATGCTGAATGGGAATAAGGGTGGGGCAAAGGCATGTTTGGACTTTGACAGAGCATGCCTATCAATGAGATGCTAACATCTCATAAAAATAATAAATAAAGACCGTTTTTGGAGCAATATAGGAGAGTTCCTACAAACTTAGGCAGTCTCAGAGAGCAAACAACCAAGCTAACATCCAGACAAAAGAAAAGGTATGTTTTCATTTAATAGCATTTTATTTTGATTATTTGCATATTGAACATGATTCTGCTCTCATCCAATACTTGTTCTTTTCTTTGTTCTTTGCGAGGTACTCTTGGGAAGGCAAAAGCAAGGAGCAACTGGAGCACTAGACGAAGGAGCTTGGACAATCGGATCCGAGCATCAGTCGCCCCCATTCATTCTGATGGGGGTGCTACGGGCGATACCACCGGGTCATAGCCCCCGGTGTAGTGAGTTTTTTTCTTAAAACCTAGACAGCCTTTAGGGAGCCTTGTTGTGTGTACATTCTTCTACCTTTAGGGTCCTTTAGAAACTTCAATTATTATGTTATCTTTCTGTCTTATTTTTATAGATCCCTAAACCCATTTTACACATATACGAGTGTCTAAAGGGTTAGAAATAAAAACTATTTTCATTCCCTACAACACTAGTGACACATAAGGACAAAAATTAAAGACTAAGTCTTAGAGAACTTAGACTTAGGATGCATGCTCCCTTAGGATAGAAATACTAAACATAGAAAACTTAGTGACATGTTATCCTAGGGTTAGTTTTCCTCAATTCATTAATAAAAATAATAAAACTAATCATAATCTAAATCATAAATGTATTAGAACACTTAATCTTTAATCAAACTAATATCATCATACGAAATCACTAGGAGGTAGAATTTGAACATAAACGCGAACTAAGATCTAATTAAAATATTAATCACCTCTTAATCAAATATTAACTAAATAAAATTCATCAAAATAAACTCAAATTGTAGGAGTTATAAAATTGGAAAGCAAACCTAATTTGAACCTTAAAGACTCATAATACCCAAACTTTAAAAATTCGTAACTAATTATAGAAAAATCCAAATCAAATAAATTAAAAAGCACTCAACTCTAATTAAAGTCTACTATTCAATAAAAATATTAACTTTCTAAAAATCAACCTAATTTGAAAAGTCAACTCTCCGGTCAACCGTAGTTCAATAACTAGGGCCCAAAACTCCTAAAATCATAACTTTGCCTAGAAAACTCCAAATCTAACAAACTAATAGTCTAATTACTCGTGGTAAGGTATAGTATTTAATAAAAATACTAACTCCCCTAGACCTAACCTATTTCTAAAAATGACTTTTTTGAACCCTCTTAACTTAGCGGATAGGTAGACCCCGGACCTTCTAAAAGTCATTAATACAACTTAAACTTCAGAGATTACTACCCTTAGCATTAAAACTGACAAACCAATTAAATTAACTAAAATTGGACCTCAATCCATTAATACTTGAATTTTAACCAAATACTCCTTTTCAAACCTCCAACAAATATTAAAACAAAACAACTCAAACTATCTACCCAATATATGATCTATCCAATGCCACACAAACTTTCTACACACACATAGAATTGATTGTTAGCGCACCACTTCTAGATCTAGGTTAGGCTGGTGTTTTCTTTCTCAGTTGTTTTTTGTGTTGTGATCGCTCTTGCATGTGACACGTGTGCTGTTTGTGTTGATTTGATGTGAGTGTTTATTTAATTACTGCACTGTATTTTGTTTGCGATATTGTTGTTTGTGCGTTAGATCTACCCCATAGGCTAGGGATGTTTTATACTGACTCAGTCTTATGCAGGTGGCCACGCTCATGCAGCGCTAAAAATAAACGGGGGCTAATATGACAAAATCATAAATTATAAATGCTTGCTACAGGTGCTCCAGAATGCTTAGCCCCCAAATAAATAAGAGCGTGGCCAAGTGTGTTTATTTTTCTGCACAGATATAACTGCTTGAGAAGTGACATATAAACTGCCTGGGATATTTTATTAGGATAACCTTGCAGGTTCAGTCTGGGTCTAGATTTTCTCTTTCATAATGTAATTTGATGTAATTCATATTGAGTTGTGAAAGTCTTCGAAGGCATGGCATTTCAAATGTTAGATACCCAAAGGGAGAAAGAAAGGCCCTCTCTCGGGGAGTTTCTTTCTCATTTGGGTACCCTTCTGGAGAACGATCTGAAGGAGGATGATCTGAAGAAAGGCGATCCACTCGAGGATGAAGATTTGAAGATGAAATGCCTTGCATTTAAGACTTGCGTCATTCAGTAGGATTAGAATCCAGGATGTTGTCGGTAGGGCCTGGCCACCATTACTTTCTGCAGACCCTGGGTTGTACTTATACGGCACTTGCCGTAGACTGTGGACTCTTTCTTACTCTGCTCTGTGGATTTATATTGATTTGTTTATTTTGTGTGCGCAGTAGAAATTGCCTGCTTTTATTAGGTTTCTTTCTTGCATGTGCTTAGCCTGATTTCGCTAGGCTCTTTAGGAATAAATTTTTTCTACTTGTAATTAATACTTAAAATTTTAAGAAATAAATAACATAGAAATGTAACGATCTAGGGAATAGCTGGAATCGTCCGGGGTTGCATGCATATCAATGCATTCTCTCCCTCCTTGCTATAAGACACTTCCCCGCCTGCGGGTAGAGTCCAGATAATCCGACCTATGAGGATGAGGTGTTGGATCTGGGGAAGTCTAGTCTTTTCTAAAAAACTATTTTATAAGCCTTTTTAAAATTCTATGCATATTTGATTCGAGATCGTTAACCAGCATACATTGCATTAGAAACTAATTAAATTAAAATTTTAATTGCATTAGTCTTCGAAGCATACACCCTACATAAGTCCAGGGCCAACTAGGAAACTCTCTAGACGTCGGCCCTACTTCCAATAACCAAACTACCTACCCATCTTCCATAAAGACTTGGATAACATGGATTTTATACGCTTAGGTGGTTAGCTGGCTTTCCTTTTCAGGCAGGATATAAGCCCAGAATGCATTAGCTAGGACACGGGTATTAGTGTTGCGTAGAACACTAAACCCACCATAGATTTAGGATTCAAGGCTACTATTGTTCCGTAGTACGCCTCATCAGTAGGTAGGTTTTCTGTCTTCCAAAGACCATAAGCCCTACATATCCGCGTCACACTGATGACGCCACCTCCATCCTTCTCTCCCGCATGCTCTGAGTGCATGACTTTTAGTTTCTCCACTTTCTTCTCACTACCTTAGTCCCTCCGGATGCTGATGTGAGCCGTGCATGTTGACTAAGCCAGTTTGAGCCCTTCTTTCCCTTTGAGTAGGATTTCCTAGTCTCCGCCCTATGTGCCAATCCCAATTTGGGAAGAATAATGTAGAATCCTTAATCGAGAGTTTTCTCAGGCCCCGGCTTGAGATGTAATTAACCACGGGGCCTTGCGCCCGTGGGAAACCGAATCCCACTCTCAAATAAACCCCATTCGAGCTAATGTATCGGGTGGGGGAAACCCATTGTGATTAGATCGTACATATTGTTATCCATCGGTGTGTGCTGGTGAGAGCCACTATCCTCAATGGTTAATCGTATGCATGATCGAATCTGCCCTTCTATTGGCAACAGATACTGTCTCCCCTCGCGGGGCGATGATGTTTGTTTGAGTCCTTTCGGAGGTCCACACCCATATGAGCTACTATGAGCTGTTTAAAAGATGCAACTAGTGCTGAAGTCATTATAGAATTATCTATTTTATATTAATTTTTGAAGCGATGAAGCATGTGGTTATGCACAGAACTACATAGCATTAATTCATTGGATTGGTGAACATTTGTAGAACATTTTTAGCGATCTTTAGCTCTGTGACCAACAACATAATATGCAGAGTATTGAGTAACAAACTTCTAAAATCATATTTCATAAATTTCATAAAACTTAACCAAGATTTCAAAATAAATGTACTACAATATGGACCGGTAATGATCGGCAAAAATGTTCATAACAATTCAGAAATTGTATAACAAATTTCATAAGTTGTTATAAACCAAACCTAGACCAGTTCGATCCTGGCTTCTCATGTGACAAATGTTAACCTCTACCATACAAGTCAGAAGAAATAAAATAAAAAATGCCTAAAATAATTACCTGCACTCTGTAAAAGCCATACCTCGCTGCTACAGTGTCGCATCCGTGGCATCTATAGTGCCCTTATCTCTGCAAATGACGTCGTTTCAGACAGGCCGCGCTCGATCCCGCCTCTGCCTTCACCTTTAAAATGCAAACGAAGGCTCTCCTTCTCTCCGGCTCTTTCCCCACTCAACTCCCGCAAGACCTCTCGCTCTTCCTTCCTTCTTGATCCCCTACTGCATTCGCCTCCTCCCTTGTTTGCACGACAAAGCTGAACTCCACAGTAGCCCGCCTCCTCTCCAATCGGTCGTGAGACCCCCGCAAGCCCGACATCTCTGTCTCTGCCTCCTTCTCACGCAAGCCGACACCCCTACCTCTCGATTCCTTCGATCCACACATAGACAAAGAGAGAGAGAGAGAGAGAGAGAGAGAGAGAGAGAGAGAGAGCTTCTTCTAGAGAGAGAGAGAGAGAGCTTCTTCTCCATACCTCCTCTCCATTGCTGGACTCATCAAGACCCGATGCCGAAGCTTCCATCTCAACAACCTTTCTGACTCTTGCCCTAGCCGCTTGCAACCCGTGACCTCAAGCCCCCATTCGATGATGTTCCTTCCTGTTGGGATGGAAGTAACGACATTTTTGATTGGAAGTAATGACTAGAGCTCGCTCGGCGTGAAGGTAGCCTCCTCCCTCTTGTGCGCTTCTTCGGCCTTATCCCGTAAACCCAACGAGCCGAAGGGAGAGGAGAGATTAATTTAAATTAATTAAAATTAATTTCATAATTAATTTTAATTAATTTAAATTAATTATAATTGTTATAATTAAGTACAATTAATTTTAGTTAAATGATTATAATTAATTTAATTGATTATAATTAATCTTAATTAAAGTTATTTATAATTGATTATAACTAATAGTTTAATTATTATTAATTATAATTAATTAAATTTAAATTATAATTAATTATTTTAATTAATTATAACATTTATAATTAATTATAATTAATTATAGATAAATATAATTAATTATAAATTACTTATAATTACTTATTATTTGATATAATTAATTATGATCAATCACTATTAATCATAATTATTATTATTATTATTATTTAATTATAATCAATTAATTATCTATTATTAATTATATTTAATATAATTAATTACAGTCAATTAATTAAGTATTATTATTAATTATATTTATTTATGATTAATTATATTTAATTATAATTAATTATGATTGATTATTATTAATTATTAATTATAATTCATAATAATAAATTACTTTTAATTATAGTTAATTATAATTGATTATGATTAATTATAATTAACATAATATATGATATTAATAATTTTAAAAAACTTCTTTCTTACCTCGATGTGCGTGACGCGCCGGTTAACCACATATACATGCTTTTTTAGCATGGTAGGAGGAAGCCCGGTGCGACACACATGACGAGGTAGGTAAGCGACTCTCGGAACCAAAATCCAGTTCTCGTCGTTCGTGTCGAGCAGACAAATCGCCCATACATGCTTTCCTAAGCGTGGTGGGAAGGGAACCCGATGCGACACCTATGGCAAGGCGGGTAGGCCCGATATACGCTTTTTCTTAGCATGGTGGGGACAACTTTAAGTACCCGTATGCAGCTCTGTACCTGCGGGGAAACAATTGTTCTTCTTTTTTAGGTACATTTAAAGACCCATACACGCTTTCTTAAGCGTGGTGGGGGACGAAGAAAATACGGCCGCTGTGTCCGAGGACACCTACCATACACACTTTCTTAAGCGTGGTGGGAAGGCCCAGTTTCCTGTAGTTTTTCCTAAACGGGGGAGATGCCGGGAGGCTGCCAAAATTTCGAGTGAACAGAAGACCACACTTGAACCTGATTTGAACTGAAAAAGACCATATGAACTGAACTCAAATGAACATAAAATCCAACCTAAATTAAAGTTGGTTAAGTGATGTTGAATTGAACTCATACTTGGATAAGATTTGGGACTTGAACTTGAACATTTAAACTCAAGTCAGAACTTGATTCAAACTTGATTTGCATGATTTGAACACCAACAAAGATTTTCAAGTTGACTACAAGAGACTCAAACTTGAACTGAGTAATGCCACATAGAACTTGATTTTGAACCAAATGTCAAAGACTTGAACTTGAATGACTTGAACAGCATGGAACTTGAATTCGATTTAAATCGAACTCAATCAAGAAGAACTTGAATTCAAACTTGACTTGAACAATAAAGAGGCTCAAACTCAAAAGAATTAAGTGTAGTGAACAAGAACTAGCACTGTGGACATGCACTTGAACTCGAATTAAACTCAAAGAATTTGGATTTCAAGCCTAAACCAAGCAACATTAAATGGAACTCAAGATTGAATAAAACAACAGTGAACAATGGATGACTTTGAGCTTGACTTGAATTCCTAATGACATAGAGCTTAACATTAACTTGGCAAATGCAAGGTCAAAATGAATGTGAATTTGACATTGGACAAATGAATGTCAAAACACAAATAGAAATTCATAAGTAATATCAGTGAACAAGTGAAATGCCGAACATCAATGAACAAAAATTGGTGGTGAACAACACTCCAAAAATGAACTTCATGCAAGTAAATAGAACTCAAAGTGAATGTAAGGACTTGTGATAAAAGGATTTGTTTGATTGGACAGATTTGCAAAAAAATGAGTGAGCATGAATGAATGTGATGGCATACCTACCACCAACAACAATCCAACTCCAAGAAGATACATCAACGGAAAAGGTCAAATGCAAATCAACATGCAAAAATCCTTAGTATGCATTCAATGAGTTTGAAGTGAATGAAGTATATGTATAATTAGTGGTGTTCAATTCCAAGCAAGCATGTTAGCTTGACTGCAAACGATAATATTTCACGAGGCAAGCTTACTAGCACATGTGGAAGTTCCTACGAACCACTGTAGAAGCCTCCTTGTTTATACAACAGTCCACCTACAGTAGTGAACTATTCTTGAATGTTAATAAGAGTCATACAACTAGTGAGAATCCAGAATTTATCAAATACACAATCCCTCACCTACAGGCAAATGAAGAAAACTTGTAGTCTGAACATTGTAGTTTATGGAAGGATATGGGCAACAGGCTTTAATGAAAGTACTGGCACTGCCACTGGGTGTTATTCCACATGTGACATCAGGAGAATTGCAATGAACATAGATACTTATAGTACCAAATGATTCATGATGAATGTTTGCAAGAGACTGTAGGAGGCTTGTTATGCACGGTAGTCTACCTATGGGTGGCTGGCAGAAAATGCATATTAGATAATAGGTCATCCCTTACAGTCAATAACTAGTCAATAATAATCAAATGTACTAATCCCTTGCAAGCAGAAGCGATCAATAGGAAACAAATGCAAACACCTGAAGATCCATTGTCCATTCAACTAGTTGCCTGTAGGTGCATGTGAAAGAAATATAATAAATATATACGCACCACATGCCATATGTGAGTAGATGCAGAGAGACCCCAATCAATACAGTATCCTGAAGGCGATCTCAGCCTGTAAATGAATATATCTACCTGTCTACCTGCGGTAATAGCAGATGTACTGCAGGGACCACAGACCACAAGAAAAATGCAGAGTAATTGCAACAAATACAGATACATGTGGCCAGCGCTAGAAGATTTATATGCAAGGCTATGACATGAAGAAAGGTATCATGCGAATGCAATTATCTACGGATAAAAAGCAGTAGATTCATTAGTGTACTATAATCTACCTGTGGAAAGCAATGAGTAGTACACGACAGTCCACCTGTAAAAAGCAGCAAGCATTTCAATCCAGAAGCTACTATAACACGCCACTGGATCTACAACCCATTCACGAGCAGACAGAAGGCGTATACAAGCTTCCAAATAAAATGCTGCATTTAAATGACAATTTTCCACATTGCTGATTAGCGTCAAATATCCCAAAAATGTACCCCCACACATACACCATAATTTGTATACATATAGGTACCCAAAAAGGGGGGTACACAATCACTCCACCCGCATGGGCCCCTGGCGAATGTGTTATAGGTATACAAGTGACGTCTAGGGATGCTGCGCGGGTCAGTAAATTTGAACCCGATCCTTCTAAGCAAATAAGTAGGAGTCGACAAGGTTCAAGAAATATTTATAAAATGCCCCCAAACACCATCATGGGCCCCGACAAGCGTGTTATTGGTACACACGTGATATTTAAGGATACTGCGCGGGTCAATAAGTGAATTCAAGTTCGAGTCCGATCCTTCTATTCAGGTAGATAGGAGTTGACACGGCTCGAACTATTAAATGAATATATAGCCGTGGGGTCGACTAAGATATTTGTTTTATACGTTCATATTAGGCCTTTAATATCTATAATCAAGATAATTAACTAATAAAGGCATAAAGCCTACAAAACCCAATCCTCTATAGATAGCTCGACAGAGTAGACAAGGTTCAATCCATAAATGAAATAACTCCATCACCACGATGATGGCCGTGTTGAATATAAATCTCAACCGGAGGGGTCTACACAAAACATTCCAAATACCTCCCAAATTCCCAATTTTTTTTCCACAAAATCTAAAACTCCAAACAATCCCAAAATCCAAGCATATTTAAAAAATAAAAATTCAATCATCAACACTTAAAGCATAAAATCCATCCACCTCCCGCAACCATTTGCCGGGGTGGACAAATTGAAAAATACTTCAACTCACAAAGAGCTAATGCCTGGTCGAGAATATCACTAGGATCTATTCTCAAATAATCTCCTACTAGTAAGGGTGTGGTACGTGTCCTCTAACCGGCAATTTCGCCACCAAATGGCATTGCAGGATAAACGGTTATGACCCGGGGCCCTCTGAATCGAGTGGTTTTACCGCCAAATGGCACCATATGATACCGGTTATAGCCAGAGCCAATATGTTCCTTATTGACATCAAATTCTTGAGATATGAATCAATAGGATATAATCGATAGGGCATAAAGCCCTCTGTTAGTTAAGGTGGATTTAAATTTGTCCCCTTAGCCAAAAACCCACCCAGGTCTATAAGGTACCCTTGGATGAAGCAACCAATGGCTGCCGACAATGATCCTTCTGTCAGGTTGGGTCGACTACCTTCTTTGACTAAGTAGACCAGGGACCACGATGGCCCAGGATGACGGAACCATGGGATCTTGATCGGGTCCATCATCCATTCCCCCACCATCCGCTTTAAGTGCAAGATGGTGAAATTTTTGATTTTAAATATCAAATCTTCAAATCCTCAAGCTTCCAAGCCCATGCTGTTATTATATGCCAGATAACACATATCCTTGCGTATCTGATTGACGACTAGCCTTAATCGAAAGTTCTCTCTCGTTACGAGGAGGGGTAATTAACTATAGGGGCTTGCACCTATAGGAAACCAGAACTCAGATTATAAAGTCCTTGCAAAATGAGGGCGAAATCTCTGGGTAGTGTTTTATCTACAAACCCATCTGCCTTCTAAAATTTACCCAAGAACTAAATCTGTTAAAACTCCCCCGAACAAACAAGCGGGCGGAGGCCATGGCCAAATTTTCGGAGCCCACAACAACCCCCGTCCCCTCCTCTTTGCATGCAACCGTCTCTGACCACATCGCACGTGACGCGCGAGTTTCTATCTCATGTATCTCTCTCGAATCATGCTAATCATAAATTTTCCCTATTCGCATAATACTCTCGCCCTCAACACCTTTACTCTCACCATTTAAGATGAGGAGGACCATTGGCATTGATTATCTCTCAATTCATCTCCTCCTTCTCTCTTGAGGTAGCCGCCAAACGTCCACTTGTTGCTCCCTTTCTTCCTCGTGAAGCTCTAGCCTCCACTTTTGGTCTAAGGCGACAAAATCAAGAGTCTCCTCTAATTCATGTCCTTCAATAGTGAGTTTCCCTCTCTCCTTCCTCGCATTCTTATCCCTTGACAGTAAGCAGACATCAACAAACCTTTGCTCTTACCTCTTCCTCCTCCCTTTCTTCTTCTTAAAGTTATTCATTTTCTAATACTAAACTATAATACCTACAAAATCCATGCACAATTGCATCTATTCTATCCCTATCGGTAATGGTAGTCCATTGAAATTTCTACATTCATGTCTTCTGCATGTGTTTGTGAGTGTTTTGTGTGTGTGTAATTGTCTGAATCTATTTTGAAGCTAGTCCCGATAGTCTGTGTGCATGCATGAAAAATCTAAAAAAATTTTGCGCCAAACCTGAATCTTATAAAAATATCATTTTTCATCCTTTTTATTTTTTTATCAAAAAATACATTTCTCCATTTCTTAGGTAGCCTGTTAGATAGTGAGTGAGTGAGAATTATAGAGAGTGAAAGCTGGGTTTGAAGCTTTCAGTTCATTTTCTGCTATCAGTCTAGTTCTGAAAGTTGTTGGATCGAGGTAGGTTACATTCTTCCTATCTCAGTTTTCAAAAATACCAAAATTTTAAGATTTTCCTTATTAAATTTATAATTTTGGAGTAAGAAAATGAGAATAACTTTACACCTGCTAAATTTTCACCGTGTAACTTTTTGTATATTATAGAAATAATTATTCTTGATATTTAAGTATTTTTTAGAATATGTTTTTCGGGTAGTTTGAAAAGTGTGCTACTTTATTAAATTAAAAAATAATTTTGACCCTAGAAGATAATGTTATACTACAATGAAAGCTTCATATGAGTGTTCTGAACAATCCATGATAATCTGCTAAAAATTTGAAATTGTGAGATTTTGCTTAGTAGTTAAATATGTTGCCTACCGATAAAGCATTATGTGAATTTATAAAATTTATTCATCTATATTTCTTTTACTATAATGCAATAATATATATATGCTTAATTACTTTAAATATGTGATTTTGTGGAGTTTTAATATTGAAGTTCTTGTGCTGAATGCACAGGGAGTCATAGGAGCTAGAATTTTTTGAATATTTGATATGTGCTAAGCATCGAGAGTCATAAATATCTATTTTTATATGCTAGCAGAAAGAGCCATAAAGACTTGAATTCTGATATCTATTTCTGATGGGAGGTATAAGGGCTAGAGATAATTCTATTATTTTATATTCTGATATTTGAAGTACTTGTTTATTTACTTTTAGCTCATAGTTTATTTATTTTAATTATTTATAATTAAGATTATGTTTAGTACGATATATTTCATATGAACTACCTTTAAATTTAATTAAATGCATAACAAGTGAATTACTGAAAATTTAGATATGTGGGTGTTACTGAGCTCAGTTGACTCAAACCTATTATGCACTCTATTTCAGGTCTGGGGAAAGGAAAAGAGTTGGTTGAGTAATTAAGGATTCAAGATCTGATCTGTCTAAGTATATCGATGTATTTTTTATTTTTGATATAGCCATGGCTAGTTTTTTATTTACTCTTATTACGGACTAGAATATACGTGACGATAGAGTTTAAATTTCCGCCTCAGTGTTGTACGTATATCCAGCACACAAACAGAATTGAAATAGTAACACCAGGATTTTTACGTAGAAAACCCTGGAAAGGGACAAAACCACGGGGCCACACCCAGTTGAAAAAGTTCCACTAGTGTTGTTTGAAATACATTAGGCTGATTCGTCCTTCAAATTCAGGACGATCATATTACAATGAGTATTGAAAGTCAGTTACAAGGCCAGGTAGAGTTCCGACGTCACTCGGATGTCCGGCAGCATTCCGGCGTCACTTGGAAGCTCTGCAGAATTTCGACATTACTCGGGCGTCAGGCAGAGCTCCGATGTCCCTCGGGCGCCCAGTAGTATTCCGACGATATTCTGGCGGAGTTCCGGTAGTGTTCTGACGGAGTTCCGGCGGTGTTCTGGCGGTGGTCGAGGAGGAGCTATTCCCTCCTACACTTCTCTTCTCTTCTTCTCTTCTTGGCTTCTTGGCTTCTTGGCTTAGGTCCCCTCTTAAGAGAAATGAGGGGCTATTTATAGTTTTTCTGGAGTGGCATAGCCCGTAAATAGATGAGGGATCAGGGGCAAACAGGGAGTGATCCGAATGAACGGCTGATATTGAATCCCTTGATTGTGAACCATTTATTGAGCATTTTAAGGTCTTAATGGTATCAGAATTCTGCGATCTTGGGCTCATTGGATTTGTCTCGTCGAGCCGCTTGATTCGACTATAAGCTCGTCAAAATCGGAGACCGTTTGGTAACTCAAATTGCTGTTTGAGGTTTCCAACAGCGCTTCAGGTACTTGATTTGGACTCATTTGGGCTCAGATTAAGTCGAATTTAGTGTCGTTGGGTTCGTATTTCCGAGATGCTCAGTTCGACTATAGAATTGCTGAAATTGGAGTTTAAATGGTCTCTGAATTAATTTTTGAAATTTCCAACTTGAGTTTTTCCTCGAGATTCGTGCCCAATCAAGATAATTTTTTGGTGATATATTAGTTGCCCCCCTATTTTCGGACGTCGAAGCTCCAGAAGTCCGAAAATACTTGTTCTGGCACTTTACAATGGTCGAATCACAAAAAACTACATTCCAAAAGATATAAATTTGCTCAAACTTAATTGTAGAGGCCTCATTGAGCTCCGAAAGTGTCAAAATTGAGTCTGAAATGTCGAAAAACGTATCCAGGGACCCCAAAAACGTCAAATTTGGATCGTCCGGGCCCAAAATCGAAGCCCGGGACGTGTAGTCGGCTGAACCAGCCAGCTGGCTGCTGGCTGCGGCCCACGCGAGCAAGGGGCGCGCGGCAGTTGGCTGCCCCCCTTATTATTTTTTTTTCTGTGGGGCCCACAAAAAAATTTTTTTGATAAAATTCATAAATAACTGCTTTTTGACCCAAAAAAATTCGAAAAAATTCAGAAAAATTTCAAAATCCTTTAAGAAGCCCTCTCCCTCCAAATTTCAAACATTTTCCCCTCTTTTTTCAATATTTCCCTCTCTTTTTCTCCCCTTTTCATCCTATAAATACCCCCTTGTGGTAATGAAAATTTGCACCGCATCTCCCTCTCCCTCTGGCTTTCTAGCTTTTGGCATTTTGAGGCCTTCCGCCATTTTTGAGTAGGTGACTTTCCCTACTTGACTAGGCGCCCCTCCCTTTGCGCAGAAGTTAGAGGCTTCCCCTCTACCTCCCCCCGTTTTCCCCCCTTTTTCTTTCTACTTTAGAGGCTTTCCGCAGTCTTTCGTAGGTGATTTTTTCTACTTAGATTTGTGCCCCTCTTTAGTAAGGGAAGCGAAATGGGTGATCCTGCATCCTCTAAAAATTCTTCGGAAGATTATCCTACCCAACGATCTGAAGTTTCAAAGAGGATTCAAAAGGAGCCGAAGACTGACGATGTGATTTCCACCATCACTGAGGACTCTTTCATCTCGTTTAGGAAAAAAATTCATTTTCCTAATGATTTGGTGATGAAGGTGCCGACCAGATCTGATCGTGCCTACTTCCCTCCCCCGGGATATGTGATAGTGTACGAATTTAGTTTGCAAGCGGGACTGCGGTTTCCTCCTACTTCTGAATTGATCGATATTCTGACGATTTGTGGGGTGTGCTTATCTCAATTTTTCTACAGAGTCATGCCTATCGTGATGGGCCTGATCGTGCTTTTTAGAGACCGTGGAGTGGTACTTTCCTCAGAGTGCCTTTCTCGGATGGGGCATCTCTTTAGCGATGCGCAGGGACGCATTTCTTTCAGGTCCAAGTGGTTGGACATCCGTACTCGAGACCCCTCAAAAGGTTGGATCAGTAATTTTTTTATGTGCAGAATGATTGGGGTCTTCAAGAGAAATGGGGGAAGTTGAAAGAGTTACCCGCCCCCCTTCACATTGGAGTAGAAGATTTGTTGAGGATACTCAAGCTCCCTGATTTAGACGCTCTACACTACGAGGTGCATTACTTAAGTAGATACATAGATGAAGAGTATTTATTTAAGGTTGAATTATCTACTCAAGCAGGGAGGTCACATGCTCAAATGTTGAAGAAGTCTGCTAGAGTTCCAGAAGTGGTTCCCCAAAAGAGCCACTCCAAGCGACCAGGGAGTGAGGAAGGTTTGCAAGCACCGAGGAAGAAGAAGGTAGATGAGGTTTTGACAGTTGTTAGTAAAGGTCCTCGAGTTTCTCCATCCAAGTCATACATTCCAGAAGATGTGTTGAACCATCAGTGCATTGGCCGTCGGCGGGCTGAGGAGTTAGTGAGTTCTCCTTTACTTCTTCCTCTTTTTTATATTTCTTAAGAAATATATTTCTGATATACTCTTGTCTCAGCATTCTGATTTCAAGCTCGAGATGACCAAGACTTTGAATGATTGGAACAAAGAGTTTGTGAAGGTTAAATACCTTTAGGGAGAGTACAAAAAGATATATGACAGTAAAGTGAAGGAGATGAAGGTGGTGGAGGATCAGCTTGAGGGGTGTAGAGCAGAGTTGGCCAATAAGATCACTTCAGCCTCTTCTCAGAATGAACGGATGGATCATTTGCATATAGAGTTGGTGGAGGCACAGGCGACGATCAAGCAGCAGGAAAAGACTCAGCAAATCCTTGAGGCTGCGAATAAGAGGCTTCAGAGTGTGCTATCTGAGAAGGAGGCCCAGCAGTTACCGTCTGCAGCTATTAAAGAGTTCAAGAAGTCTTATGACTTCAATATAATCATTGAGGACCACATTCAGGAAGCTCGCAATCATATTTATGATGTGGAGGTGAAGGCCTTGGAGGCAGAGTGCATAAAGGATGGCTTCATCAGGGGCTTTATGAAGGGCGTACGTGCAGTACATCACAAGACTGGAGCAGAGATCGAGGGGTTGACTCCTAGCCAGGCTTCTGGTGATGCTTCTTCAGACTCTGGTGGTGAGGAGCTAGAGAGTGAGTTGCAGCGAGCTTTTGCCTTGGAGGAGGATGAGGATGATGTTGAGATTCTGTAGGATGACTTTGATGTTATTTTGTATCACTTTGCTTTCTTTCTAGTGATTGTATGTGTGCTAGATGTTAATGTTTCCACTTGATGTACTCAATGTTCAGTGATATATAAAGAAGTCGTTGATGTTCTTTTCTCACATGCAAATGAAATTCACTTAGTTTTACTTCAGTTTGGATGAGAATAATTTAGTGGGCTCTTTTTGACTTGAGCAAATGTGAGATATTCTTTTTTTAAAGATTTTGGCTATCTGGGGCAATTACTGAAAGTATTTGCTTGGTGACATTAACCTGTCTGGAAAAGATCAGATCAAGTCCCCTTGGGATTGATCATCAAATGACTTGATATCAAAGACATCCTCCTATGATGTTTGACCTATCCGAGGTTGTTAGTCAAAGTCTTTGCTTGATAACATTAACCTGTGCGAAAGAGGTCGGATCAAATCCACCTGGGATTGCTCATTCAGTGATTGAGATACAATATAGATTGTGTATTTCTCGAATCACATAAAAAGAATTTGGGGAGAAGAGACAATATCACGACAAAGTGAAAATCATATTACGGCACAAAATAAGATGACAGTTCCCTAGAATAACTTAGGGACACAAGAAAAAAGTTCTTCTATACACAAGAGATGTACGAAAAACTTTGAAGATACATAGCACGACTATTGGAGAAGACAAAATGCAAGAAAAACATTACTACATAATATATAGACAGATAGTAGTATCAACTCCTACTGGTAGTACTTGCGAAGGTTGCCCACGTTCCAGGTTCGGGGAAGCATTTTTCCACTAGCGTCCTTTAGTTTGAAGGTTTCAGGCTTGATCATAGCCGCTACCAAATAAGGACCTCCCAGAGGGGGGAGAGCTTATTACGCTGAGGGCCTTTTCCAGCGGCTTCGATGCTTCGTAGAACTAAGTCCCCAATGGAGATAGGGTGAGGTTTCACTCTGCGATTGTAGTGACGGGCGATCCTTTGGTGGTATGCAACAGTTCTGAGTGAGGCTTCATCTCTTGCTTCCGGGAGGAGATCCAAATTTTCTCTGAGCCTCTCCTCGTTGTTATTGAAGTCGAAAGTCTGAACTCTATGGCTAGAAACTCCGATATCAATCGGTTTGACTGCTTCTGTACCAAAGCAAAGGTTATATTGGATTTCCCCTGTAGGAGTTCTGGCGGTGGTCCGATAAGCCCAGAGGACATTGGGGAGTTCTTCGGCCCATTGCCCTCCAGCCTTCCCCAGGCGTGTCTTTAGCCCTTTCAGAATTGTTCAATTTGTAACCTTTGTTTGCCCATTAGCTTGAGAATGGGCAACAGCTGTGTGAACGAGCTGAATATGAAAATCCTTACAAAAAGATGTAAAGATCTTCCCGATGAACTGCGTCCCGTTATCAGTGAAGACTCTCGCATGAATACCAAAGTGACATATTATGTTCTTCCATAAAAATTGCTTGGCATTTGCTTCAGTAATTTTCGCTAAAGGTTCTGCCTCCACCCATTTGGTGAAGTAATCTACAGCTAGAATAATAAATTTTCGTTGTCCAGTGATTATAGGAAAAAGTTCCATTATATCAATTCCCCATTGGGTAAAAGGCCAGGAGCTTTGAAGTGATGTAAGCTCCAGAGCGGGTGTATGGGTGAGGTTGGAATGCAATTGACAGTTTTCGCACTTTTGTGTAAACTCAAGTGCATCATGTTTCATTGTAGGCCAATAGAATCCCTGTCTCATAATCTTATAAGCCAACGCTCTTCCTCCCAAATGTTCTCTACATACTCCTGAATGAACTTCTCGAAGTACGTAATCAGCTTCTAATAGTGGGAGACACTTGAGGTACGGTCCAGTGAAGGAGCGCTTATACAACTCGTTGCCAATAATGGTGAAATTTATAGCTTGTCTCTGAAGTCGTATTGCAGCCATGGGTTTTTCAGGTAGCACTCCATCTTTCAGAAAAGACAAGATGGGTTCGATCCAAGACATCTCTCTTGGGTCGTCAATTGATTGTATGACCCACGGATCCTGAATGCTTAGAAAGTGGATCTCCTCGATACACCTTCTCTTATAAATGTCTCCTGTTATTGATGTAGCAAGTTTTGAAAGAGCATCCACTCTCGTATTTTATTCTCGGGGAATATGTATGATATGGTACTCTCTTATGTGGGCCAAGAGTAACTTCACAATGCTACAATACTGGGCTAGTTGAGGATTGTGAATATCAAACTCCCCCTCCACTTGAGAGGCGACAAGTTGTGAATCAGTGTGGGCTATTAGGTTCTGAACCTCACAGTCAATTGCTAGTCTTAATCTGGTAATAAGGGCCTCGTATTCTGCTATGTTATTGGTTGCCGGGAACTTGAGTCGGAGCCCGTACTCAAGGGTAACTTTCTGTGGAGAGATTGATAAAATTCCAGCCCCAGCCTAGGAACTTCCTGAAGCTCCATCGACATACAACATCCAGCATGGAGAAGAAGGTGAAGCACTCGGTTACATCAGATACCGGGATGGTGCATTCAACAACGAAATCTGCTAGTGCTTGAGATTTAATATCGGGCCTAGGCAAGTAGTGGATATCAAATTCTCCCAGTTCTACAGACCATTTAACGAGCCTGCCTGATGCTTCTGGCTTCAACAGAATGCTTTTTAGTGGCAGATTCGTATAAACCCCAATTGAATGGGCTTGAAAGTAAGGGCATAGTTTTTTGGCAGAATAAACTAACGCCAATGCTGTCTTATCTGCAAAAGGATAACGTCCCTCTATTTCAGATAAAATCTTACTGACATAGTAAATAGGACGTTGTACAGCATTTTCTTCTCGAACCAGAACTGAACTAATGGCTTGGACAGATACAGCCATATACAAATATAATCTCTCTCCTGGTATTGGTTTAGAAAGTAGTGGCAGGGATGCCAAATACTTTCGTAATTGTTCGAAGGCTTCTTCACATTCATCTGTCCATTGGAATTCAGAGCTACGAGTGCCTCTAAGTATTTTGAAGAAGGGCAAATATTTGTCTCCTGAACGTGCCAGGAAACGAGATAGTGCCGCAATTCTCTCATTCAGCCTTTGGACCTCCTTGATGTTCTTTGGCGCACCATGTCACTTAGTGCCTTGATCTTCTCTGGATTAGCTTCGATTCCTCTATGGGTTACCATAAACTCTAAAAACTTTCCAGAAGCAACTCCAAAAGCACATTTAGCAGGATTGAGTCGCATATTGTAATGTCTCCATAAGTGGAAACATTGTTTCAGGTCAGAGATATGTTGAGATTTTTCAAAGCTTTTTATCAATATATCGTCCACATACACCTCCATAGTATGTCCAATAAGTCTTCTAAAAACCTTATTCATGAGGCGTTGATAAGTTGCTCCAGCATTTTTGAGCCCGAAGGGCATTACCCGGTGGCAGTACAATCCTTTATCTGTTTGAAAAGCTGTTGCTTCTTCATTAGTAGGATTCATTTTTATTTGATTATAGCCGGAGTAGGCATCCATAAAGCTCAACATCTGATGACTAGAGGTGGTATCAACTAACTGGTCGATGCGAGGGAGCGAAAAACTATCTTTTGGGCAAGCTTTATTGAGATCAATATAATATATACATATCCTCCAAGCTCCACTCCCCTTCCGAACCATGACAACATTTGCTAACCAAGTAGGATAGTGCACCTCTCATATAAATCCAACTTCCAAAAGTTTATCCACTTCTTGTTCAATCGCTTGCTGACGATCAGGTGCAAAGTTACGTTTCTTCTGGATAATCGGTTTGCACGTTAGATTGACTTTGAGGGAGTGAACGATCACTTCGGGGTCAATTCCGGGCATATCTGCTAGACTCCATGCAAAAATATCCTGATTTTCTCGTAGAAAATCTACAAAGTTTTTCTTCTCATCATCTGAGAGAAGAGATCCAATTCACACTGTCTTTGAAGGATACTCTTCAGATATAGATACAGTAGTAAGGTCTTCTACAGGGGAAGCTCTCTGAAGGATATCTTCGCTCCGTAGATCAAAGTCCTCGATGCTCAGGGTAACCGTTGGACGAGGCTTGACCTGCCTGAGATAGCAGGTTTGTGCTATTTGTTGATCTCCGCATACTACACCGACTCCTTATGGGGTATGAAACTTCAGCTTGAGGTGAGGGATGGAGGCGATGATCCCAAAAATTGACTGGAGCGGCCTCCCGAAGATAGCGTTATAAGCCGATTCTGACTTACCATAATAAATTGAATGGAGTGTGTAGTTTATCGAGGAAATTCTCCAAGTACTACTGGGAGATTGATTATATCTTCCGCTTGTACAGGTCGATTATCAAATCCATATAAAGGACCTGCATCAGGTTGAAGTTTTTCTCTTGAGAGACCCATGTTGTGAAAAGTAGAGTAGAACAGGACATCTACGGAGCTTCCGTTGTCCACAAGAATTCTTTTGACATTATAACACGGGTCACCTATGCCTGCGTTAATGACAAGCGGATCTTGATGGGAGGTTTTTACTCCTTCTAGGTCGGAATCATCAAATGTGATGGAATGATCGATACGAGCCTTTTTTGGAGTTGGTTTTTCTTCCACAGTCAAAAAGACTTGGTCGTATAGTAAGGGGCCTCCAGTGATTTTTTTAATTTTGCCAACCGTTATCTGATTATTTACTGGTTGTCTTTGTGGTTGATTTTGCCCCCCAGTGGGACAAACTTCTTCTCAGGTAGGTGGATTCCCAATAAACTGCTGAAGATATCCCTGATGGATGAGTCTTTCAATCTCATCCTTAAGTTGCCTACAGGCTTCAGTAGTGTGGCCATGACTACGATGAAAGTGACAGTACTGATCTTGATTTCCTGTATTCAGCTTCAAAAGATACGGCCACTTCACTTTGTCCTAATCTTGAATCGCCATTACACATTTGCTCTAGATGTGTTGAGCGGAGTGTACTCCTTCTCCTGTCGAGGTTCTCGTCGTGGCAATGGGGGCCTAGGAGGTAGATTTCTCTTCCCTTACTTTTTCCGTTGTGATGATGGATTATCCACCTCAGGTGCTCCCTTGCGCTTCCCAGTGGTTTGCTCGAACAATTTTCTATAAGCGTTTATTGCCTCATCTGCAGATATCTGTGCTTCCACATGATGGATCAGATCGGCATATGAATGAACAGTATCTCGCATGAGTGCCGAATAGAAGGGGCTAAGACGAAGGCCTCCAAGAAAGACCCCTCTGAGCAATTCTGGGTCTACTCATGGAATCTGTCGAGCCTCGATTGAAAATCATTAAAAGTACTCTTTTAATGATTCTCCCTCATTTTGACGGATCCCGGAAAGGTGAGAAGAGTCCTTAGCAATTCTTCGGTTGGCTACGAACTGTTCGAAAAATACTTTGACCAATTTGATGAATGTGGGGATTATTCCGGCTGGAAGTGAATAGAACCATGTTCAAGCTTGTCCTTTAAGAGTGGCAGGAAAAACCTGGCAAAGGAGTGCGTCTGAGGCTTGTTGAATATGCATGATGGTCCTGTAATGGTCGATATGCTCGTACGGGTCGGATGTCCCATCGTAGGACTCGGTGCTTGGTAGCTTAAAGCCAGCCGAAATATGGTGTTAAAGAATGGCTTCCGTCAGGGGTGACGACTCCTGAAAGTCCCACTGACGAAGAGGTTGCCTTATGCCTCATGTAGGGAACTCCTCTAGGACCAATTATCGCAGTTCGTGGCGTAGGGCATTGCGAGGGAGCTCAGTAATATGAGGTTGGGCAAACTCCTCAGAGAGGTCTTGAGGAAGGCGATACTGTCGATTTGTGCGTGAAGGATGGGTAGAACTTACTGTATCAGCCAGTTCGTCATCTTGATGTGACTGCGAACGCCTCCTAGGTGGAGGAAGAGGAATCTTGGCTTGAAGATGTTCGATTTGAACAGCTTCGACACGTGGTGGATCTTGAGGGAGAAGAACCTCCTCTTGAGGTGCTAGAGTTGGTTGTCGAGTTTCTCGCAGGAGTTGTAGGATCTCATTTTGGGATTCTTCCATCTTTCGAATTCTCTCTTCTAGGGAGGGTCCCGAGGTCCCTCTTCTCTAGGTGTGTTTTGCCCACCGGGGTAGAAAGAGTTAGACATCGGGCGTCTATGATTTATAGACTGATTTCTGGACTGGTGGGAGTTGGAGCGAGAAGCTCCAATGATGCGACTGCTGCGCCTGTTGACCATTGTAGCAATATGTGAAGTTGTGGGATAGAGTTTCCCACAGACGGTGCCAAACTGTTACGGACTAGAATATACGCGGCGATAGAGTTTAAATTTCCGTCTCAGCGTTGTACGTATATCCAGCACACAAACAGAATTGAAATAGTAACACCAGAATTTTTACGTGGAAAACCCTAGAAAGGGAAAAAACCACGGGGCCACGCCCAGTTAAAAAAGTTCCACTAGTGTTGTTTTGTGGGCTCCGAAAATTCGGCCCCGGCCTCCGCCCGCTTTTTACTTTCTTTAGGGGGGGAGTTTTAACAATTTAAGTTCCGAGGTAAATTTTGGAAGGGCAGATGAGATAGTAGATAAGACACTACCCAGAGATTTCGCCCTCATTTAGCGAGGACTTTATGATCTGAGTTCTGGTTTCCTATAGGCGCAAGCCCCTATAGTTAATTACCCCTCCCGGTAACGAGAGAGAACTTTCGATTAAGGCTAGTCGTCAATCAGATACGTAGAGACACGTATCTGGCATATAGTAGCAGCATGAGTTTGGGGTTTTGGAAAGTTTGAGAATTTGGAAGATTGAAAGATTTTGAGATTTCATATTTAAAATTGGAAATGTCACCACCTTGCACTTAAAGCGGATGGAGGGGGGATGGATGATAGACCCGATCAAGATCCCATG